>JAPDKQ010000010.1:0-493864 GCA_027569665.1 Aspergillus bridgeri | reverse complement strand
GAGGTGTCCTGTCTCCTGTCTAGGCGATACCACATTCACTAGAAAAAACAAGTCTAGCTCTGGTCTCGAGTACGAGTCGAGTAGACAGTCGTCGGATGGTTTTCATAACCCTTTTCCTCTGATTTGTGTGGGATTTTGGGAGAGCTCGGCAACCACGGAAAACTCTGCGGCTCGGCCCTACCCGCACCACCTGGATTCTTTTGGCTTCGCCTCCACGCAAATGGAAGGTACTGACACCGGACACCACGAGAAGGTAGAAATCCATCGTCCTAACTGCTTGACAATAGCAGTTACCCAGCGTGCTCGCCAGGGGCCTTGAACGGTACAGCAGTGTTCGAAATCAGTTTACCCCGTATTCTCTCACCGATTATCTCCCGAACAATGGCTTGAAACTAGTTTACATTCGGCTTAGCTGCGATCCCCCGCTTCCAAGAATAGACCTTGTACTGTGACCCTCACAGAACCTACCTGGATATATATTACACGAAAACCACAGTACGCGTTCTCACCGCCCTGGCTTACCATGCCGTTGATTGACGTCCTGTGCAGACCACTTGCCTGCCGAGCGAGCCCTCGATACTCTTTTCTCTCCTTCCCCCCCCCCCCAAAAAACGGCCGAAAAGATAAAATGCCTCGGTGTGGTCTTAGACCAGAAAGACTAACAGGCAGTTGTCTCTGTCAATCAATCCGTTATGGGATTGTCTTTGACAAGGACGCTCTATGGCCACCATCAGTATGTTCCAAAGCGATGCTATCGTCGTTCACGTCCATATGAAAGCTCACAGGTCAACAAAGTCGGCAACTTGCCAATGTACGATGTGCCGCAAGTGGACTGCTAGCCTTTTAGCGCAATTTATCGTCGTTACACCCGAACAGATCGTCCCGCCTTTATCAACCTTCACGACGTATCGAGAATTCTCCTCATCCCCTCGTCGACACCGTGGTTTTTGCGTGAATTGCGGTAGCTCCTTGATATGGAGGTCTGAAGACAGGAAAGACACATTAGATCTTTATCTCGGAACCATCGACGAACGATGGTTGATTGGAGATAGTGTGGCAGGTTCCGAGAAGAAGACAAAGCATGGAGTGATTGTCGAAAGGGAGGGCTCCGTTGGCAAGCAGCTTTGCACGCCATCTGAGTTCCAATTCTACTATGAGAATTCCATACCCGGCGTCACGGACCTCCTTCCTGGAGGACGGAAATTCCTGACTGAAAATGGGGCTGGGATTGTGGAGCTTGAGAATTAATAGTACTTCATACCCTACTCCCTGTAAAATAGATCTTTCTTGGTATCAGCTTCAGCGGCTGCCGATCTATCCGGAGGATTCGGGAATACTGCGAATTCAGCTCCCATGGCTCAAACTCCTCGAACTGAAATATATAATCGATGGATGCGGGCTTTAGTTCATCTCTAACTACAATGGACGTCCTTCGACGGCTCAAATTAGCTCCATTGGAGATCAACGGACGCTGGAAGCGAATGAACGTTGCAGCAGAGGGAAGAGCTATAGAAACAAAGAGCTGATTTTCTACTGGGATTAGGTCTCTCCAGTACTAACACAGCGTTCTAATACTTGGAAAACGAGCGTGGGCGAAGGCTGTATGCAATCTTGCCAGATCGCCCACTTCCAAGTTCGCTCAGTTTGCACAGATTATTCAACAATCCGAATCCGAACATCTGATCTGCAGCGAATTATTACAGTATTAATACAACGACTCATTTGTTTACTGTTAGTGGTTACAATACAAGCAGGCAGGGGTAGTTGAACTAGTGCCTAAATTAAGAATCGGGAGTTTCAGGTTGGGATTCGGGAAACCATTTCGTGAGAGTATATGGGGTAAACTGATTTCGAATATCACTGTATCTTATAGCCCTCAGTGAGCTCGCACTGAGCAGCGGCCCTCGCCAGGCCGTTGGGACAATGGATTCATACCTTCTCGAGGTATCCGGTGTTAATCCCCGTCGGGGAGACCAAACTGAATCCGACGTGGGTGACACAGGCAGTCAAGCTAACGTCGGAAAGACCTCGTTCAAGGCCCAGAGACCTCGTTAAGGCTCAGAGACGCCGTTCGCTGGAGACCTCGTTAAGGCCCAGCCACGGGCACCCTCCAGGCCGGCTGTTCTTTGAGACACGGGCATCCTCCTGGGATGCAAGCGGGAACTCTGGAAAATGTTGGTATTTGACTGCATAATGAGTGTGTCAGGTGACAAATGGCCTGAGTTATGAGGAAGGGGAAGGATCGAATCTAGTTGATTGCCCTCAAGTCTTATATAAATTCCTGGTGCCACGGAGTGGCCACGCTAGGCGTGTAAACTAGTAGGTCGTATGTGAATTCGTTACTTCATAAATTCATCCATTTTCCATTGAAGCTTTCTAGCCATCTACCAGAGTTGCGGGGAATACGGCCGCTAAGTGAGATCATCACATCGCTTTACCTGGTGGGCCCCGCCCTTTCCCGGTTGATAATCGCGTTACGGCGATTCATAGCCTTATAATTCTATTATATTGATTCCCGTACCAATCCTTATCAACGTCGCAACCTGCGTGCCCTTCTCGCAATTAGGGGTCCGTTCCTGTCCACGAACGATAATTTCCGTTGTTGAATCCAGGAAAGAATCACGTGGAATGTCTTGGTCGACGCAGCATGATGGTCATGGTGCGAACACGTCCAACTATCATTGGGAAGTGTTGGGCGGCAAGCCCTCGGCAGAGATCCTGAAAACTCTTAGCTAGTTCCATCGAATGATCGCAGGGGCAGAGAGGGCTAAAAAAGAAAGTAAAGCCACTATATATAATAGCTGTACGTGGCTAGGTAGCGGGTGATATAAAAGCCGGGAAACTCTACTTCTAATAAAAGTTATAAAGACCACGTTAGTAGAACAGACTTAGCAGATAAATTTTAGGGAGCGTTCAGAAAGAACTAAATACCGTCCATTGTCTTAGTGAAAGAAAAGAAGTAAAAAAGTAAAAAGCAAACATACAACAGCCGGGATTCGCTGATGGTCACCTACCCAACTACTAACTGGCCGGCTTGTGGCTTGTGTGCAGTCAATAGTCGGGTGGGTATCTCTAAGCTGGCGACCCTGGCGATCGCCGGCGCCATCGCGCGACCTCCCTGGGCACGGTTTAGCAAGGCCAAAGGACACTAATGTACATACCCGGTTGCGGTTGTTGGCTCCGGTGCTTGAGTAATAGTGACAGTGGGTGTGTTGGATGGTCCGACCATGACAACTGCTTTTTCAGTGGCTATGGATGATATTGAGCTCATTAACTGAGATGGCTTGTGGATGTTGATCGGTGGTGCTTGTTCATCGCGCCCCTCCCAGAATGCCATAATAGCACTGAAGATGGTTCCACGTAGTGAACGTCTCCTGCGAGCTTCGATCTTGGTATCAGGGCTTTCTATCACACTTTGGACAGACTCAACTCAGTCCCTGTCCACATGGTTACAATGTTCCTTGATGACCTGTTGGATCTGGTCCTGAAGTTCTTGGGAGAAGTGAACGTCCATTCCATCATCAGGGTTCCCAGGGTCCCTGACATCAACTGTCCTTCCGCCTAAAGAGAATTCTGCTTTCTGAAAACCTGATAAGCTCAATCCACTCGTATTCATAGTTCTAGAAAGGACTTACTGCCGACGCCGAATAGTGGGTGAGGTCATCAATCGAAATAGTCACTGGGTCGGCATGAGAACCTGGACAGAAGGACAGAAGAACTCCCAGAAATATAGCAAGATGCATCTTGAGATGATATAGACAGCGCTCAACCGGAATTATGAATTTGACTGTGTATGAAACCTCATTTTGAACGGCGAGAAGGGATTTCTTATAGAACGTATTAGCCAGCTCCTATCATTGATCATACAGTGCAATTATTTTTGATTCTTTGGGCGTCCAGAATCCCATAGCCATTCATCTGCTTGACCCAATTCTATTATTAGCCATTCATGAACCCGATTTCCTAGCTCCTACACCCTTGCAATATCAGCAGTTGATGGGCCCAAAGCCCCGACCGGGCAACACCCTGTGACTTGGGTATAGGATATCCTCAAAGCAAGGCCCAGTTTCTTATTCCTGTATTTTCCAATGTAATCAAGCCACTCTACGAGTGTTAGGTATTTAACTAGCGGAATAGATGACGCAGAATGTCGACTCAACTGAATCTGTGGGCTGTTGCCCGGTGGGGATATCAAGGATGATAACTGCGGCATCTATTCTTGACCGATTATAGCCCCCAGGAAGGCACTAAATGTATACCCCGGAGTCATTCCATTGTTCGGTGTCAGGCCTTGGGGTACTAGGTCCAAGTAGAATAGACAGCCACCCATCGCCTGCCATGGGTTGGTCCAATTCCCTTACTGTATGGAAGGCCATGGTTGCACTTGAATATCGTAATTCGGAATTGCTATTATCGGGCGCTGCTGTAGCTTTGGTCCTGAACAGCTACGAACTATTTTGTTGTAAAGCTGCATGCGAATATGCAATTTTGATACAATTAAAGTATGACAGAAAGATTAAAATACCAAAATTTACACATATGGTAGGATAATATAGATCAGTAGATCTCTCGATTGCTGGCTCATAGCTGCTAAACGGGCTGAGATTATGGTTTCGGTCTAAGCTGCGAACAGTTTGACAATTTCCAATTTTCTCTTCTCCGTTGCCAATTCCGCCGCTGTCTGGCCATCGTATAGCACAGATCTGTCCGCTCCATACTCTAATAAGCACGGGATAACTTCGACTCGCCCTAAATGCACAGCCAAGTGCAGTGGAGGTCCTCTGGGTGTTGGCGCATTGGGATCAGCTCCATGCTTGAGAACGAACTTAGTAGCGGCATAAGCCTCATCCTTGCGTCTTATTGCTTTGAAAAGAACGTCGTCTTTGATTGGAAATATCGCTCCGTATGAAACCAGTAGCTCCATAACTACCACGGGGGCGTGTGAGATTGCCGTTCCCAGGGGTGTGAAGCCTTGCGTTCCAGGAAGATTTGGGTCTGCGCCATGCTCCAACAAAAACCTCACGCACTCTTCGTTGGCAATAGCCATCCTAAGAATATCATTAGTCCTTGATCTCGACGGTTGGAAAATTCAATGCTACCTCAGGGCGGGGCTCTTAGAACCGACTGAGTTCACATCCCAGCCATGGTCAATGTAATGCTGCAGCATGACAATGTTCTTGGAACTGGTGGCCCCGCAAACTGCGATTTCTGTGACTTTTGCACCATACATAAGGAGGGTCTTGGCAATCTCAGGATGGTCAAAATAAGCCGCTGTACCGAGAGCCTCGTTCAATTCGGCCTGTGGCAGGTCACGAGATTCAAGGATAGCTTGTACTGGAGCAACTCTGCCCACGCTGCAAGCCTTCACTAGAGCAGTCTCAGATTTCATAATCTCTGCTCTGGCTGGTATGTTTAAGGTAGACCGTAAAGCAAATATTTTGAGGGGTAACTAAGGGATGAGCAAAGACAAAGAGGTGGTCACTAACTTAAGCCTTAAGACCGAACACTTCTTGGCACGGGGGCAATGCAGCCCTAAGCTAGCAACTGCTCGATTGCAGGAAGCTGTGGTTATTTCTTTATGTTTGGAACTCTGTGCTTACTTTTCATTCCATCCGATGGGCATACACGTCCTAAGGGTCCCTCGATACAATGATCAACAAGCAGCAGAAATCCAATATTTTCACCTATGCATGATTCGATATTGCGGCTCTTCTTTCGATCGCAGAGAGCATTGGACAGAAAAGCTGTACTTGTGATGAATCTCAACGTCCCAAGGGTGGACGTTTTAATTGGGTTATCTTTATCAATTCGAAGATGGGATTGAATGGGTTTTCCGCTCGCCGCAGAAGTCTTTCGGGCTTCAAGAAGAGATTTGAGGCTTTATTGAGTGAAGTGGCCACACTCAGATATCTTGGAAAGAATGGGACATCCCCATCCTAAAAGTTTATTCCTACTGATAGGGGCTTCTGTTCTAGTTGTGTTTTCTTTCACCACTAAATCCAGTAATTCATCCAGCCCAAACCGTCAGAGTAGCGTCGGAATTCCGTACATCTTGATGAGCAAAGCCACAGGCGTGCCCCTTAGGGTTCATAAATGGAATGACTATATGATTCCACCACCTGGAACTGGAAACACCAAGCCTGCAGCAACCTTGAACTGGTGTCAAAAGCAAAAAATAATGGAGCAACTAGGTGAGATCTATGCATCCTTGTCCAACATGCGTTGGGATAAAATCGGATCCCTCTACCCAAAAGACGAATCTCACATCGTGGGAAGATGTCTTTACCCCACGCTTATCTGGCAGGGTAGAGATGAGTTTGAGGAACAGGACATTCCACGGGGGCCCTTCACACACACACGGATTCCGAGGCCTTCTATTGGGCTCTCATACTTGCGTTTATTGCTCATATAAAAGAACTTCCTATGGAGCATCACCTATTTCATGGCCCAGTTCTTGTTCCACAAGAATAAACTGCAACCGATCGGTGGAACGACTACGTTTCAATAGGGTCAAAAACTGAAAGTCCGGAGAACAGATTAGACTACACCTTGGTTGCCGTATCTCTAAGGGATAGCGTACCCTCCCTAGTCAAGAGAGACAATCAAATCGAACGTACCGGTTTTATGCTGTGCCACCCAGATATCAGTTCCCAGAATATATTTGTCGACGAGGAGCTTAATCTCACTTGCGTTATTGACTGGGCCTTTGCTTTGTTTGTTCCGCCTTCCATGCTTCTCGTCTGCCCTGGCCTGCCCCATCCTCGTGATCGCGTGGAATCAGGCCTTGAACCCCCTTTTCCAAGGGATTCAATACTTCTCGAGGTTTTGATAGTGACAAGAATCTCCCGTTCTCATCTGCCAGTCTACTCTGGTCAATCTGCCGTCTCGTTAATCTCGATGCCCTCCAAGACCACGTTTATTTCTCTGAAATTAGAAGGATTTTATCAGATGATCCAGAAGTCCATTCTCCCTTTGGTCAACTCAGAGAATGAGAGGAGTTCAGCGAGATCTCTCGAATACTTTTGACCTATGAGGAAGAGAAGCCCAGTCAGAATGAAAAACACTATTTTTCATGTGTTGGTCAGGAACGGTACGCATTGTCACAACATCTCACTGTGATGGCAGAATTCAACAAAGGGTTTCTTGCGGGTGTGCGTCTATGGAAATGGATGACAGTGTATCTGAATGAGAGAGATGTATATGTATCGCTCATCTGAACGTGACACGTGGCAAAAAACGCCGAATCAGCCAGTTTTACAGTTGGCTTTTCTTAGTTGAATAATATAGATAAGACAACCCGCTCTAGGGTGTTTCTCTTTCTTTCTTCAATGCCGTACCATTCAATAGCACAAGATGGAAGAAAGAATTTGCCGTAACTAGATTAGTGACAATCCAACTGCAACTGCCAAGTATATATAGACATCTCTATCTATACCTGCATCTATTGGTGTCTCCAAAGCAAAACTCTGTGGATGTAGTTTACTCCCGAAGTAATTCGTAAACAATCTTTGGTAAATATGATTAGTAGATGGAAATATTCTAGCTTGAAGTCAGGAATATCTTCGAGCAGCCCTTGCCTTTTTGGTGATTGCCCCAATTCCCCTTGAAACACCTTGGCACCTCAATCTTTTTTATTGTCCTTTGCCTATTTCACACAGTAACTCTAAATTCTGAGTACATACGACCACAGGGTGTGGAAAACAGGGCTTCCCGTCCGCTCAGCCGTACTTAAGCCACACGCCGGCCGGTTAGTAGTTGGGTGGGTGACCACCAGCGAATCCCGGCTGTTGTATGTTTTTTAATTCCATTAACTAGTTGTTAGTTAAGTTAGTACCCGTCAGCCCTGCTTCAGTCCTTTATCTGAAACGCCCTGAAGCTCTCTAAAATTCACCCGCCAAGCCTGTCCTGCTGACGTGGCCTTTTCTCGCAACTTTCGTCGGAAGTAGAGTCTCCCGGCTTTCGCGTTGCTCGCTTCCTAGCACTGGTTTTCCGACAACTTCTTGAGTTGGTTAATAATGTGAATGGTAGAACGTGTTTGCGTCATATTGCTTTGCAGGCATACGCGGCGGCAATCTCGCCGCTCGAGTGGCCAGTAACAGCGCTAGGGTAGATGTTCCAGGAAGCCAGCAGGTTAGCTAATGCCAACTGAATTGCTGTACATGCTGGCTGCGCTTTGACTGCGCTATTAAGCCCTGTCTCCTCGTCGGATTTCCACAGCTCATCCGTGAGCTTCCAATCGACACCCAGGTCGTTGAGACATTTCTCTGCAGCTGCAATAGATTCACGAAAAACAGCGCAGTTGTCCCAAAGCTGTTTACCCATGGTAGCCCACTGTGCTCCTTGTCCCGTAAATATGAAACCGATTCGAGGTGGCTCTTTATGGTGGGAGTAGTTGATAGAGCGCAGGCCCTCACGAAGCTGGGGAACTGAGCTGGCTACGACGGCAGCTTTCCAGGAAAAGAGCGAGCGACGCGTAGAGAGCGTATACGCTAGATAGCTTAGGAAGGGTTTCTCTCCGTCTGGACCAACTTGCTCCAGATATTTCAGTAACTGCTCAACTCTGAGACGCGCAGACTCACTTGAATGAGCCGACAGAACAAAAATCAGTGACCCGCATCGGTCATCCGCAGAATTACAGACTTGCTGCGCCTCATGTGGTCGTTCAAGAATTACATGAACGTTCGTGCCACCGAAACCGAGGTTATTGACAGAGACCTGTGAGCAGTCCAGTTCTCGCGGCTGAGTTGGAATATCCACATTCCAAGTTTTCCATTGGATATCAGGGCTGGGACGACCTATGTTCACGGCTTGTGGAATCTTTTTGTTGGTCAGAACCAGCACGGCTTTAATCAGGCTGGCCAGGCCACTGGCGTTTTCGAGATGGCCGATATTGGCTTTTACGGAGCCCATGATCACTGGACCGCGGCACTTCGCTTCTCTAGCCTTCCCAATGACTGTCCCAATGGAACGACTTGGTAGAACTCAGTGATAGACATAGAATCGATTGGTTGACAGTAATCGAGCATCGGGCGCAAAGAGTGCTTGGACCACATTATATCGTGCTAGGAGTCAAGACACAGAAATATACTGTTAGAAACCAGGCCAACATTACTAAATTACGATACTATTTTAAGAGGAGAGACGTGCGAGAGAAAAGGTAGAATAACGACTATAACCTTATTTAACGTGGCGTGACTGATCCTGTCCGCTAATCTTTGAACTCAATGAGAATGATCAAAGATACCCGGCAAATACCAATATTGTTGGCTATGATGTCCTAAACCTGGTCGGTTTCGTTCCCTGGCTTGGTGTCCCTTTCAACCACCTAGATATCTGCTACATACATTATGAATGTTGTAATTAGATAAGTTCCAACGTAATGCATGACACGATTATAGTATGAAGAGTGAGGCCATGCCACTCTCCAGATTTCACTCATTCAAATTCATGTAGCCATCCATATACTCTGTTCAGAGCTATGAGCACAAAGTTGATTGAACAATGGCTTTACGAATACCTCCATAGGATTGGCACTTACCATCAAAAGAAAGCTGGCCGTCGTGATCTATATCTAGCGCTTGGAAGGAGGATTGAATTGCTTGATCACTTAGTCCATCACCGAAAACCTCCCTTGCCATGGTTCTGTATTCATCTGCATTCATCGTTCCTAAGACAAATCTATTAGAATCCCGTAAGGCTAGCTACGGTGCGGCTCACTGTTGGTGTCCTTGTCCTGCCAGAGAAATACGTCAGTGGTTTCATGTGTGAATATTTGGAGTCACTGGGTGCTACATACATAATCTTTGAATGTTCTTATAAATATGTCAATCATGTCAACGTTTGGGGAGTTCTGTTATATTGTAAACTTGGGGATATACAAAACTTGTAAGAGTGCGCTACCTTGTATTTCTCAATCAGACTGTTTCTATCCATTGCACCGTTGCTAGATGGTGATGACTGTCTAGTAGAACGTGATTGTTAAACCCAAGCAGTAATACGATAGGTTCCAAGGTAAAAGGGTATAGCATGCATTGGTATCAACTACTTATATATTTTCTTCGCGCTCTGAAACAAATCCTACATCTGGATACGTCAAAGAACGATGTCATGGATCTATGTAAAACCACTCCAACAAGGGAGTAATGACGTCTTACATTGTCTCTTGCGTCACTACAGCAGTGGCAAATGTGGATTTTGAATCTTCCGATATTTTACTACGAAGAAATAGCAGGTCTGGAATATTAACAACCGTAGGATGCATATTGGTTAACGACATGGACCCAGAACCTAACCCACAATGTATATACTACACCCCCATATGATATTAGACATGCGGTGAACAATTCGCCCCTTAGTCTAGTAGTTGTAGAGTAGCAACTAAACTATTGAATGTATAAGGTGGCACAGGCAAGCTCACGTCAAAGACAAATTTGCACCATTAACTAATTAAGTCGAACTATGCACCATAATTGTCTGCGCTAAAAACAAATTATAGTACGGTAACAGATATTCTGAGAAAATATATGCTGGCTTATATTAAAGAGGACCATGTGAAAAACTACGAATCGTATACATGACACAAAAACATCTCTCGTAAGTACGCCTGCAGATCGCCTCTATAAGGAGTCTGCTTAATATCAACGCACTATTAAATCGCGTTGTCTAACTTCACCCATGCCCCGCGATTCAAGAATACCTACGTCATTTGCGAGTGCTTAATAATGTTCATGTTAGGCACCTACACAACAGGACATGACTTCACAAGCAATGCACTCGTCACGTAGACGTCATCGTCCTCTTCAATGAGGTCTAATCTACCCCAGAGATCCTAGAATGGGTGCTTTAAGCCGTCAGAGACCAGGATTGAGAATTCATGATTCTACAATTAATTATATCGCATCTGGAGTCTGCCCTGTTCAGCAATCCAGATTGATTAGACATGCTCCTTTGGCGGATCTAGATCCACTTATGACATAAACCACATCGGTCTAAACTTCAACTTTACTGCAGCTGGAAATGGCTTAGAGTTAAAAGCTAAATAATTCGGCATCTTAGTTTCAAAAGCATTACTTCTCGTAGAAAAGAATCTGAACCTTCCTACTTCGCATATTCTAGACTAGCTGATTTAAAGGCATGTCTACACTCGCCCCTTTTGAATCAATCCTTATTAGCGACATATGCATATGGTTTCATACTCGAATTATGTAAATGTTAGAACGATTAGGGAGGCCTAGTTGTGGAACTTGTCTTATGTAAAAAATGCGCTACAAAAAATTTGTTGGGATATATGTGCTCGCTGATTATGTTAAACTTATCTTTAGTACCACGGTAACTCGTTGCTGCTAGAATCTCTGGGATATAAGTTTAGTAATATATGGTGGTTTTAGCTATATATTATGACGCCTTAAAACCGGCTTTATAAGTGTCAATTATATTTCTATTTTCTTAAGGGTATGCCCTTTGTGCGAAAAGAGACTATTATAATGTGATTCTAAAGATTCCTTACGTAATGGTAATATGTAATTATTTGCTTTGCTTAGACTTTTAAAGCATAAAGTGAAGTGATAAAAGTTTACCATCCCATAATAATATTAGTCGAATCTAATGGCACAAGCGAAGCCGGGGGTTGCAATATAAGATTAATTATAAATAAAAGTTAAAAAGCAGCTTCTCTTAGGTAGTTATTCTAACTGAATGTCCGAGAAATATCCTCTGCTATCTATCAACGATCATGAATGTAAGACAATAATTTAGAGAGCTGGGGGTGTATACTACTTATATCGTTTATAGGGGAGGGCCACTTATATAAAAGACACTACTATTAAGAGCACACAGTAGCCATTATTGGTCTTCCTACAACTCCGTTGCACTCACAACAGCGGAATAACTTGGCACAAGGCGGGTAATAGTAGCATGGCAATGTTACAGTGCATTAACTGCCATCCTCCAACCTCTCGCCAGGTTTAGGAAAGCAGGTTATTACACGGGACGTGTCACCTACCTGTGTACTCAGATTCGAGTTAATCTTCCCCGAATTAGCCTATCAAGTGGGTCATCGCAACACGCGGATAGTGGGCAGTCAACATACTCTATTGGACCTGGTAGGCTACGTTAAAGTTCGGGGTCGGCGAACGAATAATCATAAATTTCGTAGTTTCGACAGAGCCCAGTGACATTTGCGAATCTCCTTTTTTCGCCCAACCACATCCATATCTACTCCGACTCTAATGCCGCCTCCACGACATTGCGATAGTATATTGATTTTATTATCTTATAGATACCCTGGCTTGAGTTAGGAATATGTTAAGCCCCATTAAGTATAAATGCAGGGTATCATGACAAATACTTTTGAAGTCTCCGAGGTTCTCCATGTTTCCAGGTGGCCAGCCCATCGTGCGTTTTCAAAGTAGGGAAGTGGACCAACACAGGGAGTAGTCGGACGGCCCTTTGGGTGTTCTGTCACTTCGTTTGTATTTTCCACGAAAATCTGTTATAAATATAGGATCGGCCCGTGGATTCCCCCTCCGTTATATATGTCTTCCCACAGACGAATTCCTGTATACTAACTAAGCTTATACAGTTCAACGGCTTAGTTGTCTCTATTCAATGTCAATTCCCCTGACCTACCGTAATTTCACAACATAGGTTATATGCCCGGACAGCTAGACTAGGCTTAACAACCCTACCTAGCAATACTAGACAGCTAGAGATTCCTACCTCGCTACGATAGCATCTAAAAGTTCCGCTAGTCTGCTCGATCATTGGCGTTGTATGCGCTGTATCAATTTAGATCTGTGGGTCTTACGCAAGGATAGTCACGCGCTTGATTTTGATTCAACTGAACTCCGAAGCACCTAACACAGCCCATTGTCTTGATTTGACAGCATCCAAATTACGCAGTTAATCTCGGGAAATACCGCCTGGGTAGTTCCAAACTTGTGGTGTCTGACAGTCATTTCCGCGGTGGAGTCTAAAGCACAGCCTCACAGCCCTGGAGAGGCCTTCAGGGCAAGGGTAGCCCGTCTGCTTATAAGAGGACTAACTGCCGTGCCTAGTTTTATATACTATACATAATTATATTAGGCATTACACTCGTTTTAAGGATGAACCTTCGTACAGCCCATTAACAGCTTCCGTATCAAGAGCTCCCCTAACTACAGGTTTGAACTGGCGTTCTCTCGCATCAAAAATGAATCTAGGACATTGTATCCTGTAAGGCGTAGAAATCGCATCCATAATGTTACAAGGCCACTAGCCTAGATGGGAAAAGATACCAAGACGCAACCAAGATCTTGGCGGTTTCTGGATAGAAAGCGTACCTTTTCTTCCCACGCAAATGAAAACAAAAGACACCCAATAAGCAGACTGAGAATAGCGAAGACGCCCCCGCGGAGTCGCGGAGAACAACCCGGAGGAATTAAGTTCACACTTGAGGTCGAATAGTGCCGGCGTTACACAAAAAACCGAATTGCCGGACGAAGTTCTTTGTTTTACCCCCGTCTAGCGGCTAATGGATGTCTCATGGGGGGACTGTGGCTTTTCTAGCAGGTGGTCAGGAGCTGCAAATCTTTTCCTTGTTGTTTTGCTGGAGAGTTCTTTGTTACATATGAGAAATAGAGAAAGGAAAGAAGGAAATGGGAAAACAGTAAGACAGAACATGGGAGGAACCTCGCATGGTTGTTGCATCCACCATGGAACATGGGCAACGTGAATAAGAAAATATATATGTACAAACTCAGAGAGATTCGGCACGGGTTCTAGATGATGCCGACTCCCAATGTGTCTCAATATCGGTGCGCACCTGCACAGAAAGACCCTTCTTGTTCGCCGTGCTCGTATGATCAACTAGCTCAAAATCTCTATTCAAACCCTCGGTTGAATCTTGCAATGTCGTGCTGTTTGGATGGCGGCGGCGAGAACCCCTGCTGATTGTAACCGCATACGGACCCGACGAGCTAGTGGAGCCAGTGTCTCCGGTGATCGATTCGCCTCTCCAGTGGCGGAACAAGCTGTGTAGAAGAGGAAGACAGGCGCAGATGATTCCCGTATTCATTTCAATCAATGACCACATGGCTAAAACTGTCGCCGAAACTGCGAATGTCATTAGCATAACCACCATGACCATTCAACGAACAGAGGCGGGGAATTACTGGTTCTATCATTGTTCGTTATTCCAGTAATGGATAAAAAGCGGAGTATACTGACAACGCATACACTGGAGCTGGCGTTAGCTCAATGATGCCATTGCGGGTTCGTGACAATTCTCACCAGCCTCCAACCATGAAGAGCATGGAGACAAGAAGTTTTCGTTTCCACGTCATTTGCAACTTCCACACTAAAAACTGCGGAACAAGAAGGACAATGAAGTCCAGGGCGGAGTTTATGATTCCAGTGCTTATATGGAAGGGCATGAGGTTGATTGTCGTGTGCGGTATCCACTGTTGCCATTGTGCATGAACAGGATTAGAAGAGAAGATGCTCCCGCATGTAGCGGAAAGAAAGGAAATAGCAACGATCGCAAGAAGGCTCCAAATCAAGATAGAGAAACGCCTTGTCACCGCGAAAATGCGTTTATAAAACAATAGGATTGACGCTTTGGTCAAGGCAACACATAGTTGGAAGAAAACAACATGCGCAAGGCTTGTCTGGAGTGATACGGCATGTTAGTAATGCAATAGGGCAATTGAAGGTGGTGAGCCTACCTTGGCTATTAGTGTGAGTTGGGCAAGTGTGTAATGATCCACACTGTAGCCATTTCTCGCAACAGCAACATTAAGAATGGTGGCAATAAGACATGCGACAATCGAGATTTGTGCCGCCAAACACACCCAGTCATCTAAACCCACTGTCGAAGTAATCCTCCGTGAAAGGAAGCGAAGAGCGACACAGATTGTTGATAAGAAAGTGAGAACTGGAATAACCTTCAGTGTCAGAGAACCAGGACTACTCATTCCACTAGGTAATGTGAGGGGCGCCGAGTTTTGGGCTGTTGCTTCCATTTGTGTGAAAACGGTGAGATAGAAGGTTGGCATCAAATGGTAGCCAAGAGGGAGGCAACTGAGCCTTATGTACTACTCGAAAATGCTTCTTTTCGGGGACAAACATACCTGATCAAAGCTTCTGGGGAAATGTCATAGTAGGATCAGACAAACGAAAATATAGGGTCGGAGCGCACCCTCCCCCAAAGTCGCAGTCCATTATTTTGCTAATCGTGGTGCTCGGACATGATATGTTCTACCTGTCATGTTTCCGGCAAAACCTGCTAAACTCGTGATTACCAAACCCCCTTTTTGTGAGCGGAAAGGCTTACTATAATCAAACAGGATTAGAATGAATTTGCCTTGCATTGATTGAAATATAGCCACGAAATGTTCACTACAGTACCCTAATTCTACCAGAGAAGATTATACATAGGCATGTGAAGCTGCGCTGTATGAAGGTTGTCCTCGAATCCCTCGCCGTCTACACAAATATGTCCCTAGATTAAGTATTCTAGTCAGGAGCAACAAAGTTTCCATGTTTCAGTCACGCCTGGGCTGTTAGTCAACCTAGCGTCTCTGGAGGCGCAACAGGGCTACTGTGATTCGGTGGAACTTCGCACGGGCATGGAGCAAAAGTACATGGCAAATTCGGGCATCCCCGAGGATTTTAGCCGAGCTTTTTGATTTCGATTCTCGAGTAGCCTACACGCGGGGTGCAGAATCACCCGACCGATTAAGTGCGAGAAACCCCCTGAAGGTAGGAGTCTGGCAAGCTTCTCTTGCATGAGATCTAGAATATTCGGTCGCTCGATATATCTAGCAGGGACGGTTCTAACCAACAAGCAAAGTAAAACAGGGGGTAGGATTTAGGAATCATCAATAACTTCAACCTTGGCCCCTGGCCTTGTGGGAATAAATAGGGGCATATTGAGGGTCTTTTCATTCGTTACACTATTATCCGAAGGAAGAAGATTCAAGAAAGCGGTCGGAAAAGGAAGAAAGTGGTAGAGAGAAAAAGAGAAAAAGAAGGAGATGCAAACGGATGGGAGACAGAAATAAAGACCGAAAAAGAGGCATAGAGTGATTCAAACGGACCCAGCGTGTGTTCGTGACGATGTTGTCTCCCAATGCATTTCAACGTCAGCCTGCACTCGTACCGATGACCCCTTGCCGTCGTCGGGTTGGGTCCTCTGATCCACTAGTACTATGTTTGTATAGAGCCTGTCCGTAGAGTTTTGCATAACTGTTGTTGAGTCCGGCGGTTGCCGGCCAGAACTTCGATCGAGTGTATGGCCATAGACATCGGATGGGCCCGAGGGCCGAAAGCCACCAGACAAGGAGCTGCCTCTCCAGTGCCGAATGAGGCTTGGGACCATAGGCATACAAATACAGTAAATTGATTGATTCAATTCAATTAGCGACCAGAGGTGGGCAATTATTGCAGAGTCTGCGACAATTGGTGGCATGTCAGGAAAAGGGACTGCTATGAGCAAGGCACAAAACAGACTTACATGACATAATTTTGTCAATATATGTTCGCTATGGGTTGGAGTCAAATCCATCGGCATCTCCGAGTTAAGTGAAGTATGCAAATTTCAAAGTGTATCTGTCGAGGGTGGCTGCCAAGATGGACTTGATACATCAAAGACAATAGTACGAGGGCTTGAATGGAGAGCTTGGGATGTAGAACCGGGATTTTGATCTGGCGAATCACTTTCCTTGAACATCACGATGGGTAGGAGAAGCCTCTGGGATGTCGATTCATCATCCACAATATGGAGTATAGGGAGACATTTGGAATTTCTGTGAACACGGATACATACTGCAGACGTGATACTTTCCTTTTTCTTTTCTTTTCTTTTTTTTTTATCAATTTCTTCTCTTTTCACAATCTGCGTCTGGATCAACACACGCGTGACCTTGATATTGGCCGTGTTGAGTAAGGTGTCAAACTAAGACAGCAATATAGTATAGCAGTACTCAGACAAACGATCTTCTGCGTCTCCCTGACCACATTGAACACGCACGTCCTGACTGGTGATACCCGCCCTGATGATGACGCTTGGGCGCGCCAAAAAGCGCTTCTCGTGCCTTTGATAGTCAGCGCCACATGGACCCCGGCATCATCCCCGGACGACGGCGTTTACGCCTCCGACACGATTCGCGTCCAATAAGATCCCACAGTCGGCAATATGCTGCAGACCACAGCCTATATAATCTCACTACCAAGACCGGCCTTTCTGGGGAAGGTGTGTGCCTGGAAGAGAAGCTCTTCGAAGCCCGCACTGCTCTTTACGGTAATGTGCCAGGGTGCTGGCTTTTACCGGCATTGACCTCCCGCCCGGGAGGCTGGCCGCAAATTAAGTATTATTGCTTTTCTATCTATTGTTAAACACTGAAACAGATTATGTCTCGGTCCCACCCGATTCATGCTCCAGTGTCTGATCATAACACCTAGGATCGGAGCCCCTTTCTCTTCATGGGAAGCTGCTCCATTCGTGGCAAACACGAGCGGGCGGGCTGCACCGACGGCAAAGACTATGACTACTAGATAAATTTCTTTTGCCTCAATAACATCTAGTGAAAATGGCCATCTTATCGAGGTAAAAGTTCTAACTGTATCAAGGACGGATTGAGGCTGTTCAGTTACAGTGGCATCCGAAAGAAATGCCCATTTCTATTTCAGTCATTGTCTACAAATATGGTCCTTAGTCGTGGAAAGGTTTTGATATCAGATGATAGCTAGATATTCAGCCTAGTTGCTACATCAACATCTCATTCCGCAGCCTCCGAATTGATAAGTCCACGGTGATTTTGTGTAAGCAGAATTAGTTTGCTAAATCGCACCAGGGGTAGAAGAAAGGAACGTATTGTATTTCAAGTGCAGATCAAAATGTTATAGCTTTTGTGAGGCTTCGGTTCCATGGTCGTTTTTATACTCACTTTGCTGAATTGGAGGAAGCGCCACGTATTGTCCCTCGAACTGTATCACAAGTCGTTCGATATTGCAAATTAAGGAATATTCTCGTACACCCTCTCGCCTTCCTTCGGGACCTTCTGAATAAAATTTGGCGGAGGCTGCTCTGGTAACTGATTGTCTTGCGCCCACTGCCGAATAGCATCAAAGTTCTTACATTTGTGCTTGGTGTTAAAGTCCACGAAAGGCGTGGGCTTATCGGGAAAAACCCAGACTTGGCCCAAAACACCAGTGTCCGCAGTACACATGAGCTGCTGGCGGAGGATATCAAGACAGTGCGCTGAGGTTTCTTAGATAGCGGCCAAAATGGAGCAAACCCGCAGGAGGCACTTACAAACATGGATCCGGACGATATGGTCAGCATTAAGAAAAGCGCCTTCTCCACGCTCATGATAATAGTCATAATTATAATATAGCGATTTGCGAAGGAGATTCTATAAATTCATAAATAAATTCAAGGCTTCAATTTGGGGCAGCCTTGTCTTACCAAACAGTGGAGATGATGCAGTCCTTCTAAATTGGCAGGGTACCCTCCGCCATACTCATCGTTGATTTTAACTTGATCAGGAGCGATGCCAGACTTTTCACCGTCCTCAGGTGGGACTCGGAGTGGTCGATCTGTACCTGTTAGTCAAACGTTCAGTCATAAAGCAATTAATATATACAGTCAGTTCCCAGCGCTTCCCATGCGGCATCAACTTCGGGACTTGCATTTTGGCGATATATATTCTCATGGATAAAAGTGCCGTCAAACTGCGTGACGTTGTACTTAACGTCGACATCTTTGAATAGGGGCGCTGTGACAGGTTAGTATGTTTCTCGGATGGAAGAAGACCTGGCTTACAATATTGGGACACGTGGTGACTGCATAGATCGTCCCAGTCGCTCGTATTGCTCCAATTATAGCCCACTACGCCTCCAGAGGCAAAGACAATAGAGATTAATACGGGATAAAATATCACCTTCCACCAAACAGGAAATCTCTTTTTATTGAGTTTCTCATCTGGTCCCCAGGTAGTAGACTCTTCGTCTGTTAGCAGGGTTTTGTTCGAGTCTGTCTCCGGCGAGTGCGACATTTTTGCAATATAGCTCTCAAACGTGCTTTATAGAATTAAAGATTTGTGCAAGGGCTTTACAGAAAGCTGCAGATGTGATACAGCGAGATAGCTCAGAATAAGTTGACTGGGGTTCCAGACAGTAAGGCTGTTGCTGTCACGCACCGACGTCATGAGTTGATATTCATATCTTAATTCATTCAGCATTTCCCATGCGGAAACACTTCCACTGCGTACCCCAATGTCGCTAGTTCTGGATCATGGATAAAGTTTTAATGCGGTATTTACCATTTCCACGGTTCTAAATGTCATACAGTGGGTAAACACCCCGAGGGCTTCCGACACATCCGAACCTACACCCCATGTCACTTGACAATTAAGGTTGAGGCCCGAACGGCCGATGAGCATGTCTGATCCATAATAAAGGTTAGGTTAACGGATGCAACCTTGAGAATGTGCAACGTTGTTCTCTGACTATGCTATTGATCTCACAATACAGCTTTCATTTCATCATTTAACCCAATATGTGTTGTAACATACCGTAATGTATGTAATGGATGTGTTATCCACGTACAATACACTCCGAGGTCTCGTAATTCTTACGTGCTGGAATCACGATATCGATATAATGATCATTATGACGAACATCAAGCGCAGCAGTAGCTGTGCTATTTTGCGTATTTATAGCGGGGTGCCCTTACTGTTCAAGTTCCTCCCCATGAGATCCAATCCCCTACGATTGAAGCTACAGCTACTCTCAACCTTCAATTCAATTGACTGTTCACAACTGCCTCATATCTTCCATATGCGTCTACTCAGCACCCCACTTATCCTGGCCCTTGCCGCAGGAGTTAGTGCTCTGCCCGTTGAAAACAATCAGGACGCCGAGGTCGAAGCCAGCTACGACAAGTATTCCCCATACAAGACCTACACCCCATACAAGACCTACACCCCATACTCGCGCGACGTGGAGGACAAGATAGCTGAAGAGGATTCTCCTCCTGGCACCTACGACAAGTATTCCCCATACAAAACCTACACTCCATACTCGCGCGATGTGGAGGACAAGATAGCTGAGGAATAGGCTACTGGCTCCGATCCCTAGCTTCACAGTGGAAAATGAAGACCGGTGTCCCTGTATAGGATCTTCATCATTGTCAATGTTCGTCGACGTGTTTGCTATTTCTGCCCACATTATGGGTTGTGGAAAAAGTTTGCCCACCTCCCGAGGTTAGGGCTTCCATATTCTCTGCCTTTTGGAAACGGGGGAAGTTAATGTTAGGCGATTTCAATGTTGGCTCGAAGTTGTTGGTTTGGTAATTGGTGGTCTCCGTTTCGTAGTAATACGGACTACAGACTACACTCGTTTCAAATAATATATGATTTCTGGATATCCAGGTGATGCATACCTGGGCTCCCTTGACGTAGAAACGCACTTTTATGTTGGGAATTGCGCCATAGGCGACGCCGGATATATATCTTACGAGGAAGGATGTCCTCTTTGCCCTGTGCTGGCAATGTCTAGGTAATCTCATTGTCTGACGCAATGTTGCCTGTAGTACCACTTAGGTTGGGTAATATTCCCTTCAGTGATATGGAAAGTCAAGAAGCATGGAAAAGTCAGAATGTCTATAAGTCGACGCTAGTCTATCATTATGCTTTCAGTTCATAGGCGACAATTAATCTAATCAAAAATCGATGCCTTCATCGAGTTGGGCTGAATATACTCAGACGCATTGCGGAAGCTGGTGAATCCCCAACGAATCTGCGCAGCCATGGCAACCTCCACATCCAAGTCCTTAGCAAACTGCCATGCCAGACCAGTGTCTCTCTGGAAGGCACGTCCAACTAGAATCAAATCTATATCGTCCTCATTGAGGATCGTGTCCGCCAGCTTTCCGTTATTAATCATGCCCACGGCGGCGACAGCCATCTTCTCACCAACAGCCTTCTTAACGGCGGTAGCAAACGGCACCTGGAATGCAGCTCCAGAAGTCACCTTCTGTGCGCTATGCACACCTCCCGTACTGATATCGATCAAATCAATACATCCTTGAGCGGCAAGAGCCCGCGCGAACTCCACCGTGTCATCCAACTTCCATCCCTTCTCGTCGGGTCTGCTCGTCTCCAACCAATCGGTAGCACTGATACGCAGGAACACGGGCATGTTAGGCCCGACCGTGTCGCGCGTCAGTTGAGCAATTTCAAGCGGCAGTCTGATGCGGTTCTCGAAGCTACCGCCGTATTCGTCCGTGCGCTGGTTGGACGACGGAGACAGGAACGAGGAAAGGAGGTATCCGTGGGCGTTGTGGATCTCGATGAAATCTACGCCGGCTTGCACCGCGCGCTTGGTAGCAGCCACCCAAGCGTCTTTGACTTCCTGGATATCGTACTTGGTCATGGCCTTGGGGACGATGTCGCCCTCTGCGAAGGGAATCGCACTAGGGGCCTTCACATTATCCGTCCATCCGCCGACTGCGTTAGTCGCAGTGACGCCGCCGAGCCACGGGGGAACAGTGGAGGCCTTCCGCCCAGCGTGGGCCAGTTGAATACCGATCTTTTGGCTCTGTGAGTGCGCGAACTCAACGACTTGCTTGAGGTAGTCGATTTGGGAATCCTTCCACAGGCCGACGCAGTGAGGCGTGATGCGGCCTTCGGGCAGAACGCCTGTCGCTTCAATGATGATCATTCCGGGGCCACGCTGCGCGATTCCACCGTAGTGGGCGAGATGCCAGGGAGTCATGTGGCCGTCGTCGGCGCCATATTGGCACATGGGAGCCACCTAAAATTGATTATTAGCTGGCGCAGTTGTGGCAAATGAGGGAAGGGATGCATACTCCAAGGCGATTCTGGAATGTGGTGCCTCGGATCGTGAGAGGCTTGAAGAGCTTCGGAATGGGCTTTCCGCTCGTCTGAGGATTCCGCGCCGTGCCTGCCGGCGGGCTCTGAGCGGGCGTAAAGTACGAGATGCCCTCTGCGGGCTTGGTAGAGACGTCTGGCCAGTTTGCCATTATGTATATGTGTATCAAGTAATTATAGTGGCTGAAAACAGCACAAAAAGGGCGCTAAACAAGGACAGGGGAACTTTATATCCTGCCGAAATAAGTGGGTACGATGTCTACAGTGATGACAAACACGAACCCATCTGATGCTTGATTTCTAATATCCTGTACACCGGCAAATAATTTCCGGGAATTGAGGTCCGGGCTTAGAGATTTCACACAAGCACCGCGATGTCGCCATCTGCTGCTGCAGATTTTTAGGGTTGGCCATGCTGCCGATCCCCCTGCAACGACGTGCCGACTATTTCCCTGCGTGTAAAGGTAAAGTCTCCGAGTTTGTCACACCTCGGTCGAATATGGCTCCGGGCGGAAACTTTTTGTTCCTGAATCTGCTGGGCTAGTGATCCGGCAGAGTGTAGGAATTGGATAGAATCTTCGGTTCGGGGCCGGCATTGGTCCACTCTGGCCTGCAAAAAGTAATGGAAAAGTGGAGACGATGAATAAACATTGTCTTGGTGGCGGATTTGACCGACATTTGAGGGTTCAGTGATCTTTGCGAGGTGTTACGGATGGATCCAGTCTGAATAATGAGAAGGATGCGGTGTCTGCTACAGTAGTTCCGGATTGTCCGCACTCTCAATGCTCTTTGCCTCGAGACCACTGGATTCATACATGGACGACCGCATGGCAGCATGAATAATTGGCATGCATTGATGATTGAATCAGGATTATGGTCTATTCCATGCACACAGTTGCGCAATCACGATCCGATATCATAACCCACTGCCCTTTTAATGTGGGTAAAATATTTACATGCACGTCCTTAGTGGCTCCTCCATAGTCTGAAGTTTGATCATCCTCTGTCAGCAATAATCTCAGTCGATTAACAGTGACTGAACGATTGCTAATGTTGCCGGTAACCTACCATGCTGCTTATAACAATTCCCAGGCCGCCTTGTGATTCCCTGATATTTCACGGCCATGATTCCAGCTATTTCCCCGTAGGGCAGCGTCAATTCCATGTCAAATCATGGACGATATAGTCGTTTTTGTGCAAGTACTATAGTGAAGAACAACGAACCCGGTAACCTCTGGTGACACCGTGACACCAAGAATTATGGAATATATATTTGCCCATGAATAGTGCGTGTTGTGAAGCAAGTATCAGGCAACAAGGCAGAGATATTCCATAACAGGCTAGCGTTAAGAAACCGCATTGGGAAGGTGGCGTTGTGACGTTGGTGCCTTACGAGGCATCAACTACTTTCTATTACCATTTACCCCCTTGCAGCTGCCATCAACAGCACCCTAGAATGTGCCAGTCACTACTCCAAATCCCAGTATTAAAGTTTTTCTGTATACCTGCAACTTGTTCTAATCACCCATTGGCGGAGGGGCAATTTGACATCACGAAAATAACTCCAGTGGGAGGGGCATACAATGGACTTCTTATGCAAGCAGACTGCCAACAGTGAGACGAAAGACTCTCCTCAATGCCCCACATAATCCCAACCGGAAAAGGGAGTAACCGGCCAGAAACCTGGTCTTGGATTCCAACGCTCGTACCACAGGTTCGCCACACAGTACTTTTGCGTAACGGCCGACATTCGCCGTTTGAAACCAGTCAGAGCTCGGCTGAAATCTAGCCTGGGAATGATGACGATGCTGGACGATCAAGGCATGATCGGCCCGTCTCTGAAATAGGCTGCAACCAATCACTCTAGCCCATGGTTCTGGGAATATTCGATCAGGGTCGTCGCGATTACCTAAGCGCTGATCGACCGTTTTGTCTCGTTTCCCTGCTCGAACCCCTGCCAGCTGGGGATCTGGGCTTCCTCACTGATTTTGGTACTATAGAATCACTGTAATAGTGGAATCTAGATCGTGGATGTACTGGGAAGGAACAGACATGGCGTGATCGCACAGAACGGTTGACTCCGCGGAGCTTCATGCCGGCTACGTACGAGGCTGCTCCCAATGCAGGCAGCTAGGAGATTAGAGTTATGCTCGAATAGGAACACTGGGGTTTGCATCTCCCCGAGGAAACTGTATTTCGACCCAACAAGGCCAACAAGGTCGATTGTATGAGAATGTTACATCAACTCCCCACAAAATACAGTGCAGGACCAGGTGGTACGATATCCCGGATCGGTGCTTCAGTGTGGGAGGGAGCCCAATCCCATTGGAGTTGAAGAGGATGTGGCAACGTCATGCTGTGCAGCTGGACCGGTAGAATGGTGACTGGGAGTATCAAGGATTCGAGTCTGGCTGGAATGATGTGGGAAGATCCACCTATCCGGCGTCTCTACCCGCCCAATCATGGTCAGAAGGGGAGCTACTGCGGTGGGTCCATTCGGCAAGTCTATGATGGATACATCTTCCAGATGACTGAGACTGGGCTTGTTCGGGAGGTTGTGAATCTACCCCGGCTTGACGTTGCTTTTAATTGTTCCCTTTTTTCCCTCGTGGGCCAAATCCGGCATGATGCTGCATTTGCACTCCGTATTTATAGGAGCCGTGACCCGGGCTCCGCCAACTGCCCGATGGTTCTAGACTTTTAACTTCTTTTGTACTTTGGGATTTTTTGTCTGCTGAACATTCATTTTCTTTCTTCTCCCAAGACTGTTTCCAGACCCTTTTATTTAAGCCCTGCATCATCTCTTTCTGACCAGGAATTCGAGACAAGCAAAATATGGCCACCGAACTCCGTCTGTGCGGCCCTGGTCCCGATATCCTATCTGCTACTGACCCTACGGCTGTCGATTCCTCCAACATCTTTTTTAACAACCCCTTCGGATCGGAATGGCTCGAGCTGCCTGCGACCTTCGAGAATACGGGCCAGAGCTTTGACGACATACTGCCCCCGTCTTCCTCATGGCTCCCTAAGACCGGTTCAGGACAGCCAGCATTACATGGGCGGACTCCGAACCAACCACAGACCCCGAAGCGACCAGGACGTCGCAACAACTCCGTGAAATCCAACGGCAACCCAACTAAAGAGGAGAAGGAGAAGCGGGAGAAGTTCCTCGAGCGCAACCGTATGGCTGCCAGCAAATGTCGGCAAAAGAAGCGCCAAAACACAGAGCGACTGCAAACTCAATTCCGAGTCGCCGCCGACAAGAAGGCCAAACTGGAGGGCGAAGTATCGCAGCTCCATGGAGAAGTCTTGTACCTGAAAGACGAGCTCCTGAGGCACTCCCAGTGCGACGACCATGCCATCAAGGGATATCTGCAGCAGATGGTCACGCAGGTCACGCACCAGGAGGGCCCGAACATGCAAACGCCCGAACTGAGCGATCCCACGAGGCCGCTGTCTTCATCCCCGGATAGCTCGATTGTCACACAGCAACACGTGGGCCTCGATTTCGACGAGTCTCTACAGTATTCTGACTCAGCGCCGCAAGAACTTGACAGCGCTCGTCGCGACTCGGAGCAGAGTCTCCTGAGCACGACCTGTACCTTATTCTCGGATCCCAGCATCGATGACATGGTTGACTTTACTTGATTGCCCCGGATCCCTTCGTTTCACATGCACCTTTCTTTGCTAATCTCTACCTATACGTGTACATACTTATTGAGCGGTATTTGTTTCTTCACGAAAGCCACGAAAAAAAGTTTTACTCTGTCGGATTGGCGCTACAGGGATGTAAATGGCTGATTAACGAGCGTGCACATATTATTATGCTTTGTCCTTTGTCTCTCTAGCTTTTCTTCATTTAATCCAACGCCATCTTACGATCTAGACTTTACATGCCTCCTCACTTATCCCTCATTAATGTAGCCACTCACCACCAGTACCGTACATATACACACCCCGCGAATAACCGCCCTTCCAATGTCTTTGTGCAAACCTGCCATAGCACACTATATCCACGGTTCCTTCCCTCGGAACTGATCGCCTGACATCCTCCGTCGTTGGAAACGATCGACACCGCGCCACAGGGTTGTTTCTCGGGAATATGTCTGCCCGTCAGTCATCGTCTCGTAGGAAGTTAGTTTATCTGGTGATCGTGGGATGCCCGGTTCAATCCCGATTCATCCCGTTGGGTTCCTTTTGGTTCATTTTGCTATCTCATTTGTTAAACTTAAAAAGCATTATTGTCTAACAATTATAGGAGAAGGGTACCTTGTTCATTATATCTTTATTATGCGAGCTATGGAATATCACATGTACTGCACGTATGCTGAAGATAGATAGTATCATGAATAAACCAACTGCATATACCATGACATGGGTCAGAGTGTACGTCTCGTCCGTATCAACAAGGCAAGCGGATTTATTGTGCAGCTCGTTGGAAAATTTTCAACTTCTGTACTACTTAAAGTCTCCGTGCAGCGACAGATGTATTCCTACCAGCTACAAGGGATATGTACACCTACCCAACTGATTTCCTCGCCCTCCTCCTCTCCACCACAATCACCGGCGTAATAGTAAGAACCAAAACCACCACCACAACCGCAATCTGCGCCCCAAAGACAGCCGCAATGCCATTCCGCGAAATCCACGCCGGCTGGAAATATCCCACCGAGAACCCACTCGCCGTGCGCCATGCGTTGATGATTGCCAATACCACCGTCGATTGGTCCGGGTATTTCTCGAGATTCTTTTTTTAATTTTTATAACTTTCTAATTTCGTGCTTGACCGGGTTAAAAGCCGTATTTATTAAAATTATATATAAAACGAGAAAAAAGATCTTTTAATAGATTAGTAAGATAATTATACTAAAATTATAGTTTACCGATATTCTCTATATCTATAACAAGCCCTTTTCCAGTTATGCGACCGAACAGGCATACTTTAAGTAACCCTGTTATCCTATGGCTCTGGTTCATGTGCAAATGGATTCCTCATCAAGCGAAATGGGTACTTGAACTTACTTGATCGATATTTCGCTGGGTTGTCTTTGCTTGAATACCGACCGTTTCCATGTTGTGGAAGATGTTTGAACTTAATACAGCAGAGACTTTCGTCAACTTAGCAACTGCCGTGTCAATCAAAGTACATGCTCATTTACTCGTTACACAAATCAAACAATGCCATCCATGGAAGGTGAAGACAACAAAAACTTTGGTACGGCTTCTTCTCTTCGTCTGGTATTCTAAGGCACGACCTGCTTGCTAATTTATCCTCATATGACAAAGGCAAATCGTACATCTTAGCTTGTTGAGTATGCATCAATCCCTCCGAAAGACTTTATCCAAAGTATCTAACACCAGTTTCGTATATGTTTCTAGGTCCTAACCGGGATTGTGACTCTGGCATTGGCATTCCGAATTGGCGTTAAGACATGGGTCCGCTGGCTGCTTCCTCGCGTCAGTTCTCCTGAGCGAGTCTGGGGCCTCGAGGATGTCTTCTTTTTTGTGGGCTACGCTTTAGATATAGCCCATATGTCATTTATTCAGAAAAGGTTTGATACGTTTATTTTATCCCTTTCCATATACTTGCTGACAGTCCTTTCAGCCTTCAATCAGGACTCGGGAGGCACATGTGGTTTTTAACCGGTCATGAAAGAACAAAAACATTGAGAAATGAATTCATATCTCAACTTCTTGGTAGGATCGCTGCTGTTGACAACCTGTTCCTGTTTTAAACTACAAACTTACCAATCATCAGCGGTACTCGCATCTATGTTCTCTCGATCAGGCATGATGTCCTTCATCTACACTTGCTTTAGCAGCGGCGATAAACACATTCGGCTCAGCATCATCGTATGCATCATAATACTGGTTGCTGTGAATTTAGTAACGGCCATACAAATCATCGTTCAATGCGGTCCGACGTCGTTTATGGCAGTAAGTGCATTGTTCGTTCCGCGGCGTCTGATATAATTCTAACAAGATCGCTTTCCCAGTCCAATCGCGTCTCCTACTTCCATTACATGTGGGATCCTCTCCCTTCCGACGGATCAATTGCATGCCAGACCCCTTCGGTTCAAACAAGGATCGGATTTGTTCAAGGAGGTATGGCATATGTCTTGATTTTGATTCCACCCAGCCTACCTTCGCACATCATCCCGCTAATATCCCAAGGGTTCAATACGACTGTAGACTTTTTCCTAACCATACTCTCGGCCGTCCAGGTATGGCGATTCACCTTCCGAGCTACAGACAGCGGGCCATCAGGTGGCAACAACTCCTTTCTAGCCAAGCTCCAGAGCATGCCGAAGCAGACTCGCGCTCGTCGGATGTGGCAGACTATTACTCTAAGTGGGCCATTGTTACTATCTGGGATTGCTTCAATTGTGAAGACATACGTAAGTTGATGATCGCAAAAGATCCTTTTTTTTCAAAAATCGGGACTGAATATCCGGTACATCTATTGAAATCGATTGGAGATGAGAATGATATTACACGTAAGTTAATCCCCATTCCCAAATTCCTTGTGGTGGGCGAGATATCTCTAATACATTGGAATAGACAACACTGTCCCGTTCATTTTGTGGGTGAAGTAAGCATACAAACTAGTCATGACAGTTATCATGTACTAATACATCAATGTATAGGATTGAGAACTACAGCATCCTCCTCGCTACTTGCGCCCCTGTCGTCCGTCTTTTCATACGCATGCTATTGGATAAACATAACCGGACGGGAAGCTATTGGTCGCGCAGCCGATCGCATCATCAACATGAAGGATTTGAACTCGATAAGGACGATCGGGGGAAAAGCAAACATGCAGTTATCATTTCTACCTTTGCCAATCGTGATAGATCGCTTGAATGTGAGAGGGAGCGCGAAATTGAGCATCCGTCGAGCCAGCGTCGACAGAATGGACAAGAAGAGCAGAATCAGAGTTGTATAAGGGTAAATACTGATATATCTGTTCATGGTGACTCTGATGGAGCTTCAACGAAGAGACTTGTTCAATGAATTGTTTCCATGTAAGCAGCACTTGATGCATCCGACAGGCCTAATGCGCATTGAAACGACAAAACCTCCTATTTACAATATTTGTCTCAGATCCATTTCAGTGGACCAGAATAGAGCGATGCCTGGAGTTTGACACGCACACTGCCCCATCTATCCAAAGAACCCCATTACAGCGAACTCTCCTGAGTAGCATATGAACGGCAGTCAAACTTTCCCTTGATTTGTCGCTTCTCCGCCAACGCACTCCACCTCTCGCAGGAAAGCTTCCGTGTACTCGTAAGCTTGAACCCACCCTTGACATCGTGCAGTTTCGGCATGGAAGGCCTACAACAACAATGACTATTAGCAACAAAGCTTGCATGTACCAAGGCCACTACGGGCCAGAAACAACATACTCGTCAAATCCGCCGGTCAGCTGCAGCGCGCCACCCACTTCCTCTAGGTCGGGGAAGCTCAGCGACGAGGCATAATCTAGGCTGGTTCCGTTCAGGGATCCGGTGATTTTCTTGACGCCGGTGAGGCTAAGGCCGCCGATGTATTCGGGCGAGATCTTGACGTTCCCGTTGATGGTGGAGCAGGAGACTTGGGTGTCGACGTCGAGTTGGCTGGTTAGGGTGAGGTTGCCGCAGGCTGGATGGCTACTGTCAGGGGATGGGTTTCTCGAATATTGGGAAATTAGGCATTACCTGCGAGGCTCATGCCGGCCAAAGAAAGCATCAAGCTGAGATACTTCATTTTGGTGGTTGTGGTTGTGGTGTGAAAGGTAGCTATGAGAGATAGAATATCTGTAACCAATGGAATTATAACTTGACAAGCTGCCAAAACTATCACCGAACCTGAGGGAGAAGCTGTCTTTTCAATGTTTACCAGCCCTGTCGGCCGTGGAGACCAAGATATCAAAAATAGCAGCCTTAAGTTTCAGCATCCACCAAAGTCCTGTCCGGCATGGGGCTGGGCCCTGCATCTCCCAGGCGAAGCAAAAAGGGGATCTTACGGGCTATAATACACAGGCGCCAATCATATCCTCTAGGAGCAATTAAGTACGGTTGGTTGTAACCGGGAGCATATATCCACATCCGCCAAGGGTCATCATTGTGGCTAATGCCGAGGTTCTGAGTCCAATCAAGGCCCAAGTTCTTCAGCTGACGGCCCATCGGCCCCTGCATAATAACACTGTAACTGTGGCTTGTGTGGAGGATAGGGACTTTTAATATGAGCCATGATGAGCTATACGTTGGGGGAAGGAATTAGCGTGTTATGGATGTGGCAGTATTATGGGGCCGTTGTCATCCACGCGATGTGCCGATGTGTCAGGTTGATGGCGCCCGAGTCCTTTAATATCGTCTGGCTCTGGCATCTCAGGAGGTAGGGAGTGATAGACTCTTCAAGAATAATGACAGTCCTGGCATCTGGAATAACACTCGTGATGTAAATTCCCCCAAGCATTCGTCGTAGAAATGATAGAACTAATTAATTATGCCACTTCTAGCCCAGTCTACCAGCTGTTCCCTAATCACCACACAGCACAGACCACATTTTCATGTGAATCTCCTGTTTCCAATTCCCGACTGTCATCCAAACAAATGGTTTAGGCTTATTCATTTCACTTTATGTCAAAGCCGATCCGCGAATAAGTTCTTCGAGACAGTCACCATGAGCAAGCCCGTCACCAAATAAAAACATGGAAGCGCTACCTTGGCAGCGAATGCAGCTTGTGGCTCAGCGTTTATATATATATATTGAAGCGTGTACTGTTTCTAATATCGAATATCTGTTTTTATTTCTATTAACTTGATGTAGGTGCCGGAGTCACGAGGCTGGGCCCATATCCGCGGTCATCCGAAACTTGTCAGCCTCATGAAATGGCTTTTTTGTAGGTGCAAATCGGTTTTACACAAGTTCCATCTTGGCATGGCAGCCGTTTACGCCAAGGGAGACAGGTCCCACTGAACGAGTCTTCTTGTTTTTGATTCCATCGGCTAAACCTGGGGTAAGAAGCGTTGGGCAGGCTGATCAATGTGTAGAAAATTCGACAAGTCATTCGTATGCCGTTTATTTTGCTTGCTCCTTGATACAGCTCTCGTAATTTATATGGGGTATCTGACGTGTCTTTTGGTAAGTGTATGCTAGTGGTCGATCGCTGAAGACATCTGCCAAGAGAACGGATAGGTATATGTATCCGCTCATGCTTTTGATTATTTGGGGAAAACTGTCAGCAAAGCGTTACCCAGTCATTCACTGAGTCTTGTTATACCGAAAAATATCATCCTGATAAGCGGCCTGGTAGCTATTTGACTGTCCTTCCTAATCTAGCAGGTGACATGCAAGTTATGAGTGATATGTTGAACCAAGAATACTCGGGGGAGGCAGCATGAGAGCAATATTTTCCCATTTTGTGGTAGTGAAGACTTCAACATGTAGGATAACCACGAAAGGAAACAATACATAAACTCCATAAACGCGATCAAATAGTCTCCGTTCATGCTATCGCTCCAATCCAAACTAGAGAGACGGGCATTCCCATCCTCTCGTAGGATATACCAAATCGAGAAGTGGAACGCGGTACTGTCGCTGATCGCGACGATCGGCGGCTGATCAGCATCAAACGTCTGGTCCAGAGCTTTCAATCTGCGACAGTTGACCACGGTACATGTACATATCTACGAGATTACACCCCATTCTGTAGAATGTCTAAATTAAAGGCAATATTATTCGTAATGTATATTATCCGCATCATTAAAGTATCCCATGATAGCACATTACACTTATTAAACATCCGCCAACATCCCCGAGTTCTAGTGACAGTTCAGTGAACTACTTACAGACCAACAACGCCGACCAGAGCGGCAATCACAGCCACACCGGCGATGCTGGAGCCAGACACGCTGGACGCAGCACCGGTAGCAAGACCACCGGGGGCAGAGGCAGTGTTGGAAGAGCCGGAGCCGGAGCCGGAGCCGGAGCTCTTGGTGCTGGAGGCCGAGGCGCCACCAGAGACAGAAGAGGACTTGACGGGGGTGGAGGAGCCGACGGGGGTGGAAGAAGCGCCCTTGGAGAGGGTAGGACCGGCGGTGATGAGGGTGCTACCGTGCTTGGTCTTGGACGAGGTAGTCTCGTCGGTGGAAGAGGAGGCAGCAGAGGTGGTGGCAACGGAGGTCTCGGCGGCGCTCGTCACGGAGGCAGTGGGAGCCGTGGTGGCAGCCGATTTGCCGTTGGGGCCCCAGCCGGGCAGGTAGCTGGGCGTCAGGGTCTCGGTGCCGGTGTAGGCGGCGCAACCGGGCTGGTTGTACTTGGGAGGAGCGCGACCACCGCCGCAATCGGGGAAGTCGCAGATCTCGCCGCTCTCAGGGACGTACCAGATCATGCTGGCCTGGTTCCACTGGTTGACGGTCTGGGAGGAGACGCAGCCGGCGAGGTCGGTGCGGGCGGAGGCCAGGCCGACGAGGCCGGCGGAGACGAGGACGGGGAGGGTGAAGGCCTTCATTGTGGCAGTTTAATAGGGATTGAATGAATGACTGAAGGTTGGAATGGAGGCAAATGAATGTCACCGAGTCCGGGAGGGAGGCAGAGAAACAGGGAGCGACAGATAATCAGCGAATGGATACCCGGGCAGCAAAAAGAAAAGCAGAAGCAGGGAGTGAGAAAAAGCTGCACTTATATTCCACGGTGCATGAGCTGATTCGAACTCTCCGATGCCACTAGTTCCCTGGAGCCTTGGATCCTGGAGAGCAGCCTGCTCCAGGGCTGGTTAATGGGAAAACCAGGAACGAGCCTAGTCCTCTAGCGCGGCAGTTAGTCTGCTTTGTTTGCTGCTTTTCGTCCTATTCCCAACGGGCTTGTCCCAGGCGAGTAATTGTGCCTGAGCGCCAACCCTGTCGGCCTAACCATGGTTGGCATCGGACTTGCTCGCTTGCCCCCACGTTCCAATCCTTGGGCCCAGACTGTTCGGAGAGGGTCAGATTGTACTACTCCGTACGCTAAGCCTGCGCTTGATCAATAGTTCTGAAAGTGGTGAGTGGTGTGACCCACGGTTTGCCTCTTGATTCTTTTCTGATCGAGGCAAGCAGTCAAATTCGTTTATCTTTTTCTATATTGTTTTCCTCTCTTTGTGTCAGGGGTGACAAATGATTTGCGGGACGCTCGATGTTTCAAAGTGTTGCACAGGATTAACACCGGCTGGACAGGTGCAATCAATTAATCGCGCATCTGTATTGATAATTTTGGCCCTACAGCTAAGAAGAATGGCCGGGCATAGGCGCCTGCAGTGTAAGACGTGCACCAGTCATGGCGCAAGCAACGGAAACTCCGAAATTGGACCTCGTATCCAAGCATACTAACGTCGCTCAAGGTAAGCCAAGCTGGAATAGGGGTAAACGGCTAAGCTCATTATTCTCTTATCACCGCAACGCTTTCTCTAGTAGTCTTGCGGCTCTTAAGATTTCCCAATCCCCGTGGCGTGGACCAACTATCGACAAGCCAATTGGGAGACCGTTCTCGCCTTTTGTGATAGGGATGTGGAGGACCGGGACATGCAGCAGCGTCCACATGGAGCAGAAGGACTGGATAATAATATCAGAACAATGACTGGAAGAGGGGTGCTTGAGGGCTTACCGAGTCACCTGTCCAGGCCAGTCCCGTTGGAGCCTCGTCGGGCACGCTGGGGGTGAGGATGACGTCATACTGTGTACTCCACGCATCCCATCGCGGTCGCAATCGAGCAATTTCGTCGTAGCTGCGGAGAAGATCGGCTGAGGCTGTGCTTTTGGCATTTTCCACTGTTTGCATGATTGAGGGGTCCAAAAGGTGTGGTGCGGATGATATGTCTGTCGAAAGATTCAGTCAGAGTGACCCGAGCACTGGAACAGATGCACTCACAGGATTGGAATGATGATTGCGCCTCGTTACAGACAATGGCTTCCCTCATTTCGGGGATGGTCGAGAACTCTGAAGCTAGCTCAGCATCCTCCACGATCGCACCTGAGTTGGCCAGTACGCAACGTGCTTTATCCCATGTTGAATGTAATCCCGGTCCAGCCTTGGGCCATGCGTGTGTTTTCAAGAATGCTACTTTCGCGCCCCGGAGAGAAGTTCGCGAAGGTACAGCGTTCGAATTCAAAGTTCGAATGGAAAACGGCTTAACGATTAGTTGGAGATCATCAATCGTCCGCGCAAAGAAACCCATAGTATCGCAGGATATCGCGAACCGCGACATGCCTTCCGTTGATATCGCATTCCATGTCGGCTACACGTCCATGATTAGTCTCTCCTCACCCGATAGTCAGAAGGTAAAGTCGAACGTACCTTGAAAGCATACACTCCGCAGAACGAACCCGGCCGCACGATACTTCCACCCGTCTGCGTCCCAACAGCAACAGGCACATGAAAGTCTGCCACCGCGGCGGCTGAACCCGAAGACGAGCCTCCTGGCGTACGGTCTAGATCGTGCGGATTCGCGCACGGCCCTCCACGAGACGTTGCAGCAAACTCGGTGGTCGCTGTCTTGCCGAGGATGAGTGCGCCTGCGCTGCGTAGAGTCGAAACCACCGTCGCATCGACCCCGGTCGCAGGGCTGTTTTCATATATGGCAGACCCATATTTTGTGGGCATGTCTGTCGCGACGTTAGTATATCTAAGACGGCGATGAGGTGCAAGTGTACCGTACCCTTTGTCAAGATCACATCTTTGATTCCCACAGCAATGCCGTGTAAAGGCCCTCTTTGCGCGCGGGGGATTTGATCCAGCCTCTTTGCCTCCGCGATGATACTGTCGTGGTCACAATAAGCCCATACTTTCAGAAGGTGGTCGCGCTGCGAGATTTGGCCCAGGAGCGATGTGGCATATTCCTCTACCGTCAGCTCGTCGGTCCGGAACCGGGAGTGGATTTCTGTGGCAGACAGCTGGCAAAGATCTTTCATGTTCGGGATGTAGAGTAGAATGCGATAAAGCAAGTATCATAGAGGCAGTATGATCGAGAGCCCACTGAGTATTTGATCTAGCTGCGGGGTTAAACTTCTTGACTCTAGACAGCCTCGTGAGTCAGACAGACACGGCGGTATTCTCGGCTTGCCAAGAAGCCAGTGACAGGCAGAAATGTCGATCGCTCAGCCTTGTTTACTTACTGATTATCATCCCCCACATGGTACATAGGCACCATAGGTACATACAGCACACATGTCTCCGCTACTTCCTCCATCGCCCACCCGATAAACAACCGCCCAGCAACAAACAGACAATAGAGTAAAGGTGCCACAATGCATGTCCTTATGGCAGATGGAAAGTGAGTATTCTACGTATCGCATCACTCTAAGAATCACAGATTTAGCTAACACAAGGTGCACCAAACAGCCATGTCAACCAGCGTATTGCGGCGAAATATCTCGTCCGGATGGGTTGCTCATGCTCGGCCGTGAACAATGGTGTTGAGTGTCTGGACTACCTCGCCAATCCGTCTCCGGCTCGTCCACCTCCGGATGTTATTCTTATGAATGTAAATCCCCCCCCCTTATCTTTTAATAAAATACACGAGGAAGCCAGAAACTGAAAATGCAAATAACAATTCAGGTCTGCATGCCCATGATGGGCGGTATCGAAGCCACAAATATCATCCGATCGCAGGCACCATTCGTCAACAACCCCAAGCTCAGGATGACTCCCATAGTTGCCCTAACCGCCCACGCTTTGTTAGGCGATAATCAAAGGCTTATTGCAAAAGGATTCGATAACATTTTATCTAAGCCCATTAGATCGAGACACCTCAACGACCTCGTGTTGCAGTATTCTCGATATCAGCCTGTGCCCGCCGGTCCTGGATCCCCGATGACGAAGATGGAGCCCGCTTGGGGGCCTTTTCCGTTGAGGAGGTTTCAGGGTCCTAGGTCTCGTCTTTGAATTCTGATCTAAGTGTCTGTTAGCGATTTTGCAATGAGCGGTTAGCGTTGTGTGGTGTTGTTTGAGTACGGGACATTTGCGGATAAGCTCTGGACAATGCATCCCTTCATCGCGCATTACGTTATGAATAATTAATCAATCGTGTGAATACTCAGACCAGAGCGCATAGCGCACGATTTATGGATTGAATGACCTTGTTAAATTGATGCAAAACTGCTTCATTTTAAAAACAGATAAAACACTTCCACGGTGCAAAATATCCTCACACCCCAACAACAGCGCAGAAACAAAAGAGAAAGACACAGCATGACTGCAACGAGAAATTCTAGATAGTCCCGCAAGATCCACTCTTCATCGCCTGAGGCTTCTCCAGGCTCTTCTTCTGAGCCGAGTACAAGGTGACGACTTCTCCCTCGACACCAACGACATCGCAGAAGCCTCCGTTGGTCGAGGATACAGAGTAGACTATCATCGGGTTATCTATTGGAGGGTCAGATATGAATGGAGGCCTCCGTGGGAATTATTGACATACCGATCTGCACATTTGTCCGGTCGGTCGGAAACGACTCGGTGTATGACTCGCCTCGGGCACCTTGGAAGGTGATGCCAACGTCGACTGCAGCGGCGAAGGAGGCCAGGGCGGCAATTGCAAGGAACTTCATTTTGATAGAGTGTATGGAGTGGAAATGCTTGATGGTTCTGTGGTTGTGTTGTTGTGGAAAGTCATTCGACCGGGAGTCGTGGCGATATTTATACCTATCGTCACAACAGATAGATTAAGAGGAAGTAAAAGAATAGCCACAGCCATATCATCAGAGTCCTAATCCCACACCGCACTCGGAGGCCTTAAAACCCCAGGATCCAAGACAGATGACGACCACCAGCTGGATAGGTCATCTTGTGTGACGTGGTTGGTCTAAGAAACCACGATGGGATATCCAATCGACGCGAAAGCCATATGATTTGCCAAGTGCATTCCCGCTGGATTCGTGGCAATTTAAAGTAAGAGATCTACAGTCCATCGGAACGCCTGAATCCTGAACCCCAGGATCTAACGATGGACATGCTGCAGGCTCGTATTCGGGGCTTGCGCTAGTCGGATGAGGCAGTATTTAAGCATCAGCCTTACACAGCCTGGCAATGGAAAACAGGCCCATGCAGCTAATAATAGAAGTGGCGGTCAGGTTTGAAGGGGCCGTCTGTCGCGCACCTCTTGCTTATCCTCCAGGTTTGCTTATTTTCCCTCGTCAAGTAGCCGTGCTGATATTTTGTGGTTAGGGAAAATAAGAATCCTATGGAAAGAGCAGCAATGAACGGATGGGCCAATTGAGTTGAGGAGAACTGGAAACAGAAGCTATAGCGTCCAGTAGATACTTGTTCAGTATTCAAGGTCGGAAACCTTAAGTGGGCTCCATAAATTCTGCCTTTATTGGGAGTTAAATTCGGTGTGAATGTGCCATGCTAGACTACCCAGGACATAGGAGCTTATCACCAGGCGGGCGACTTAGTCCCGTGGGCTTCTGATGCTTTCTTTCCTGAATAGTGAAGAAAGTGATAGTGAATGTCGCTTCAACGTGATCAAACAGCTTCAGGTTAAGCTAAGAAATAAAGCAATCCTCCAGGACAAAAATTCAGTTGGCTCCGCACGCATCATCGCATGGGGCTTCTTCAGGTTCTTTTTCAGATAGTAGTGCAAAGAAGGGGTGTAATTGATACATAGAGCCAGCGGCACGGATAATTAGCTACTTCCCTTTTGCCGAGGCTATAAGGACTTAGTCCATGGCAGATATACATTATATTCCAGCCCTTCATGATTAGGATTTACTGCATTCACTGACATATGATCCTTAATTCACTACTATTTGACTTTCAGAGCGATAGACATTTCACCTGGCTGATCCGTACTTTCATTGCATTTTACCTTTTGGATCCTGAATGTCTAATCTCCCCATTAACACCTACTGCTTTGCCTCTCGGGGCCCCTGAAGCCAAATCCCCTTATTGTTGCTGGACCTTCGTTTCAAGTCTATCATTCTATAACATCAATATCCCTTTCCACTTCAGATCCGCCAAAAAGTCGCAAAAACACCACGAATGCCCAAGAGCAGAAGGATCACTAGCCTGAGTGTCGAGGGCAGGAAAGGCGGACGACAAGCAGACTAGAGTGGTATCTCGGAGCTTGGAACGACTCAATCCTCCTGAATAAAGGAACGTCGCGCGTGTCGACAAGGTCAAATAGGACGACGTCAAGGTCCACCTGGTCTCCAACGCCATGGTGCAGATGGCAATTCTGACGGCTCATAAAAGCCCTCTGATCCAAACGAAGGGCTCAACACGATGTACAGGCGGTTTTAGGATCAAGAGGCCAAACTTCCCGAGACCAACACAAAAAGTCTCCCTGGATCCCACCAAAATGGTGCCGCAAAAATGGAGGCTGTCGGCCTTTGCTACATCCAATCATCTAGGGCAAATTGCACCGTATAAGGTACGGACTGATATACCTGTCGATATGACTTTATTACCATAGACTGTGATCATGAAAGGGTTATCACCGCCTTGGTTCTCGCAGGTCCCCCGATACTCTTCGGTCGCCAGTTATATGTGCGATGCTTTATATTTTGTTGGAAAATTGCGTCGCGGCCAGAATGGAAATACTACGGGGAGAAGGTTGGACAGGACCGGGTAGAGCAAGTTTGCTTGAAACACAGTATTACATACCTACTGGCCGATTATTTCTAGCGACAACGAGACTGGACAGTGCCATTAGGTCCTCGAAACTAGAGACAACCGCTTGAGATACCTGATCAGGCTGTTATTCGTGATCGGTCTTGGATTAGGGGGGTACTTCGATCACTTTTCAGATGTAAGAACTACTAAAGGGTTTCTTGTCCCCTGGCTCCTCTTGGGAATCTTGGAAAGTGCTACAAATGAGATGTTGGACTAACACCGGCCCAGGATGACAGCATCATGAAGTAACCCTCATGAAGTAACCAGCCCCTCAATCTCTCATCTCAATCGTACAACCACTAGCCACCACTTCATCGAACGGCAACTCAAAATGTTACCCCGAATACGGCGAGCGCATTGGGATTTTTGCTGCAAAACGGAAAACAGACTGGGAAGAAGTTGTTATCAAGATGCATATTCAGTATGACTCCATGGTATTATTCAATTATCTTTGCTGGACTAACTATTATGTTTTTTTTGAAAAATAAAGGCGGCATCCAGCGGGCTTACCCTTTCTAGACGAGCGCGAAGGGCTTGCCGACTGGACCAAGGCAAGATCAGTACTTTAATATGGATGTGGAAGCAGCGTTGGTGACAATGAATTAAATGTACAGCGCACATTTAACGGACAAGTCCAGGCCCTGAAGGACTGCCACGACATCTCGCCTGCCTGCACGCCGACTGTCCTGGGGCACGAAGAGAGGCTACAAGGAGACGCTTTCGATTACGAGGAAGGTTTCCTCGGTCTGCTTGTTATGGAAAGACTGCCCGGCCACTGCCTTCTTAGCTACAGCAATCTCAGTAATCTGGAAGTCCGCGATATCAAACAGCAGTTAGTCGATTTGTGCGAGTGTGGTGCTCATTTCCCATTACCTTTGGTCTTTCTAGCTGACAGGATACCACTAGAAACCTCCGCATCCGCGGCTGGAATACGGCGAAGCCATTTCCGATGACGTTTTGTATGACAGGGACACCGGGACAATGTAAGTGAACTGCTATACAAGCCACACGACCTTCACTTGCCTTTTTTGCATGCTAAAACAGAACTACTCTTAGCTGCCTTGTCGGTTTTGCTCACGTAGAAAAACGTGATGTTTCTGAGATGCCACCAATTGATCATAATTCGGTGGTCATGTGGGAATTTGGGCTGAATGTGTGGAGGTTCTAGGGTGGTTGCTTTTCGGTTATTCATTTTTGAAATTGTGCGTTCGTTATTCACCTCAAACCTCGAAGAAGTGCTGCTATATCTGATGACCCAAGTTAGAAAATGGAAAGTAAGATTGATTGATATCGGCTTGCATATCCCATACTTGAACCCATTGTCGACTACAATTGTAGACGGCTAGACCCAGATGCGATGATTTCTCCAAATACATTCCCAAGTAGGCAGTTCGGCGTAGTGGGTCTCGCCCGTCGATCGACTCCCGAGTCCCGAGTAAATGCTCGGCATTCGGGCACGTATACCTAGCCCCAGGTGTGGTATATTCTATAGCGAATACAGCCACAGCCAAGAAGATGATTGTTGCACAACGCTCGCATGTACCTTCTGAATACAGGCATGGCACGCCTATTATGCATACTGTGTACAGCAACAAGTTGTAGCCTGCCTACAGCGTTCCAGGAATCGCCGTGGACTACGTTAGCCCCGGACCTTAATTGGCAAACTACCAACCCCCGAGGCCAACTAAAACACTGCCTAAAATCCTTCGCATAACAACAACCGCTAAAACTTGCCAAAACTACCAAAACAGTTAACCCTGGCAAGTGCTAACGCCAACACTGCCTCGTCGAGTGGAGCGAAAGCCGAGCCAAGAGCCCAGAAGATCGAAGGGCGCGCATTTCCGCGGTGAGTCAATCTAATCTATCATGTATTATTGGCCCATTCCGCCGATGTCCGAGGGCTTGCGGTATATAATATCCTATAGGACATCCCTCCCACCTCCGCTGATTTACCTACCATACTAATCCGATAGCAAGAAAAACCCTCACTATGTATATCCGAGCCGTGCACGCAGAAACCCACCTCCCGACTCTTCGTCAATTCGTCAAGGACAACCCCCTCGGCATCTTAACCACCGCCATCTCCTCCTCCCTCTACCCCTTCATCCAATCTAGCCACATCCCCTGGGTCCTCGATGTCTCCGACCATGACAGCGAGGCCGAGCTGGGCGTCTTACGCGGCCACCTCGCACGCCAGAACCCGCAGGCCAAAGCCATGATCGAGGCCGCAACCGCAAATCCCACACCAGCATCCGGGGGTGTACAGCTCAAAGACGAAGTGCTAGTCCTCTTCAACGGTCCCGTCCAGCACTACGTGACGCCTAAGTTCTATACCGAGACGAAACCCGCCACGGGCAAGGTCGTGCCCACGTGGCAATACTCTGCTGTGCAGGCGTATGGAAAGGCAACGGTGTATTTCGATAGTGGAGCTGAGGCCACGGAGTTTCTCACATCCCAGGTCAATGCCCTCTCGAACCACGCGGAGACCTCCGTTATGGGGTATACGGGGGGAGAGCGGCCGGGGCCGTGGAAGGTTTCCGATGCGCCGGATCGGTACATTTCGCTGATGCAGAAGGCAATTATTGGGATTAAGATCGACTTGACGAGATTGGAGGGCAAGTTCAAGATGAGTCAGGAGATGGGTAAAGGAGATCGAGCCGGCGTGGTGAAGGGGTTTGAGAGTCTGGGCACGGAGACTGCTCAGAAGATGGCCGAGTGCGTGCGTGAGCGGGAAATGTTGATGGTGAAAGGCAAATAGACGGTCTGAGAGCAGTGATTCAATGTTTTTTTTTGCGTTCTTAGGATCGCTGGTTATCTTTCGTGTACATAGGGTAGGATGGAGATATGGAATCATTTAATATGGAACCTGGGTGGGACACATGACTCCACAAACGAAAATGGTAGCATGCAACTCTGCACTTTCTTGATGAGTAGAAAATTGTGGACTAGTGCAGATTCTTTCTATCGAGTACCAGTGAAATTAGCACAGATGGTAGAAACTACTCTGTAGATCCACCAACGCAAGCCTATAATATCACTAGAAATAAAGAAAGAAAGACCAAATATAAGAGACGAAGAAAAAGGAAGAAATATAAGCAAGAAAAGAGTCAAAATGGACATTCAAATAATCCAACTGCAGCGACTACCTCTCTAAAGCAGCATAATTGCCAATATATTCTTTTCCAACCGTCGGAAAATGCCGGGAAAGGCACGGTTGTCGGAACGAACACTCCGGGTCGATCAATAATGGAATAAGAACAATGATTCAGGGCAAGTCAGGTCAATTCCGCCCTTGTGGGCTCCTACCATAACTTCCCAATTCGTTTTCGGATGACCGAGCTCGCCTAAAGCCTCCTTTATCGATCATCTTCATATGCAGGTTAAGCTCCTGGTTCCAGATATGGCGCGAAGGTTCGAAGTGGCCGCTGTATGAACCCTCAGTAAAGCCGATATTGATCAGTCCATATCCTGCATGTGCATCACCATTTTTCCACGCTGATTTCAAAGCCGGAATTGCCTCGTTGGTGTCAACAGATTTACGCTCCCACTTTTCGCCAACATTCCCTGCCTTGACGCCTTCTCCTACCCCGTGTGGCAGTAGAAGACGGAGCAGAAAACTAGGACGCTTGTCATCAACATATATGGGGATGCAAACATTAAATGTCCCAGAGGTCCACTACGCCCGATCAGCAGCGCGGCAGCGCGTCGAAGCAATATTGAGACGATGTGTCACCACAGATTCAATTACATGGCGCTTCTGGACTAGATTCTCGAAATATTTATTCTGCTGCTCCAACAAGCCCAGCGAGAGCAAGACGTTCGTTTCGAGCTCATTTGCTGCGGAATAGGTGATCTCGCCGTGCAGCAGACGGCGGTTTCTGAGGGTGGATGGCAACATCGAGCAATGGCCTGGATGCAGGGAGTTGGCATTCTATGTACAGTGTCACAGCGTATGTCTCCTGCTGTCTCCTTTTTGGAGTCCGCCAAGGGCCAAAGCCACCTGACGTCACGTGTCAGGCGCCTCGTCGAGTTCACCTCCTGAATAGAGCGCAAATTGGTGTTCGCTATTCTCCCCAATCGCTCTGATTGCGCCCATTCCTCAGGCCCACCAGTTCATCCTGGTGATTTCATTCTCCGATTCTATCTTTAGGCATGACAAATCAAGGAGCACGTGCCATGCAACCATTGGCGCGGGCTAACCGTATTGGGATAGTCCATTGCCATCGCGTGACAAATTCTCAACAAAGACATGCATTCCAGCTATCATAAGACTTCCAGGTTGAGTCTATACTGCCATATCAGTCTGGTACGTTGCTTGTCCTACATAATGGATTTCCATTGAAACAGGTATACCCTTGCATGTTATCTGTGGGCCTGAACAATTTTTGATCAATCCGCAGGAACATCTTTGGACGACCTACAATGATTTGATGCAGCCAATATACAGGAACTGTACATAGTTCCCTGTCAGACCCGACAATATATAAAATTGAACGCATTCCGGATCCGCCTTTTTGGACAGGGAATTGCTCTCAACATATTTGGAGACCGTCTCGAAGGCCGCAGTATGTCCCCTCCTACCTTCAACCTCGACGTCAACGCCCTGTACATCCTCCTCTTGGACCGCGGCGACAGTTACCTCTTCCACTGGGCTCTATATCTGGCCAAATCAGCCTCGTCTGGGATTATGTACCACCTTATCAATCCAGATACGACGAAACCTACGACCTGGAAATACGAAATGCAGCCAATACATGGCAGTTCCTATTTCAGTCGAGTCTTATTAGCTTTGAAACTCGGGTTTCTAGATCCGGTGGTGCATAATGCCGTCGGCCATCGTCTTGGGGAAGTTCCCATCCAATACTCCGTTCGGTTCAAGGAGAATGTGACCTGTCGTGTCTGGCTAAAGGAGGCACTGTATGCGCTTGACGATGAGGGCTACGTTGAGCTGGGACGGTCGGTCAATGAGATCGATACTGAAGCAACACATCTGGCGATGATCAATAAGACGAAGAAAGCGCAGACTGTTGTTACGAGTAGGGGATGCGTGGTGTGATGGGGTTACTTGGAACATACTCTCGATTCTACATACTGACACATCTCGCAATCTTGACAGATATCCGTGACATGTAGCCTGAGCGTTTTTCGTCGTACTATTCAACTATAGATAAACAATCTCATTAAGTCTAGCGGAGATGAATGTCTGTTTATACCTGGAGGACAAGATGTTGTGCTTATGTGTCTGTTTACTTTTATCAGCACCATGGTCATGGTGACGTCATTCCGTGCTATTGGTGTCACAAGAATCCGGTATGCATGTCCCTCTTTCTTTCATTTCTCTGCAGGACTTCAAGTCACAACGAGCTCTCTCGTTTCTTACCACCTGGGTGTTTATTTCATTGTTCCCCATCAACACGTCACGACAACAATACCCGCCCGTATCACTGTGCGCACTGGACGCCCAAAGTCGCTCGCAGTCTCCCGACACAAGGGATAAGGTAACGACAAAGTGCGTACAAAACCACCGAGCACAAGTCTTTTCTACAGGGATAGAGCTTCGTACCGTACTGCTCTTGCTCTTTATTCAAACATCATCTCCTTTCTACACCGCACTATGCGTTGTATGCCTAGCGCGCTCGGCACACTCTGCCTATTCCCTTTTGCCCTCTCAGCTCAGCTAGGAGCAAAATCAATTTACCTTGCCGATTTACCTTCTACCGCTTCGATCGAAGCTCCAAACTTCGGAAGCCGTTTTGCCGTGTTGAACCTCGATCTTATTGATGCAGTTGTTGCAAACGTTAACGCCACGGACGAGGGGAAGGAATGGATTAAGAATACAGCGAGCTGGATTGATGCGTGGGTTTACACATTCTTTGACTCTTTACGTACTGATTTAACTAACAATTGACATAACTAAATAGCGTACATGAACAAGACCCCCCACCGCTCACCATCTTCACGCGCATCTACTTCTCCACGCCTCGACGGCCCGAAATCGGCCCCGACACCCCGTTTGCGTCCGTCGCGGAAGGCCTAGGCAATCTCACAGAGTCGAGCGTGGGGAGCCAGATCTACCATACTTTCAAGACGGACGATGACGACGTGGTCGTGCCTAAGACGAGATATTATGCGGGAGCCGGGAACTCGATAGAGGAGATTCTGAAGAGTCAGAACATCGATACCGTAATATTGGTGTGTTTTAGCTTCTTCTACCCATTACTATTGAGGGATGAATAGTTGCTAATATGGGCTCTTAAGTCTGGGATTCGCACCTCGGGAGTCATTCTAGCTACGGTGTCGAGGTTGTTTGATCTGGACTATAATGTGTGAGTTACTCCTTCTCACATCGTTATTACTGAGATTCTAACAAGTGATTAGCTATGTTATTTCGAACAACACCATCGAGCCCAGTCCCTCCGGGGAGAGCATACAGCATTCTATTCTTTATGACATTTTTCCGAAGATCCCCGTCAAGGTTATTACCCTTGAAGAGGCGCTGAAGGGCTTGAAAGCGTCTGGATCAACCACATCCCTCAGAGTTCATGAGGATATGTGATGTGCTCAGACATGTATATCACCGTATTGCTTCTGGGTTTTGTTTATTTATGTTGTTTTCCAGCGAGGCCTGCAGTTCTTTATTTTAATTTTTCTTAGCACATTGATCCGGGCCCGCATGTGACTAACTGGAATATGAACTACTTGGCAAGGCTATTGCTGGAGGTTGAGGGCGGAGCAAGCACAACTACTGCCCGAGCTGCCGTGGCATGACGACGAATTGAGCGAGTTCCCCTTTACAACAACATGCCTTTTGCTGGGGCTTTTGCGCGAAGACGTCCCTGACAGCTTATGGCCCGTCCAAGCTCTCGAGCCATATTCTGCGTGTTGCGTACGCCGGATACGGACATCTCAACTGGGTCGCATTCAGGAACCTTCCACCCAGCGTGATCGCTATTACTATTATATCCGAAGAGCTTCAGCGCGTATTTACGCTCAGTTTTTGCGTCGGTAACTTCAAGCTGGAGGGGGACGACGGAGGCCTCAGTGACCTAGTAGCGGTCCTATTATAGTCTACGGGCCTTAAGTAGCTATACTTCTTATAAGAACCGGACAGAGATAGCGATAATTCCTCTGCTAACTTCTGGTCGCAGCTGTAGTAACGTTAGGTATCATCAGAAGATTTAAGCTGGCTCCGCGACAAGACCATCTATCTGACTTACGTCTTTTTATCATCCTTCTGTAGCTCTAAACTATCATTACCTGTGCCGATTACTATTAGCTTAATTTCCCCTATCGTCCAAGTCTTTCCCGTGATATATATATTCACGTTCGTTGATGACGCAGACCATCTCCTCTAAAAAACTAGAACAGTTCCAGTTCAAGTTACTACGACGATATAAGTAACACTCTTCTAATCGCAGAGTGCTTTTCCGACCGATTTCTATCATACCTCCATTCCGTGGGGTTGGGCTCTGACAAAGCCATCTTGCGATTCGCCTACGAGGCCTCCTCGTCACCCATCAACACGACCACCACCAATGACAGCAACAACTCATCACTGCAATCACCATCCTCAGAACGACTCACTGTAAGTCCTATTCCAGCCGGTCACTTTGCTCCCCCTCCCACGTCCTCTTTAAGGTGGTAGGCGGGCCAATAGAGTTCCTGCGAAAGACCGTGCCAGCTATCGATATTTCCACATAGGATAGACGGATGGAGGATATAACGATGGACCTCCGCGCCCGGGCACCGACAGAAACGGGTAGACGCTGCATGGGCATCGGCGTTATGGATGAGAGCAGTGCTCTGGCATTGCTTGACAAGATACTGTGACGGGTGATCAGTATCTGTGTTGGACTTATGTGAATTACATACACGCACACTTACGCTTGTGTTATAGTCCAACATGAGAGGTTAATGTAATACACCAATCTATATTCTTGATGGCGAATTGGTGATGTGTAAGGATGACCGATAGCGTGTGATCCAGTCTGAATACCAGCATTTTAGATGGGGCCTACGCAGCGGTTACCGCAGTTAATGAATAATAACAAGATTTCAGATAATGAGTCTATTAGACTGGCCGGATCTCTGAAACGGTAGTCGAACAGGATCTCGATTCATGCGAGGAACAGTCCCCATATGTCTATTTCGGCGTTGTCGGCCAATCAAATCCACCGATGCACTGCCGCCGCGGTGAGTCACGAATCAAGATAAAATAAGCATCAAGCCGTCTTTAATCTACACTGTTCCCCTGTGTCTGGACGGCTTCTTTCATTTTGATATATCCACACTGCAATCATGTCCGCTGCACGGCCTCGAGGCCCAACCGTGTCCTTTTCCCCAGCCCTATTCCCACCACACAAGCGGCTTCCCGGGCGAACAATCCTTCTCGAGAAACTGGAGCCCAAACACGCCGATGACCTCTTTCATCTAGTTGGTGGCAACGAGGCATCTCGGGCATGGCTCTGGGACTACATGCCCGATGGCCCCTATTCGGACCTTAATTCTTTCCGAGACGCCATCGCCACCAAGTCAGCCTCCAACGACCCCTTCTTCTTTGCGGTCATCGACAAACGCACCACTAAGCCCACCTTCGACAAACCTATCGGATTTCTCTCCCTCATGCGTATGACACCAGATCATTTGACTATTGAGATCGGCCATGTGATGCTCTCTTCTGCGCTTCAACGCACAACGGGCGCCACGGAGGCCATGTATCTACTTGCGCGGCATGCGTTCGAGGACTTGCAGTATCGACGTTTAGAATGGAAGTGCAACTCGCTCAATGAACCATCTAGGAAGGCCGCCTTGCGTCTCGGATTCACATTCGAGGGCGTGTTTCGACAGCATATGATTGTGAAGGGCCGGAGTCGGGATACCGCGTGGTTTTCGATGTTGAAGGAGGAGTGGGAGGGAGGAGTCAAGGTGGCTATGCAGGATTGGTTGGCGGAGGAGAACTTCAACGAGGATGGGAGCCAGAAACGTGGTTTGCACGATATTAGATCCAGTTGTCGGTAGTACTCGAACTATAAAGCTCAAATTGAGTACTCTCGGTATACTCGGCCGAAGCAGTTTTTCTCTTCGGTATTTCAATCACAACTCCCGTCCTTGGAATTTGTCAGGTTCTTCTAGTTCCCAATGCTTGCACATTTGACCAGCCGAGAGAAAGGTGGACCTACACTGACATTGAATTAAAACGATTACAATATTTATACATACAACTGGATAGAGCTACTCAGACCAGCGTCCTCGAGGTATGAAAAGGGGGTGAGGAATACATGAGAGACAACCGTTCTGAGCACAGGCATACAAGGAAAGAAAAGGAATGAAACACAAATCACCGAAAGAAACTCCAAGCAAATGATGATGCAGACGAGCAAAAGAATTCCTCTATTGACAATCTCGTTCATTAGTAGCTTCGATTCTCACCTCATGTTGGACGCGAATCCGATCCGCATATCGAGGGTCGTCATCGTGGAAGTCAGTCATGACAAAGTCACCGTCCACAATCACGGCATTCCCTGGCAAGTGGCTAAATTTCCTCATGGGCATATCAAACTGTGGGATGGTGTCTCCTTTGCCATTATCCCTGCTGGAGCCACTGCGAGTAGATCGGTGGACCATCTTATGATACAGCGGTCGGACGGTGGGTATACCGACACAGATGAGGGTAACGGAGAGTTCGATAGCCGACCAGATGATGAGCGTAATGGTGTCCTCTGTAGTAGTCAGTCAGTGAGTGGTCATGGAAGACAACTGCACCATAACGGCCCTACCTGTGAAGTCGTCGTCGGGCAATCTGCTCAACTCAATCGTGCGGATAATCCCGCAGATACCGGCTCTGTCAATCGCTATTAGCTGCTAAATCACAGACGGTCCGGGGACAGAAAGGGGTATGTACATGAAGCCAAGACTAAAACTCATCGTGATGGTCAACTTTTCTTTGAACCTCATGTTCAGCTCCCAGATAAAAACCCATGGGATAATCGCAAAAAAGAAGTCCACAATAGTACACCATGCTAGGAACGCGGATAGTATTAGCATCCTCAGGCTGGTGGGAAACGTGTCTTAGCAAGGGCCAGGACATACAGCCAAGAAGCAAAGAAAAGTGCTTGACCGGGACCAGTGTACGGCCGGGGACGGACGGGTCGTAGATGGACCTGGTGGGAGTCCGTTGAATCCAGAGGACAATGACCATCATTATGGATACCAGCGACACACTCACCATGGCAATCCAAATTGATATTCGGTGCCATGCTTTCACCACAATCCGAAGCAAGAAAATCCCGAGTGAAATGTTCGCAATAGCGAGCCCCAATACCGCAAATGTCTGCCCGATCATCTCCTTGTATGAATCATTTGCTGCTTTCCCCCCCGCGACGAGCTTTCCAGATGCCCCCTCCCCGACAGCAGTGTAGAAGACAGTGTGCAACAGCATGAATACCTGCATCGTGCGTCAGCCGAGACCTTCCCCCTTAGCGAGCGGTGAGCCGTGGCGTACCCATCCTAGGTTGAAGAAATGATCATCGAGTCCAAGCCCATTGAGGAGATAGATTCGCGTGTATAGACGGAGAGGCACCAGTATAAAGGACAATCCGGTCATCACCCACAACACCACGATCGCCTTCGTATGCTCAATGGCATACATCTTGAAGTCACGGGAAGTAGTCAGGGTCTAGGAGCGGCCGTTCGTCGTTAGCTGATGAGTGGCTACCGATGATGATAGAACTGTGTATACTCACAAAATCCCATTGAGAAACAAATGGGGGAAGTGGGAAAGAAGCAGGACAAATATTCCATAGCGCCGTGGTCGTACTTCTTGGCCATGCTCAGGGTGTTTTGGTGTCTGTGAGCTATCGATCTCAGGATGCAGGTCAACGCAGGTTAACGTCGGAAAGGCTCTGTGTCACTTGGGATGCGCCCCTGACCCCGTTTCCATTATGTCATACATTTAGGCCTCGGTAATCAGTCATATAATAGATCACATTCCCACCCCGCCCACGGCCTGTTGACAGCGTTATGGCGGGCGTGTTCGTCGCCAAGCGTGGAGGAGTGGACCTGTCAAATTGCCCCCAGAACGACTCGAAGAGATCGACATGTAGGCCTGAGCACTAATTATCACCATCATGCGTTAGCGCCATCCCGCAAATAGTAAGGATCACAGTGATCAACTGCTGGCACCAATAGTGGTATGGGAAGGGACCTCAGAAGCCCCAGCTCGACCTTGGCTTTGGGGTTGTATGGAGTTCGGCTATTTTGACCTCGCCGAATGTGTTCCGGAGTGGCGCGCTATTTGTTGGATGTTGGCATTAAGCCAACGATAGAACGCTCATATCGGTGCTGAATCCTCAGCCCTGTGGGTACCGCCGTACTTTCGTTAACACGCACCCCATCGCTAGAGTCTGCATGTTTGCCTGTTATGTGGTCGAGGAATATCCGGAAACGCACATCCGGTCACATATGCTGTGTGGAATATTCCTAACTACCGAAGAACTATTGCGGTCCCTACTTGGCTCTCAGCCTCTAGCTATTCCCTGGTGTTATTCAGGGCACCTCAGTGGAAATTTGGTTTTCTAGAGACCAAAAGTCAAATTAGAAAAACGTTTAAATTCAAGCACTGACAGATGTAATAAATGCCTGCCCCATCTCTGTATAGGTCACTAAATCTTGTATTAGCGGCATTTCACAATTGGATGAGACTTCGTTCTTAGGGCCGTACAGTGACCCCCTATGCACTGTCAATTCCCCGGCCGGGGTCTCGAAGCACGGTTCTATACGCTATGGTAATATAACCCCACATAGGCTGCTGTCAAAATGATATCGTCCGGCTAAAGAACGGGCTGGACCGGACCGGTGACACCATTAGAGACTTCATTCGTCCCAGGAAGCATACGCCCTTGCTTCATTGAAGCTGCCGGGCGTGTACTTCGTGGACGTCTCTTTTCCAGGTTTGATGTAGGTTTAATTCACCCATGCAGAGATAGAGGGAGACACGTCAATTTGATTATGCCTGTCATTCGTAATATAATTGATGTATCGGAAGTTGCTTGAGCCTTGCGATCCAGCTGTGGTCTCCGTACGACTTTTATATCTACACGGCATGCAGTAGCAAAATAAGTGTCGCGTCAGTTAGGCCATGTTGATGACTATCTCTCATTGAACTGGATAACTGAGCTGCTCCTATCTGTAGTTCCTTCTTGAAGTAGCTTGTAATGCTGCGTTTATCCTTTTCGTCAATATTTTGTGTGATTTTCCGTCTTGCCGCCTCGATCTCAGCGCAAGTTTTGCAGCCAGCGTTTGCAGAACAGAGCTGTTATCTGCATTAAGTTGTACATCTTATTACATACCTCCCATAGCATGATTTGAGACTGGTTAGGACTAATTGGTATGTGAAGTTTAGAAAGGTCTCGGAGAGTTTCAGGTCAATCGACACGAAATAGAATTAAAGAGATGGATCTAGGCAAAATATTGCCTTTACCTAATAAAATTAAGGAACATAGCCGGCGGCAAGAAGAGTATCCTCGTCCTCATCCTCAAACTCCAGGTACTTCTTCTTGGGGGGAGGCTACGCCACCAACTCCCAGTTGTCCCACACCGAACAGGGTTCCCACAAACGAACACTGTTCAAAGTTTACGAAAAGTCTATATGAAATTAGCAAGCCTCTTTCTGTGCATGAATTTTACACATTACTCACAGCATCCTGTTCTCCTCGTCATAGACTACCTAGTCAAGACACGCGTCGTCGAAGTCGACGCGGATTTTTCGAAGCTCCCTACAGAAGGATAGTATTAGCAAAGGGCCAGACATAAGGGGCTTGCAAGACTTACAACTATCCACCCTTGAACTGAACCCTGATCAGCTCACGAACTTCGAAACTTTTTGTCCAGAACGTGGACACCGATTCGAGGTGTGATAGATCTCCCAGGTGTATTCCTCACGGGGTCTTTACCCTTTCTTAGTCTTGGATCTTCAACCGTGAAGTTACCATCTTGGTCGACCGCCGTGATGGTGGCGGCGGGAGGTAAATCGGTTTTATCCTTAGTAATGCAGTTCAGGACATATCTATTACCGAAATCCTCATCATTTGACGTTACTTGGTACCGTAGTTCACCGCCCCAGGCATAAGCCAAGTCGGTCCTCGACAAGCTCGTCATACAACATAAGAAAGAGGCTCCCACCCTGCACCATGTGCTATGGGTACAGAGAAGCGTCGGAGCAAACAATCGTATCTCTGTGGACAGGCGGGCATAGACGTCTTTCTCTCTATCAACATGCTCGTATAACCCCGCTTTCTGGGAGATCTTATACTCAAACTACCTGTCAATGGCATGCTCTATAAAGACTTCGTGGCCTCCTTGGCCCGCTCCTCGCTGGTCTTCAGCAGGTTCTCTGCGCTGAAAATTTGCATATACGCCCTGAGGGTGGGGTGGTGAGATGGCACGGCCGCTTCAGACAACGATAACGTGGCCCACGCATACGACGTGGCTCCGTGGTCCCTCGAGTCATACTGGACAAATATTTCGGATAGCTTCTCGCTGATGGTCCGGTTTATGCCGCTCGTCTCCTCAAACATGATGTTGTGGCGCAAAAAAGCGCTAGGAAAGAGCCAGTGCTTCCAACCATCGGACGTGTTTTTGCAACAGCGTATCGATCAATTCCTTTGCGTTGGGGCAGTCTAGATACCGCGGTGTCGGCAGCCGCTGAGAGCAAGGACCCTATAGAGGACCCACTGCATATCTAGCAGTTGCTATATAGGACTTTACTGGGGCACATGACCAGGGTGGACTTATATATTATATTATCGCCCCCGGGCGATAAGCCTAAAGGATTTATAAAGATGTGGATAAGTACCGTTAACGTCTTTCTAAGCCCGTAACCGTCGGATAGCAGGCCGCCCCAGGTCGGCAGCTACTCCTACCAGCGTATTTATACGGCGGCGACGACCTGCCAGGGCTTTAAGGCGACTGCCTCGGGTCCACTGGCACCCGGAATGGCAGGGTTATCAGTCTTTAGACCCAGCTCGCCACAACTCTCGTAGTATGACAGCGGCACAGCATATATCCGGCGTATGGCGCTTCTGGCGTCGCGCGCAAGCTGCGTCAGGCCCTTAGTGGGTTGCCCGCCCTCGTCGGTCGAGTCCTCAGTCGGGGGATCCCGGGGGCTGTTATCGTCTTGGTCCGTCTGCAACGCCTCCTCCTGAGCGGCCTGCACGACCGCTGTGATTATGTTAGTGTCCATCCCGTAATCGGAGCTGGCCGCGGGCACAGGGGCATTGCCGCTTATCACGAGCTTGTCTAGGCTGGTGGTTAGGGAGCGTAGCAGGGTCTCGCGCTGGGCGTGGCTCATCAGCGGTCGATCGCTGACATGTTTGGCCGGTATGCCGGGCATGAAACTCGAGATCTGCTCTTCGATTACTCTTATTTGCCGCATATCCTTGACCGTCAAGGATCCGGGCGTGAAGGTCCATTCATCATTATCAGACACGTCGTCGGCCGGCAGTGCCAACTCGGCTTGCTCGCCGCTCTCGCCCTGCTGGCCTCCCTCGGCCTAGGGGCCACCCCCGGTCGGGTCTGCCTTGGAGTCTTTGCCCGCGGGCGCTTAGATGAAAGCGCACACCGGATCCGAAGGTGGGAATATGCATAGGTTCCTCTCCGTGATTATGTAAAACAGCGCCGCCCCTTTTAAGACATCAATGCCGTAGATGGTATATATCTGGAGAAGAAAGGGGCAATTTTGGTGAACGGGAGGTATCTTGAGGGTGTGTGAAATTGCCGGACTAGGTAGCAAATCTGCCAGCTTCGAGGAGTCATATATGCACGTATTCCGTTCAAGTTTCCAATTACCATGAGCTCCTTTTGCTCATAGATTTTGCTCATAGCCTCACCTGAGTCCTCCATTCTTTGGACGTGGAACAAAAAAACTGAGAAATCCTCAGGAAGAAGGTCTTGTTCTAGCTTTCGAGATAAACCCACCAGGACCGAAGCCGGTACGATATTGGACACCATTGGAGCTGCCGACTGCCTGGTGTCTGGTAATGTAGTTTTCTGAGGAGCTGGGACTATATGGGCCTTGTAAGAGCGTATAAGGGCATGTGCCGGGATAGATCGCCTGGTATCGAGGAGAGTGTTTTGGGTAGGTACTTGGCCGTCCTCTACTCATAGATTCAACTCGAACCAGACACTGAGCGACTATGCGATTCAATCCGCCGTGTGTATGGGTACTATATTGACCGCTGCAGCCTGCAGGAAACGATATCTCTATCGATGCCGTGACGCGTGCAATTCCTTTCGATTTCTCTCAATTCTCCACGTACGGGACGTCACACCCGACGGTCGTTCCTGTTGAATCAAATTCGTTTGCGTTGAAAACACCTGCTAAATAGTGTAAATGTAATTTGAATAATATGGTGTTGGTTTTACAATATAATGACCCTGGGAACCAATGGGCTTTTCATCCACTGTAGCAGTAACAGCCTGGTGGCACGGGACAATGGTAACAAGCTTAGTCTGAGTAGGCGCCCCAGTATGCTGGTGGGTAGGCATAATGTCGGGGTCAAGGAGGCCACCATGCGGAACATCCGAACGAAGTATATTTCAGACGCGCTTGTTCTTGGACGAGCCGAATCTGTTGTCCTGGAAGGATGTCTTGGGAAGTTCATTCGGACTTTTTCCGCAAGCGAAGTCGGAAGCAATGGAGTCTTGTCGTTCTTAAAGGCCATCTCGCAGGCGCAATTCATCTTGTGCAGCCTCCCTATAACGCCATGTTAGTGGATTCAAGCCCATCATTGGAATGAAGCATTCACCTGAAAAGAATGCCATATTGAGGCTGACTCATCCCTGACGTGTCTTTTGAATATGGTATTCTCGTGTGGATGCTGGAATCCACTGGCACGGTGTATCAAGCTTCTGTGCCATCGACAGGCCTTGCATGTGCTCGCCAAAGGTCCCCTGGAACTGTGAGGGCCTCGCATAGATAGGTGGCCGTACATGTCCAATCCCTAAAACAGCGTGTTAGTGAGATCAGATCTACCCTGGCGATGGGAGACTCACTTTAAAATGAACTAGCGATATGGCCGGCAGCCATCTCATTCGCAGAGTGGTTCTGTATAGGCCTATACTGCTGCAGCATGATGCAGTATTCTCCCCCGTGACGAGTGTAATTGATTGGGACGGTTGATGAGAAGTTCAAGATGGTAGGAAGATGTGCAGAGGGAAAAAGAAGAATCCGGTCCTGCAGATGAAGGTCTTCAGGTGGGCTGGCTATTCACCATCTACGCTCGGCTGCCACTACGCATAGGTCGAACTGGGATTCACTATAACATTCACTTAAAGCTAGAAACTCACTCTAACGAGTTTACGTTTACAGTGACAAAGAAAAGAAAAAGAAACAGTGGGGGAGACCAACAACACTATGGACCTTGTTAGATGTGAAGAGCTTCTGTGCAGGATGTTTCATAATATGGTGTGAGTGGCATCACAGAAGGCCAGATGCGTATTCCACCATTTGAATCTATATATTAGCTACCTAGAATAGTTGAGCCAAGCGTTCTAAGGGCTTTCAGTTTAAATCTGGGGCTTTTCGTGTCAGTATGCTGCAGTGTGGTAGCAATTCATAACCTTCGAGCACACGAATTCGACAGTCCAACCATACACGCCTTACCTATGCTGGAGATCCAGAACAATACATGTTTATCTGGAGCCTGTCCATACAAGTTGGCAAAGTATGGTAGCGCCGCACAAGATACGGATGCAACTTATCCACATCTTCGATACAGTACCTTTCCGTTGACAATTATTTCTAGGACCGGCACCCCTATGGCACGTGGTTATGTCTTTTGGCCTGAGGCTGCAACCCACTGGTGTTTGTTGCCTGAGGCCTCACAAACCAAACTAGCTATGGAAGATGACAGCATCACTTGTTAAACCCCATCGCATTATATTACTAAACGCTTGATTCAGTACCACTTCTAAATCAACATACTAATAAACGACCAAGCAAAACAATCCCATCAGCAAGTGGACCCTGAGACCGTCTCCAGATCAACACTGCCGTTCCGATCATCGTCTGAAAAGATATCCTCCAGGTAAGGCAGATTAAATACATGACCTCGATGGACTTCACGGATGGTTCCTGCGCTAACGACCACCCAGAGAAAGATCACCATGATGCTGAATATCTAGACACAGAACCAACATTAAACCAGGCCTGTATAGCAGACGCAGAAAAGAAGAACTTACCGTTCCTATAACCTTGAAAAACAGAGACGACAGCTCAACGCCCAGCTGGATAGTGTTCACGCAAAACACCCCGAATGGAAAGGTAGTCGCCCACCAGCCCATGTTGAAGGAGATCGGCCACGAGCGGATCGCTGTGGCGAAGGAAAAAAACAACCAGAGAAGACTGAACCCCCACAGGGCCAAAGCGACCATTATCCCCAGAACATATGCAACGTCGCCAATCATGGGGTGGATGGGGTTGTTCTTGGGGAAAGCAGTCACTGATACCTTTCCTAGGTACATAATTCTAGAGATCGAGGTTCATACTTTAGCAATATTGCTTACAGTCAGGGATATGAACGACCTACCCAAATCCACCAAATCCTACCGGACCGAGGGTGAGAAAAGAGCTCATTGCCTGCTGTTTCGGAGGCAACTTGTGCAAAATCAGTCGTTGGTAGTATATCACGAGAATGGTCATAGCCATGGACATGCTAAGACTCCAGAGCACGTAGGACGCGATGAGTGTGCCGCGCATGTGTGTCAGATTGGGCAGAACGGCGGAGACTTCGGCGCCAACGCCGGCAGCGACGATGGTTGCTGCGATCGGAACGAGCTGAACGGCAGTGATTTTATCCAGGGAAGTTGTGTGGTTTTGGCAGAGGCTAGAACCTGGGTTAGGGATCGCGAAACACGGCGGATGGGAGTGCCCACAGAAGAAAGGCTATAGACAGCGTGATAACCACCGAAAACGCAGTGTCAATCATCCATGCCACCCAGGCCAGCGTTGTCGCCCAATTTCCCCATATGGGAACGCAGATAAATATCCACATCTCGATGAGAGTAGCGAAGCCGATCGGGCAGGTCGCGAGGAATAACGGGTCAACGGGGTCGCGGAGCATCACTGGCCAGACTTTTGGGTAGAGCATATATCGTAGGATAGTCAGTCCGGTTGCCAGAGCGAAGAGAAAGGCGTTGAGGATGAAGACGACGATCGAGAGATAGTATAGCCAGGAGGCATGAAAGGGGATCAGGAAGAGCAGGATGGCGACGATGCCCGTCCCCATAGATACGGCGAACCATCTAGCCAGCCCGTCAGTTAGCTTGTGATAACGACGGACAGGGGAGTGGTCTCTCCATACGGCGGTCCGAATCCCAGAACTATTCGCCGCCATCCCATAATGTAGAAGCCGGCTCTCATGAGGCCCGGTAGATTGTTTGGACTGTGGGAGTTGTGTTCTTGGACAGGTTCAGCATGTCGAAAAATTCTCCGGATTACAGCCACCTACAGCGTGACACGCAGAATATTGCCCGAGATTCGGGGCATGGTTGCAATGAGTCGGCATGACGTACAAGCTTGGTCGCGGGACTCGACCCAGCGGAACCAACCCAAACAGCCACATCTGCTTGTGATAGTCAATTTCCGGCTAGAGATTGTTATTCATGAGGATTTAGGGTTACCCACGTCTTGTCTCCGTCAACAGCACTGATCTTGGTGGCAGTTATATGGCTTCCAGGAATGGGGTTTGGGCGCGAGAATGGCTTTCAACTTCGAAGACGAGGATGCGGTGTAGGTAATGGGGTTGGAAGCAGACGAAGAGGAAATCGATGGACTCTGAGGGTCGGTGAGAGGGTCGGTGGTAGGAGAGGAGGAAGAAAGAAGCGACGAGCTCGACACCGGCGAGGGCACGTGGGGTCACGTGTCGATTTCAATGCTCATCGGAGGTGATCAATGGAAGATGGTATGTACGCATGAACAAAGGGAGGAGCTTACCGCGGCATTCTTGGCCTAGTCAGGACGACTCTCCAGTCCCTAAATCCCTTACCTGAACCAGGCGTCGTCCGCCAGTCCTCGCATCAGAACGGTTGGGTTGGCAAGGGATTCGCGGCCTACGAAGAAGAAGCACTGTCTAAGGGAGACCCTACCATCCGACGCAGGCGACGACGTATGCCGGATCACCGGACTTAGTTGCAGCTCCCAGATCCGACACCTCCGATGCTGGCGGACAAAGACGGTTTCCTCATAGGTAGAGAGGAAACCATACCTCAAGCAGTTCTGTTTGAGGTACCTTGCAAGTTGCCCTACGATACCAACAGGTCAGTCATATATATCCATGTATCAAGTATTAGATATCGTAGCTTACCGAGCATCTTACGGAGCCAATCTTCGGCGAGAAGCGCTCGACTTGGACGGTGGGCGTCTACCCAAGGGGTCTTCAACTCCCCTACCAATTTCAGAACACCCGCGGCATCGGAGCCTGCAACGTCCGGGACCCTGCGATACGTGCTATCGGTGCTTCGGAAGTCACCCAATACCAAGTCCATCCGTTGTGATGCGAAGACCACCGACATCGTTTTCCCAACATGCTGTTGGAACTGCCCCTGCATGCCCGTCTCATCTCCAACGCGGACGCGCTCCTGGTTCAAGTTCAGGACATCGGGATCACTTGCCTGTTGGCCAAGTACATCGTTATGCCTCCTCCAGTGGTACCTGCTGAAGGCCGTCCGAACATCAGCCTCGAATCCGGGCCACTCTCCGTATTCCCCGACGAATCGCATGTCCTGAAATGCAGTCCCTGTGGTGGCGTTGGGTCCCCTTGCAAGGTCTGGAACCCTCTGCAACACCACGTCGGCGGGGCGCTGGTCTTCCCACTCAGCCATTCTCGCTGCCGGGGGTGAGGGTGATGGTGATGGTGTCGTTGTCGGTGTCGGTGTTGGTGTTTGTGATGTTGATGGTGTTGATGACGATGGTGTTGATGACGATGATGTTGATGGCGATGGTGTTGATGGCGATGGTGTTGATGGCGATGGTGTTGATGAAAAGCCTGCAGATCCAAAATACCTACTTTTAGTCTGCAGCTGGGCATCAATTTCTATTCACTTTCATTTCTACGAGGTTGTGCTCATTCATCTACTATTTCTTTTCACCCGGCATATCAATAGGCATTGACTGTGCAAAAGAAAACAGAGCCGTCTATTGTCTACACCCTATAACCGATGCCCCTTAAGATCTATACATCCTAGGGATATCAATTACGATACGAAAAGGGGAAAGAGAGAAAGGAGAGGAGACAATCATATCTCCACTCGCCCCATCGGGCCATAGTATATAGTTATGGTACATAAACATGCCGTACCGTGGAAGACAAAACTCTCCATGGTAGATCTTGTCCGTCACACCGTGGTCATTCTTGGTGACTGCAGTGAATTTAGATAAATGGTTGGCTACCCCCCAGCCTTCTCTCCCTCCCTCTCTCTCTTATTCTGTCCGTTCCTCATATCTCCCTCTATCTGCCTTGGCTTCTCTGCTAGGCCCTTCTATCTAGCCTTGGCCATACCGCTGTCTGTCCCCCTGTCTGCGCCCCCGTCTCCTCCTGAAGTCGCTTCTTATCGCCGGGTCTCGCCCGCTCTTCCCCCCTCTTTCTCCATCGTTTGGCTGTAGTCCAAATAATGGACGACAAAAACTTCCTCGCCCCTGGTCGATTTGTCGGAAAGACTATCGAGTTCGACGATCCCGTGCCCGGCAGTTGGACCATTGTCCAGAAGGTCAGCGAAAGGCATGCGCAGGACCTGGACCTTCCAGACAGTATCTCGTTTGCAGGGGGCACTTTTCTCTGCCAAAATGACGCCCACCCCCCCGTGCAGGCGCAGATGAAAATATGGATGCTTGTCCCCAACATCGGCATGGAATTCGAGACACCCGAGAGAAGGGCCGCCGCCGTGAAACCCCTTATGCCATTCGCTCCTGCGAATGAATTGGCCGTTTTTAAACGGCTTGCGGGGGGCGCCTATTCCTTTGCACCAAAGCCATTGGGCATCAAACAAGGCGTTCAGGACAACGATGGTCTCATGCCTGGCGGCCTCATCATTCACCTCGTCTATGCCCCTCTCCCAGGAGTACGCCTGGGGCTCAATGTTGCCGACCTTTCTCTCTTTTATCGCCTCCCCTTGGAAGAGCGCGATCGTATCCGTGCTGCCTTTGAAGAGGAGCTGACGTAGGTCTTACGCTGTATGCCAATTCTAATTTTTCCTAACAGCCCTTTTCCCCCATAGGAAAGCCGAGATGGCCGGAATCCGTTTCGCGCCTGGATGCCTGGACAATATCGTGTGGCATAATAAGTCGGGTACACTGTGAGTGATCCGTTCCCTATATTCATGAAATATATCCGCTAACGCATTTAGGTCTTTCATTGATTTCGAAGATTGTGTCCTTAAAGACAGCCCGAAGTTCTCTTTTAGCAACATGTGTTTTGACAGTTGGGGGCTCGCCATCGCCGCTCGTGGGGAATACTGGAAGGAGCCCGAATACAACCCGGACAATATGGTGGCCTCTGGATGGAGGATTTGACTTGCTTACTGCAATTTCGTGTTAGGTAGTTCACATCGAATGGGTTTGAGATTGTTGTGCCTGCAATCTACATGTTTTATACCTTGATTTCTAGAATCCCGGATGTCTAACATTTCCCTCGGGCCCTCGACTAACTTGGTGCTACTGTATCGTAACTTGCAAAGTACCTCGAGGATAACAGCTCGATATACTCTGACAGTTTCCTCTTGTATGAAAAGACCGTCTGGACCCGCAGAGGGATAAATGTAGTCATTCGTGGATTCGTGCCTTGGCGCCCCCACTGATCGGAGCCTTGATGCAGATCGCGTTCGTTTTCCTGATTAGTATACGAGGTAGAGCTCCTACTTCGTATTTTGTATTCCTCAATGATACGATCCCGGTGTAGATCCGTCCTTTTGAATCGCGATGACTCAATTGCTGCCTAGCATCTACTGAAGTCAGATAATCCCAGAGAAAGAAAAATCATACAAAAGCCATCCGGCCCATCCCAGTGCCACCTAAAAGCTGACTGCAGTTTTGCGATACATTCACCCACAGAATTAAAAGTACCAAGCCACACGAAGAAATATCATTATGCATTTATCTGCTCGCCTCCCATTCTTGCTCTCGTTGGTCTCTACCTGGGCGTTTGCCTCCACCCATGCCACCAACAAGACCAATGCAGAGCCAGCCGAGACGTATGAGTGTCGCTGTGGCTCGTTGCAGTCTCTGAGCCTTCCTCGTGTCAATATCACTCCCCCCAGCGAGGCAAAACGATGTTCGGACTATAGTGCGTCCCATGCCAAGCTCTCAACCGTGAAAACGCGATGAGCCATGCTGACAAGCCGTCGAAAATAGAACTGATCGATGCCCGCGGCACGAGCGAGCCCCAAGGCGTTTCCGTCGGATTCTATCCCATGATCAAAGACATCCTTGCCCACGTACCCGGGGGTGCTAGCATTTCGGTCGAATACCCAGCCGGCGTTTACCAGAACACCACCAGCGGAGAGGCTTTCGTTATCGATACGATCCACAAAGGTCTGCAAGATTGTCCCGGCCAGAAGTATGCTCTGTTCGGCTACTCTCAAGGCGCGACCGTGATGCTGAACGCCCTTGAGCGACTCAATCACCGCGCCCTTGACTATATCAAGTCTGTTATCCTTATCGGCAATCCATACCGCGTACCTGGGAAGATGTCCAATGTGGATGGCACTGGTCAGCCTGATCATAAGACCTCGGTGGGTTTGCTTGTGGCGATGCCTTCGGGCAATGGCACGATTCCTCGTCTCTCGTCCGAAATGGACAAAAGTGGCAAAGTCCTGGACTTCTGCTTGGATGTGAGTTAGAAACTTTCTTGTTGCTACCGGAATAAAAGCTGATCCTGGCAAGAATGATGTCGTCTGTTCGTACAATCCTGCCTGTTCCTGTACGGTTGCCGCCAGCCACCTTTTCTACGGGGTCCTCGACAGTATTCAGAATATCGGGGTCAAACATGTTGTCAGCCGACTGGAGAATTAGTCTGCCTCGATGCCCAGGTAAAGACAATGTTGCGGAGATAAGGGGGCAGAGAGGATGATAGAAGGTGACAGGGCAACCGACGAGCTCTTCATACTGCGATAGAAACCGTTCGATCGACATTCTGTGTAATAGAGTGCAGTGTGTGTAAGAATCCAATAGAATTTTGAACAGATCGTATAGATGATAGAGTGCAAGAAGAACAAACAAAAGAACAGAAAAGGAAAAAGAATAGAGTAAGGCCACTTGTGACCGCCTTCCCTATTAACATGTCCCGGGTAAGGCAGGACCAGGCATCCATCTGTCTGCCTTAGGTATCCAGCTCGCCGTCTCCAATTCATCATCGTCATCTTCATCCTCATCTTCCAATTTCTTGCTTTTCTACACTCAACAGAACCGACCACATGCTCAATCCCACCCTTGACCTTGTATACAAGATGTATTGGCGGACGTGTCCTCCCAGCTTTAGAATGAATCTGCAGCTACAAGAACCGCAATCAAGCTACCAGCTCGGTATATCGACCTATTTCTTGACCATCAACCTTTTGAATCAGATTTGCTCAGTTACTGCTGTACTGTCCTGCATTGCGGTCCCTTGGATGGCAAACGAAAGGATGCGATGCGCCGAACGAAAGGAGATACACAGTTTGTTGGCTGGAGAGTTCAGCCACGTTGTTGGTGGCTCTGAAAATCTATCCGGAGTCCCCGGTGTTCTTCTACACCAGTTTGACTGGGATTGACCATCACGCTCAATACGATACATCCCTGGGATGCACGGATCCCGGATGCATCGGGCGGGAAACCATCCATCGGAATCCTCCCGAGACCTATAAACATATGAGCATGCTGTCTAATGCCTGGATCGGGCGATACAACCTACGCTAGGGGACCATACTCCTTTATCTTGTTCTATTCTCGGTCTGTCGGATTGGAGCTCCTATGATTCCGTAGTGCTGTACGAGTCAGGGGCAGCTTCATCACCCACAGCTTGGCCTGTGATTCAACTTACCAATGTCACGGTACGATTGACCTTCATTCCCGGTTCTCCACATTTATTCAAACTTGAGACGGCCTATTCTTGGCTGAAGCAATTGGCCCCATGCTAATTCTACTGGACTAGAAGCGATAGGGACAACCCGCTGACGTGGGTTCGGATAGGCTTATTCGCCTAAGATATGTCAATATGATCTTCTTTTAGTCGACTTCTCAACGTCTATACGTTTACATTCTCTCCGAAGAGAAGTCGGCTTCACATACAGAAAGGATGCTTGTAGGCCGTCTGAAACAAGGACGGTTCATCGTTTGGGGTCCAGCGGTCATTTGGGGCCGCAAATGCCATGGACCAAGCGTGCCAGGTTTTCAAACTCTGGGGGCCACACTGAAAGTGCCATGTTCACGACAGTCTCGTGGATTTGGGGTCTCCGAAGTAATTACCTGAATGGTTGATCTTTGATGCATGGCAGAAGGAGGCCAGACTGCTATAAAACTACCCGCCGCGCAACTTGAATGCTCTTGGCTCTAACTGCATCGTCTGTCTTTCTTTAACGTGCCCATGATGTTGCCTCTCCTTACTATTGCGGCCCTGCTGGCAGGTTCCGACATTATTTCGGTCGCACAGGCCCAGAATGTCTTTGCGCATTACATGGTGAGTCCTGAGCGTTTCCCGGTGAGGTCTTGGTTAACCACCCAGGTGAACAGATCGGCGAGACGAACCCCGACCACGCCAAGCAGGACGTCGAGGATGCCAAATCCGTTGGCTTCGATGCCTTCGCCATGAACGTGGGAGATCCGACCGCAGAATGGGCCCAGGACTGCGTCAAAGCTCTCTTCGACGGTGCTGAGGGAACCGACTTCAACCTGTTCTTCACCTTCGACATGTACCAGCACTCGCAGCTGCAGGATCACATCGACCTGTTCAATAAATATTCCGATCATCCTAATTACATGCGGGCTGGCCCCGATAGCAACCCTGTCGTTTCGTCATTCGGCGGATCGGGCGAGGCGGATGCATGGTCTTCTTTCAAGCAGAACTCACAAATCTACCTCATCCCCAACTTGGATGACGGAGAGTCTGGATCCGGTGACTCTTCCAAGTATTATACCAACCCGGAGGAGATGCTGTCTCAGTTCAACGTCTTCGTTGATGGCTACTTCAGTTGGGAAACCGCCTGGCCTATCTCGACCAACGGCCCCGTCAACGTCAGCTCGGAGGCTGATCAGAAGGTGATGGAATTCGCGCACGGATCGAACAAGGGATACATGATGCGTAAGAGTCCCCCGTGGCTCTCTTGCTTCATGCGATACTAACGAACCAGCGCTCTCCCCGGTTCAGTACAAGGACACCTCCGACGGAAACTGGTACCGAATCGGCGAGGTCAATCTTCCTCAGCGCATGAGCCAGATCTTGGACCTGAAGCCGGACTTCACCGAGTTCATTACCTGGGTCAGTCTTCTTCCGTTCACATCTACCTCATCCGTCTAGCCCACTAATGCGAAGCAGAACGACGGCGGCGAAAGCCACTACATCGGAAACCTCTGGTCGGAAAGCTACACCACGGTGCCTGAGATCGTGGAATACGCCAACACCGACAAATGGCCGCACTACGCCTGGCAACCTCTTGTCAGCTCTTTCATCCGAGCATTCAAGGATGGCAAGTCGGCAGACGGCATGCAAACTGGCTCTGAGTCTCCCATCGGAGCCATGTGGTACCGCGGCATGACCAAGAACTGCGACAACCTGCCTGACAATGCCGACGCGGCCCGCGACACGGTCAACTACGCCGTTATTCTGCCGCCGAAGTGGGAAGGCATCAGGATCCGGGTCTCTAGCGGAGGAAACGTCCTGGCGACTACGCCTGCTTCGCCGGGCTTGAACTATGCGGCTGTCGAGGGTATGACGGCCGGGCAGCAGAAGATCGAGGTCCTTGGGAAGGATGAGTCGGTTATGTTCAGCGCGACGAGCGGTTCTGATGTGACTGATGGTGGGAAGTGCAACTTTAACTTCAACGTCGTTGAGCTGTCGAAGCAGTAATGCACAGGATGTGAATGTTGGTTACGAATCAGGGATGCACGATCGTACAATCTAACTGCCATCAACGATACGTGGGCATTCGCTCTAGTTTGCACATTTCTTTCATCGCATCTCACAACGTAATATTGCAATAGGAACTTGGATCTGCATGAGGCCTATGTCAATATACTAGCCAACATGACCATTCTTAACCAACCACTCCACCGTCTCAACCACTGTGCTCTTCAAGCTGCGATATTCCAGCCCCAGCACCTCTTTCGCATGACTTCCATCCGTGATATACGCCTCCGTCAAAACACCGGGAGTCCCGACAGGCATCTTATCCTTCAATTCAGACATCTCCTTACGAATCAAATCCACCACCTCCTGGTAATGCCACTGACCACCCGCAAGCAAGAACCTCTGATTCTTCGCCTCGGGGACTCTAAACGCCTGTAAATGCGCATACGCTACATCTCTCACATCCACCCACCCCACAAAATCATCCGGAGGCACGTCCTCCAGCGACCCATTGACCAGTCGCTGAATATTCTCCAACGACTCGTTCAATCGCCTAGCATCCAACCCGGGCCCAAATACCCACGCTGGATTCAGCGCCACAACAGAGAACCCCGGCCGGTGCGTCTCAACCCACTCCCAGAGTGCCTTTTCCGCGAACGCCTTCGACGCACAGTACGCCATTCCGCCGTTAGACGTCTCCTTCGCTACCTCGTACGTCGTCGGGTTCCAGTCTTTCTCTGTATACCGGTATCCAGGCCGATAGCCTAGACTGAGGTCGACCATTGCCGCGAAGGAGGAAGTGAAGACGACGCGACGGACAGATGGGCCGTGGTTTGCGACGGAGTCCAGCATGTTTGTCGTGCCGCGGATGGCGGGGAGGAGGAGCTCTTTTTCGTTGTCCGTGACGCTCAGCGAGAACGGGCTGGCGGCGTGGATGACTCCCACGACGCCCTTGACCGCCGAGGAGAAGGCATGCGGTGCTTCCATGTCTGGCACCACTGCGAAGGTGAGATTGTCTTCGAAGCCGGGGTACCGTGCTTGGATGGATGGTGCGCTGGAGAGGGAGCGCACCGTGCCACGCACGTTGTACCCGGCGTGGAGGAATACTTGGGCGATGTGTGCGCCAATGTAGCCTGATATGCCGGTGATGAGGAATGTTTCTGGCATTGTGTGAGATTTTCTGAGTGAATTTGTGTTGTTGGGTGGGAATTGGGGGAACGAAAGAGGTACACTATATAAGTAGGGACTTCGTCTTCAGCACGTATGTACGTATATTGCCACCATCTATATTCCCAAGGTGACAGACAGTTTGACAGAGAAAACCTTGCATTATTCCTCGAATCAGACCCCTCGATCGACATTGTAGGTGATGTCAACCAACGCAAGAGAAAACCTAACCCGACGACCGGATTTGTAATGGCCGGCAAGATGCACGCTGTACAAAAACCGAATTGGAAGCAGACTCGCAAAATAGGAAAGGCAGACAAAGAAGATGCACAAGTTTGCAGGATAGACTTCGAGTGTGCCAAGAAGAATGTGCTGGAGTGGTACCCCTACAATACGAGGTTTCAGACGGAAAAAGATGTCATAACTACCGTAGACAGGGATAGTCACTACCTACTACTTGATGTAGAAACATCTCATTGAAAGTATATCCAGACACATAGTTCCTCGTATGATCTCATACAACATCCCACCTAAAACACCGCCTCCCAAACCTCCACAACCTCCTTAACTTCCCCTCCCTTTGATCAACTCCGTGATCAACTCTCCCATCAACCCCCAAATCAACCCCCGCCTTCCACCCCCTCAAAACAACCATACAGCCAGCAGCCGCCACATACATAAGCCCTGTAAAAAGCTGCGTCCCCAAATACCTCCCCGTGCCCGCAAGGATCTCCAACGCGACCGGCTCGCTAAACGTACACGGCACCACGATGGCCAACCACAGCAGGTTCAACCCGGGCGAGACATCCTTCAGACCAACGACCTCGGCGACAAGGGGTGCAATGATGGCCCAAAAGGACCCCGCGACCAGTCCCTCGCTGATCGCGAAGAACATCAATACCCCGTAGCTGTGCGCGCTGGTCCATACGACTAGTGGCAGTAGTCCTGCGATGGAGGTGAGTATAACAGCCATGTTGATACGTCCTGTCGTGTCGCTGAAGTATCCTGCGAGAGGGCGGCCGACGGCCTGCCCGAGGTTGAAGATGGCGCTGGCGAGAGATGCCTGGGATGGAGAGAGGCCGAGTTGCGTGGCGTAGTTGGCCAGCGAGAAGATGAGGACGAAGTAGCCGAGCATGGTGAAGGCGCTGAAGACCAGGAGGAGGATGTATTCTGGTTGGCGGAGTAGGGAGGCGTTGAAGGCTGCGGTGTTGCTGCCTATTGCCTTGCTGCGGTCTTTAATGAGAAGCGTGCAGCTGGCGTTCACCACGAAGGCGATCATAGCTAGGATCCGGAAGGCTGTGGCGAGATCTAGGTTGTGGATCATGGCGGATGCTGAAAGAGAGTAGATGAGTCCGCCGGCGCCCGCCCCGGACAGGGAGATGCCGCTGGCGAGGGACCGTTTGGTGGTGAACCATTGGGGGACGATGGCTGCGGTGGGGATGAAGAGGAGGCCGAGGCCCATGCCGAAGAGGACGCCTTGGGTGAGGAACAGGTGCCAGATTTGAGAGCCGAAGCTGGCGGCGATCAAACTGGCTGTTTCGAGAACGACGCCGCAGAACATCGTAGGGCGAATGCCGATCCTGTGCACGGCCATGGTGGCGATTGGCGACGTGAGGAAGAGGAATGTAAGGCTCAGGGATCCCACAAAGGCATACTGCAGTGGTGTGGCGCCGGGGAAAACATCGTTGTCGAGATAGTATGCGAGGAAGACGGCGTATGCCGAGTTGAAGCCCCATGAGTGAGCGTTGATGACAGCGGCCGCGACAGTGCACACCCATCCATAGCCTCCGTCTGGCGGTTCGCTGGGGTTGGATGCTTCATTTTGTGGTGTAGGAGTATGTATATCCGGGTTGTCGCCCTTCTCCATGTTGGTTTAGTCTTTCCTTCGCAAATTGCCCGTAAGCAAGGGGCATTTGTTTATAGGTCTTCCTGTCTGATTTGCATTGGCCGAACTAGAACGCTTGACCAATGGAAAGACAGGAAAGTTGAATGTCGGCGTCTGGTTCGGCGTCTGTCATATAACTAGGCGGTGGGGCGATATAGTCCATGCGTCAATTGGCCTACTTCAAGCATCCCTCTACCGGGTGTGTGATGGGTGCATGCAGTATTGGGGGGAGTTCTTTCATCGATGCAATCATGCAGGTAAATCAACATGGGTATCTGACCGCGAGAGTGTACTTGGAGGAATCTCGGCTTTTGGTCGATCGCCGAAGCGGACAAGGATCAGTCACCGAAGCGCCGATTCTACCCACTCCTCTGGAGGAGAAAGTCTTGTACGTTGAAACCTCCTAATCCCATTATGTGTCTTGTGCAGGAAAGGTTGTTTCTGGTCTGCCATGTAACCTGAGTTGGTTGAGCGCAAAGCAATCGGCAATGGACCGTATTTTGCACGAACCCTGTTACTCGGCTACCCCGGCCAACGGTACATTTGGACAGCCTTCGGCCTCTTGTTGGCATGTTGTACATCCGGAAGCTGGTTTGTCTGTGCAGGGTGGAGGATAAACCTAAGTGTGAGACAGGCTGCAGTTGGAAGGGGTTAATCAAGGATTACCTAGAATGTCTGAGTTCTCATTGGTGTCCTAACGCTATTTCCCCGAGCAAGAAGTCTACGTGGCATGTGCCTGGTAGTCATTTGACAGCAGGGCGACACGGAGCCAAAGTCAAAAGTTAGATCGAAGACCTCATTTGGTAGACGAATCAGAGAAGGTCTGTGAAAAAGTTCCGTCGGATTCTTTCCTCCCGTCAGGCTTTCCTTGGATGAAGGCGACGTTGTACCAGGCGCTCAGGACCCGGCACTCCCTTGGTCATACTCATAGTCGTACAGAGCCGAATGCCTCAGGCAACCGGCAGATCGGGAGATTGAGTCTAGCCTGATCTGGCAGACAGATGTCATAGCATCGCAGGCTGACCGCTTTCCCGTTGCGGACCAACCGGCCCGAGCTCCGCTGGTTCGGGTTGCCGGTGGCCGGTGCATTCTCCTCCGGAGTATCCGTACTCCGTGGAAGATTGTCGGTGGATTAAGATTTTCGTAAGGTTCAATTCTGAATGGTATCGAAATTGGACTGTCGGGATCCGAATGTATCTGAGCAATGGTCTGGTAGCGTCCTTCAATCGGAGAATACATTTATCATCAGTGTCACGGAGTACAGTTCAAGTGCAACGCAGAGGTTGGCAAGATACTCCAAATGTACAATGCCCGGCGAACATCCCCCCGCGTACAACCAATGCAACTGCAACCACGGTATTGATCAATGCCATTCAATTGGTATACCCGGTAGCAAATATGTACATCTACCATGCAACGACAACCCATCATAGTTCATGTCTGTAAACTCTAGCACATCTCCTCAAACCGTCTCAGATCCATCTCCTTCTCCAACAAAGGAATGACGTAGGGATCGAACGTCTTCCAGTAGGGGTTTTCGAGGTGGTACTTCTGCGAGCCCTCGTTGAGGTAGCGCTCGACGATGCAGAAGTCCTGCTTGTCGTGCACGGACTGCATCACGAACCACGACAGCGTCTCCTTGTCCTTGGAGTACACGTTCGACGCCTCGATCAGCTTGGCGTGCAGCTTGGAGATGGACTCCTCGTCGGGTTTGGCGCGCATGTCTTGAGATATCGGTTAGCAGGGGGGGTGTTGACAAGGTGGTGCATGGCATACGCACGAACGACGATTGTGTAGACCATTTTGATGGATTTCGGATTCAATGAGGGGTAGTTGAATGAGGGGCAGAGGGGGATGTACGGGTGGTACTGAATCTTTTATATGGAGTGGTGGGGCGGGAGTTTAGGGCTCGCTCGGTGAGGGGATGTGGGTGCCGTGGGTGGTGATGTAACCGGGAAACTATTAGGATCTACTTACATATAGAGGCACGGAGTTGGAGCTCATCATGGAAATAGTCTAAAAGAAAATGGCAAGCAGCGGTTGCCGGTAGGTCGTGGATGCCCAAAATGATACCGAAAGGTTCAAACCAGAAGCTCCAAATGATTCCGATAAGTCTATCTGGGGCTCAAGGCGAATGAAGACACCCCGGAATCGAGTATTTCAAATTAACTGCAGCTTTGGTCGGCTCTTTGATGCCACGCTGCGACAGAGAGCTTTCTGGACATACAACAATTATAATTGCTTTCCTGCCATGTGCTCCCTGCTTAGCTCAAACATCCTCCAACTGCCCCAACCAGTCATCCGCACTCATCACCATCACCTCACCATCACAAGCCTCGCAAAACATCTACTTTCTCTCTTTTCTTTGATTTGCAAAGTGGCTCCTAGCATAAAGATTCCTGCACCAGGTATTTCTCATCCTTCACCAACATTGGAGAAACGGCAAAGCCCCACTCCATCGTGGCTATGAGCAAAGAATAGCACAAACGATGCTTCTAAGAATTGACAAGCCGAAGGCAAGAGTGCATATGTGACTCCGAGAATCTGGCATAATCACTGGCTCCAATCAAACACAACATCATATTCGATAGGCATTTTATTTGCTGTCAACACTTTCGCACAACTGCAAGATACATACCTACTGACAATCAAAACGCCATTTGTTTTCCCTAGGTTGTCGCTGGATAGTCCGATCTTAATTGAAGATGATACAGAGGAGGAGGTCGAGTCAAAGTGTCTATCCTGGGTGATATGATTGGGATTTGGGAAGAAGTCGTTGTGGACAGACGGGATACCTACTTCTAGTGATGAGAATATCTCACAATGCAGTGATGTTTATTAGTGTTGAGCCCATACAACTTTCGCGATACGTGAGTTTGAGAGTGGAGGGAATTTGTAGCACCCATGAAAAGCAAGGTAAAGAAAAGAAAAGGGAAAGAACATTCACATTCCTACTATTTTCTATTCAGAGGTAAATGTTAAGAGGTAGAAGAGAAAACTCTGCCGGTGATACAAGACGAATTAATGATAGGAATATTAGAATTGAGTATGAAAATTCTGCCTTCATTGCTGCGTTACTCTGCACAATTATTTCTAGGGATATCAACAAAACGATGCGCACGAGGCCTTGATACAAAGTAAAGCCGGGAAGATATGACGAATGCAATAAGAAAACAACCACACATCATACTTCTGTCCTAGTGAGTCTGCCCTCACCCACCTTGGTTTTCCATTCTGTCCCCTCAGTCTCGGGCTGTTCAATGTTCACCAATTCCTGACGAACTTCCTCATTGAGAAAAGCCTGCTGGCGCTGATACATCTTCCAAAAGACATAACTGCCGTGAATCTGGGCCGCAGAGAACGCAGTATGCAGCAACGGCGTGGCCACTTTAAAGGCAATCTGCCAGCGATCCCAGAGACATCCGAAGAGAAACATGGTCACGACGGTCTCGCACAGCGTGCCGAAGGCCGTGGTTATGCAGGAGGACAGGAAGACGCGACTCAGGAAGCGATGGCGATGCGGGTACACGCGGTACAGGATGATGGCGACATGGGGGAAAAATTCGGAGATTATGTCGAACACACCTGTGTGACGGGCTGCGTTAGCTTTTTGTGTACTGGGAAACATGAACATGAGCGAGTGGAGGAGGGATATGGTTGCGCACCCCAAATGGTACACAGCATGAATTCGATCCCGGCGTCGGGCTCCCGTGTGCGATCCAACCCGATTGCAATGGCGGCTTGGCCGATCATGATTGTCCCGACGTGGTGGAGGACCGCGACGGGGGACAGCTTGATGCGATAGAGAAGTTCGAAGACGTAGATGGCGATCAGCATCTGGGCAGCCACGATCAGGATGTCACCCATTGTCACTGGGGACCCGTGGGCGAAGGGAGTGTGGAAGCTGGAATTCCCGATGATGACCTTGATGAAGGGGTATGCGGCAGAGATGAAAATGAGGATCTTCATGCTCCCGGCGATATGGTGGTTGATGAAGCCGCGCTGGTTCTCCAGGCTGAGGCCTGCGTAGGTCACTCCATAGAGGCGAGGAATGAGATATCCCTCGAGCAGATAGAAACGCACCAGGAACAGAATCACGACGATCACGCATAGGATCAATGCTGAGAACGGTGCCAACTTTGAGACCGTGTCGTGGGAAGGACTCACGCCCTGAGTACCGTAGTTGTGAAGATTAATGATTGCCATTATCAGGCCATGAAGGAATTCTCGCGATGGTATCTAAATGGCAATAGGAACAGGATGGAAAGGAGAATGAACCTCAACTTATAGGAATGGGGACGCAACCAGGTGAGAGAGTAGGGGGTAGACCAGACGGGAGAGAAGTCGCACGAAATATTAATAGCAAAGAGCCAAAGAGCCGAAGAGCCAAAGAGCCACGAGAGCCATGGGGGCTGGATGAAGGTTCTCTCGCTAAACGGCATCACAGCCCTCACTCACGACACACGCGGGAGTCTCCATTACGGGTGTCCTTACAGTGAATGTCCGGGGTCCGCGTGCACGCTGTCTTTCGTGCTTAAATAAACCCGGCAGCCTAGAATGCCCCTTTGTCTGGCGCTCTGGAAGGCAGCCACCGACTGGCAGTGGGGGATTAACCACAGGTCAAGCCTTCGGGACAAAGGCTTCGCCCAACCTAGTTGCCTTTTGATCCAATCAATGCGGCGGATCTGGACAGTGGGCATTTGCAGCGTACGAAAATAGCATAGGCTAGGCTTCCTTGAATCCAATTCCCCTGAGAGGACCCTTCTTGGGGGTACAGGGCGGAGTCAACGGGTCTACAACCGTAAACAAAGGAGGGGTCTGTTCAATAAATACGAGCCCGGAAGGGTGAGACGTTACCATGAGAAGGCAACCAGGGGCAGGAGAGACAAGCAGCTTCGTGCCACTCAGAGGATTGATGGTCGTGTAGACAATCAAACAAAGCTTTCTTATAAGATTTGTCGGGGGTGTATTTCCGCATTGTTGCTATCTTATGGTCAATAACCGGGGATGTTCAGCGGGGCCAAAATCCTTCGAGGCAAAGAATGAAAGAAGCCAGAATGAAGGAAGTCAGAATGGAAATGAAGAACGAAAGAACGAAAACCGAGGGAAGCTCGAGGCCAAATCAGGCAGAAACAAAACGAGTGTGCATAGTTAGTTTATGCAGCTGAGTCATCATTCCTTTATTCATTTTGCATAATTGTAGACAACCCCAGAGTCACGTCAATGCTGAAAAGGGTAGTATAGCTGCTCGGAATTTATGGATAGTCTACGAATTAGATGGTCTTAGCGAACGGGAACAATCCTCTTAGTGACACCGCGGATACTGCATGTTGCACCGCAGACCTGTACGGCTGTACCGCGCAGTCTGAATATGTAGTGTCATTAGCCTCGTATTATTCCACCGTTCGGGTTAGACGGGGTGTGCTATTTATTAAAAATATAACTAATTTATTAGTTATTTATAAAGGCGCTAGAGATGTATTTAAGTATTTTTTTTTAAAGGATGCAACGACCAGGAAATCATGCAACAGTTGCAACGCTCGGTAAATTGTCCACCAACCGGCCCATCTTCGCCGGGAAAATCGTTTCCTCAAGTAGCCATGCTTGCTAGAACCCTGAAACAACACGGAGTTTTGGCCGTGGATTGTATCCTACAAATACCCTCGCAATTGCCACCGGTTATGTCAGTCAGGCATTTTTAGAGCATTCTGATCCAAATGCCGGTCCTCCGTAATATTTCTATTCTGGCAGTTCTGCTGGCACCAGCCATCCAGGCATTGGACATAGTAAGACATTTTGCCCTGTTCATCGGCATGGATTCAATTAATAAGTTCAGGTGTCCGGAGCTACCTGGACCGCAGCTGGCACAAACCAGCATATCCAGGCTCATGGAGGAGGTAAGCTGTTCTGGTTTAACTACCTACTTCGGTTGGATATTGACGACCAAGGAATCATCGAGGAGGACGGAACGTACTACTGGATCGGAGAGAACAAGCTGAACGGGACATATTTCCAATCGATCAACTGCTATTCCAGCACGGTAATTCTTCCTTCCTTGATCATAGAATCCACTCAAACTGAGGGGACTAGGACCTGATTGAATGGAAATTCGTCAACAAACTCCTGGCCGTTCAGGACTCGGGAGACTTGGGACCGCAGCGAGTCGTCGAGAGGCCCAAGGTGATCTACAATGACAAAACCCATCAGTATGTCATGTGGATGCACATTGAATCCAGCGATTACGGCGATGCAAGAGCTGGAGTCGCTACTGGCTCCAGTGTTTGTGGGGATTACACCTACCAGTACGTTGGGCTGGGCTCCGGTGTAGCTGCCGGATGGAATGGGATGGGCTAATCGCTGTAGTAATTCTACGCGACCTCTCGGATACGTCTCGAGAGATATGGGACTTTTTAAAGGTAAATCACCCCTTTCTCGCTATGCCTGTGTTAACAATTATAGATACCGATGGGAAGGCCTATCTGTTGACGGAAGATGTAAGTTTTTACCGGTTGGAGAGACTGTTCTAATATCAGCAGCGAAACAATGGGCTGCGGATCGACTCACTTTCTTCCGACTATTTGACCGTGGAGGCGCCGGTCTACCTGTTTGACACTTATGAATCTCCGGCGCTCTATAAACGTGGCGATACTTATTTTCTGTTCGGGTCGCAGTTGACTGGTAGGCCTTAAGCCAAACATTTACCCGAAGCCAAGTGCTGACAGGATATAGGATGGGGTACAAGTCCGCAGATCCTGAGTCAATTGACTAAATTAACGCATTCTAGATGCAAATGACAACCGCTACACGACAACGACTAATCTATCCGGGGTGAGTATATTCGCTTCCTGAAAGACGTAGCTGACAGTTACAAACGCCAGCCTTGGTCCGAGTGGACGAACTTCGCACCCGCAGGATCCAAGACCTTCACCTCCCAGTCTACATTCATTCTGGAAAAAGACGGCGTTGTAATGTGCGATCTCCTCCTGGATCCTTCTCTGCCTCCACTGACAATCCAGATATATGGGCGACCGCTGGGTACCCGGAAACCTGGCCTCGTCGACCTACATGTGGATGCCGTTGACTATTTCCGGGACCAAGGCAACGCTGGTGCGATCATCCTCTGTATTTTTCCATGGCTGCTCTCATAGACCTAATCTTAATCGCAGAATAATGCCCCCGCATGGAAATTCGCCGATGGAACCTGGAAAACCTCCGACCCGATCGCCACGCTCCCTGCGATCTCAGACGACGCGGTTCTCGGCGGTTCCGCGCGCTCAGTGACGACCGATCAGGTGGGATATCTTGGTGGTCCGGAGAACGGGACTCTGACTTTCAACTCGGTGTTTGTGTCTGGGGGTGGGAGACGCACAGTGCAGATTTCCTATCGGAATGGTGATGGATCGCAGAGATATTGTGCTGTTGAGGTTAATGGGATTTCACATACCGTGGCGTTTAGTTCTTCGGGGAATTCTCTGGGGAAGAGCGTGTTGCATGCGAATTTCGGGAAGGGAAAGAAGAATGTGATTCGGTTTGAGGGAGTGAATGGGGGATATTGTAAGTTTATTTGGTTTGATTGTGCTGAGGTAGTATTGCATGGTGCTAATTATTTCAGGTCCTGATATCCAGCAGTTAGTTGTTTATTAGACTGCTCATCCATGGGGTTGGGGCTATATTGACCACAATCTCCTGACTGTGAAGTATCCAGTCGCTCATGTCTTGCTGTGCATACTGACAAACACATATTCCTGGTGAATCAAGCAGTTTTGATGAGACAGACAGAATATGAAACTCTGAGAAATCGTACTTTTGAGCGTGAAACATGCGCTGTCATTGGCGCGGAACGGCCTCGTTTGCATCCGGTATAACCTGGACGCCATGCGCGGGCAGCTGCAGGAGATGGCCAGGGTGTGACAGACTGGAGCGAGTGCAAGGAGTCTGGATCTTGAGCTGACCTCGAGCTGACGTGGTGACAAAACAAGGGGAGGAGAAGCCATCCATTGCCGGCATCTCTGCCTTTACAGCTGTCAAACCGTTCAGCGTACCACATTCCCTGTCTGTGAGCATCTTTCTATACACCCATCATCCCTTATTTCCCAGATCCCGATCGCTGACCCTCACCAGGAAAGAACAGAATAACATGTCTGGCCCAACCGGAGAATACCGCATCCACAGCCTCAACTCCCGCTCCGACCTCCTCGCCCTCGAACACCACCACGACGCCTTCAGACAGTCCTGGCCGTCTTTCTTCCGCGGCAGCTCCACGCTCAGCCTCTACCTCCCCCGTCTGATCGACTACACAGGCCTCCTACGCTACCAGTACGTCATGGTCTGGCAGGACCGCTCCGGCCAAGAGACCGTCGTTGCCCACGCTCGTGCCGTCCCCTTCTACTGGCCTGACCTAGATGAGTTCCGTCGTCGACACGACCGCAGCACCTCGAACCCGCCCCCGAACCTGAACACGTTATCGTTGGCTAGTGAAGGTGGAGGAATACACGTTCTAGAAACTCTGCCGGACGGAGGTCTCGAGACGATTCTCTCCCGAGGCGTCGAGCAGTTCTTTCGGCGACAAGGTCTCCCCTCGTTGATGACTCCCTTGACGGCAGATCAGGCGCGCGACTGGCCGGTTCGGAAACGGGCTGAGATCCCGAACGCGCTGGCTGCGATTGGAGTAGTTGTGGACGAGGGGTGGAGAGGGCAGGGTATCATCCGCCGCATGGTGGAGTATATGAAGAGCGTGGCTGGGAGGGATGGGCTGGGCGCTGTCGTCGTGCCGTTGCGACCGTCGGGGAAGGAGTTTTTCCCAACGGTTGAGATGGGCAGATACCTGGGGTGGAGGAAGGAGACGGGGCCTCAGGATGGAGGCGCTACCACTACGTCGAGGTCTATATCGGTTATGTCTACGGCTTTTTTGACTGGTGTAGATAGGACCGGTGGCGTGCCGTTTGATCCGTTGCTGAGGAAGCATCTGGCGATGGGCGGGAGGGTGATTAAGGTAGCCAGGAGTGGTGTGTATGTGCATCATAATATTAAATCCTGGGAGGAGTGGATGAAGATGGATCTACAGCAGCTGGTAGGGCAGGCGGAAGATGAGCAGGATGAGTCGGAGGGCGTCGCGCATCGTGGCTTTGTAGACATACGTATCCCGGGGGCGTTGATGCCGGTCAGGTATTTTGCCAAAGGGAGGCGTTTGGAGTATACGGAGCCTAATGTCTGGGTGTTTCATGAGGTGACGAGGTCGGGTCTATATAGTACCCTGGGAATGTAGGAGGTTTTTCGAAGGTCTTGACGTTTTCTTACGACATTATAATGACTACCGCTTATTTCTCGGCTGACTAGTATATTATTCCTCCAAGTTATTCTCTCCTGAGGTCTATCATAAACATCAAGGAAACTCAGTAGCTTCAGAGCTGATATGGTAGTTTAAGGGCATCGTCACGATGATCTTCATACGCTTGGCTAGCTACGCTACTCTATCCTACATTCCATGGCATATAGCCATACCCGGCCAGGTATCGCTGAAACACAAAATAATAAAACGAAAGAAATCCCATAAGAGGGGGGCTCGGGTTGAGCTCAGGAAACCGCGGTTTCGAGCAATGAAATAAACCACGGCCTTCCGAGGTGACTAAAACATTTGGAACTGTCCGTTCGTTAATTATGTTCCAGTCCTGGGATCGTCGCTGGGATAGGTACTGCGATAGGTACTGCGATAGTAGCTGGAATGGTCGCTGGCACCTTCGATGTCATAGTCGGTGGGATAGTGAATGAGATCGTGCGGATCGTCGCTGGGATCATCGCTAGCATCGTCCCGGGTTCTTACCCTGAGACTCCAGAGTAGTTGGCGGGATACTGAGACATAAAAGGGTCTGTTCACTTGTCGCAGAAACCCAAGTTCCTTGTAGCATAATCGACAGTCCCTTTCCCTGATGCTTGGAATACGTGTAGCGTAAAATGCAATTCTATCGTAGATCTCCATAGGTAGAGACTCGATCCCGCATTTTTCGATTCACTCGTTGTGCTTGGAAGTGTGTAAGAGCTGGTTCCTATCAATGCGTAGTTGATGAATCTGAAGTCGATGGATTATGCTGAATGTAGTAAGACTGATAGGGCTTGACAGACTTGTGTGGCCAGTCACTTTTACTTTTGATCACAATGTAAAAACTCATGCAGGCGTGAGCAAAGAGTTAAATACCCTGTGGTAACAAAAAAAGAATAGAAAGAGAAGATGCTGGTTAAATGGCTCTTCCCGGGCGTCTTAGTCCATCTCTATAAAGGGGACGAGATCAGCCAATATTCCCGCACGATCAGATCAATCCAGAAAAGAGAACAAAGAAATGATTGAACACTTGTATCCATTCTGCAATTAGTTTGAAGCCTCCAGGACCGCAGGAAGACTTTGGCTCCGGTTTTCTGGAGTGAATTTAAAAACGACTGATCGGTTCGTCAGGCAATCTGGATGGAGCTGGTCAGATACCGCACCGGACGATGAAGCTTTTATTCATTTACCCAGAAAGGAGTGAGAGGAACGAGTACTCTGGGACTATTTGCCGCCATCTGCCAGGCCATCACGTCGTTGTGAAGGATGTGCATGAGGTTTATTCGAGTGCGTATACTATCGAACGTGCACTTGAAATGGAGATATCCGGATGTCATTTATGAACGGGTTCGGGTATAACAAATTGACAAGGCATGTCCTTTGGTATTAGTGGCTGAGCCCCTGGGATTCGAGTGTACCTGCTGTGTGGATGCAACTACTCTCTTAAGTATTCTAACTCGGCCAGTCCGATTATAGCTCTCTGGCCCGAAGAGTTTGGGGTGCTTGGTATGTAGAACCATTATGCTCCCAAGATTTCTTTTATTTGCGTTCTACTTATTTGGAAGCATAAGCGTCGGGGATCGCCGGCATACTCAATGTCTTTACAGCATGTAATGTCATGTGACGATATCTATAAAAATGTTTGTATTTCTGTTCTTCTACGTACGAATTAAGTAATATTTGCAGTAAGGATGAACAGCTGAGTACAAGATAGTTCGCAGACATGACAAATCAACTATCAAGTAGATGGACACCATGCCTCTCTGTAGAAATCTGTGATATGATCGCAACATACTGCATTTCTCTAAGACGTGGGCATAGTGCACAAACCCTTACATCTCTCCGGCTGGTGAACAGAGTGTTCTGCCGTTCCGCAACCCGTCTGCTCTTTCGGGTGGTCAAGGTAAAGAGCGACAGCTCCTCAATTGCCAACGTGGAGAAGATTGCCTGTAGCTACCTTGCACCCATGGTTCACAAAATTTTTATAAGCTTCGGTGCGAGACCCATAGCCCCCGACGACATGGCTGGATGTACCGAAAGGCTCCGCGAAGCTTTGTCCACAGCTTTTGGTCGGTTTGAGCACTTGCAGTTCCTTCTGCTTCGGGCCCCTCATCTCTGGGAGCCAGAGGGTGACTGCACGCTACCTGAATCTGTTCTCAAAGCCCTTAACGATCACACACCACTCCGCCTGGAGAGTCTCACATTGTTTATGGGGTGTATGCCCCCCAAAGACCGGATAACAGAGCTCCTGATACCTGCTATGCCCAACCTGCAACGTCTGTCACTCTGCTACGGTCCCGTTGACGAAATTGAAAGCCTGGGTCTCTGTTCCGCACTGCAGCATGGGCGTAGCCTGCAGTATCTGTACCTCTCCAGCAATTACCGTGGCTTTGAAGTGTTTCCTAGTGCTATTCATTCCGAAGCTCCACTGCACTTGCTTGCCATCAAGAGGATGAATACTTCTCTACAGGAGCTTCGCGCACTCCGCAAGTTCGCAGGTACTCTAACTGTACTGTGTTTTAGGCGGGTGAATCTTATCGACGGGACCTGGGCGGACTTTTTAAGAGAGCTTGAGGACTATCCCTTCCTCTGTCACTTTATGTGGGAGGGATGTTCATACGGCTCGTTCTATCACTATAATTGGATTCGTGAAGATCAGCGAGAAGAAGATAAGCTTGCGTACAAGGACTTCCGGCCCAGAGGCTTGAAGCACTCCAATTGGCGCCAGTATATGTATGATCGTCGAGCGATAGTGGCTTGGGACACTGAGGATCGTGCATTCACGGATGAAGGTTGTTGGTCATTTGACTAGACTGTACTTGACGTCAATATCACGCATCAAAGGAAACTCTGCCCGCAGTTCCTCAGCCCGGGAATCAAATTCCTTCACCCTTCCAGTTATGGGCAGCATCTTGACGTCTTAATCCCTACCTATTGCATCTTTTGATCTAAGATACTTCAAAATATAATATTTCCAGTAAAAGCCGTCCGTGTAATCTGTATTCATTGATGTACTAATCCAATAGTCTCTATAAAGGGGACTATCCTTCAAAGACAAACTCACTTGTTAACGGAACTTTGCTTTTCTGACGGTGCCACGTCAAGTAGTGGAAACAACCGGCAATGCATTATGAGGCCCCCCTCGGGACATGTGACCCCCTCTTTTCTTTCCCTTTTATTCTCTTCTTCTCTTCTTCCCTTCATCTCTCCTTCACCTCTCCTCCATCTCTCAGCTACATTTCTTTTCTCTCCCCACCACATCTTCTTAATTTTGGCTCTCGATTCATTCTTATCCAATTTCCTTTGTTCTCACTTCCTGTATTTTGCTTTTTCGGTTTCATTTCACGCTGTGCTGTTTCTTTCTCGCTTGCTCCTTCCCACGATGACAGAAGTTGACTGACAGGTTTCTTTCAAGTCACGACAATCCTGACAGAACGACTGCTTCACTTCTACCACCAATGGCACCTTTCTCTTTTCTACTGTCTGCCAGAAACACGCTTTGATCCTGGCTCTCCCTTCAGCAGCAACTTGTAGCGGGTGATGGGAGCTCCTCTCAGGTGCACTGCTTCACCAAGTCCTACACTGTCTCAACCATCCGGTAGACTAATGGATAACAGATGAGAAGAGTTCCTCGCGTCCTGCTAAGATCGCCGTGTTCTTCCGGCCTTCTTGGATTGGTTGTTGCTTTTCCTGGTCTTATTAGCAATCGCAGTTGCAGGCTTTCAAGAGGACTGTGTATTGAAATCTCTTGTCATGGAGAGTCTGGTTGAGCCTTTGTCGAAACTGGACACGGCAGATGCCGGACCTGGTGGTAACGAAGTCTCTAAGACTGTTAATACAAGTGCTTTCGTCATGGTTTACAGGCACAATTCGAACTTTTTCGTCTTTGAGTCTGTCCAGGGAAGGGTTACAGTGGGAGAAATCTCTGTCGGAGCCTGCAGTAAGACTGTGTCGCTGGAACATGTTGTCATGAAAGAGTCTGGTTGAAGGCTCTCTCGATAGCGGGAAACAGCAGAAGCTGATCCTACTAGTAGCAAGCCTGGAAGACTCTTAATACAAGTGTTTCGCCATGGTCTTTGCAGGAAGCCGTGTCTTGTCCAGAGTTTTGGAACAAGCATAGCTGGAATTGTGCTGGCTCGCTCTCCGTTTGTGGACGGAAACGAGTCATCGCGTTCTACACATGGGTTTTTGAAATCCAGCTCTGTTAGAGATGTTGGTTTTCTATTCCCTTGGGTTATCGGTCGGAGCTCTCGCAGTTCACCGGAATCCAGCTCTTCGTCTGACTCTTGTTAGAGAGCTCAGTCATATTTCCCTTGTCTGTCAGTCGGGACTCCTGCAGTACCACGATATTCAAGTTTTCTACACAATCGGGATTCGTCGCCTGGGTTGTGCACATGGTCGCCCGGCGGCGGCCACCTTAATTCAGTTCTTCAGTACGGATGCTCATCGAGCATCTAGTTTTTTCTACTGCATGCTTGTCAATCCGGTGAGTGCTATCACTAGATTTCAATGCAGATATCCTGGATACCTAACCTTGACCAGAGTCAGGTCTCAAAAGAGCCTGACTTTTACTCCTCGCCAAATATTTCTGAAACTCTCTTCTGCCCGGACTGTAAGTTAACTGTTTCTTTTCGTTTCATTGTACTTTTCTGTTCTATGTTGTTTATTGTTTGTTCTCTCATCTTTCCTTCGTTATTCCATTCTCCTTCCTTCTCTCTTTCTTTGGATTATAATACTCTACTGCGGGCTGGGGCCGCCTGGTCTCTATTTCGATCTTGAGCTCTCTGATCTGCAATTAAACCTGCACTCCAATAAAGTGGGCAGGAAGGTATGTATTTGACACGAAAGCCTTTCCCGCTCAGACACGTACCAGCTGCCCTTAACCTAGTCCCAGACAAGTCAGCTGCTCCCAGAAGAACCAAATGCAAACGCCTTGTGGGGCAATCTCCAACCAGCTGCCAAGCACAATCCTAATCAAACCAGATAATGTCACCTCCTGTTCGGTCATGATTGATTTTTTTTTTCAAATTGCCATTCGAAGCCAATAGAGGCAATCGCCCTGGTAGAAGAATCTCTATTTTGTTGTGTGAGTCTTATCTGAGCAACTATGGCCGTCTACGATGCTAATGCGTTGCTTGCAGTCCAGGCTCTCGATATGTCCCTTATCTCCGCACCATACAAACTGAAGTTTCAACATTGTGAACATAAGAAGACAGGTATAATGATATTACAATATCTCCATCTGAGACAAAGGGGGGTATTACAATGAAGCGAGTGAAGGGGGAGCGACGGGGCGGACTTATGACGCACCACGAAGCTATTCAGTCAGCTTTTGTGGTTGGACTTCAACATTCCCGACATCTTGAGCGACGGTATAATAGTCATTGCTTTCATGAAGTAGAGCAATTTGAAGTCAGACAATTAAGGGACTGAAGGAAAAGTGTTCAGGATAGCGAGTCATGGTTACCTGACGAGAAAGTATATCTCTTCCAACCGGTATGAATCGGGGACTAAGTCGTAGAGAGCAAGTCCAAGGATTTTACACCAGCACAAAGCGAATAATCCAACTTATGATGCGTATGCTTCAGGAGGATACTGAGGCTTATACACTTGTAAAGGGATATGGTCGCATCACGTGGGCTTGATTGATTCGGCAAATAAACAAGCATGGCAAATTCCCGACATTCCAATGTTCCTCAGACAATCTGTTTCTTCTTGCACCTCAATCTCATCCGAACGAATTATATCCCTCACTTGGTCCAGCTACTGATCCTCACAACTAGTCATACTCCCCCAATACCTTGATCTGGACCCGGTTCATGCCACACTCCGTCTGTCCGATGAACTTATCTCGCACCATCTCCACGTTCCGTTCTGTCGTGTCATGAAGGCTCATCTCGAACTTTCGCAGCAGTGTACCTAGAACCAAATACAGCCACGCCCAGGTCATGCTACGTTTTATCAGCTTCCGTGCAGCTAGCTACGAGAATTTCGAAATAGAACTCACTTTGGACCCAAGCATCCCAGGGTCCCCTTCGAAAACGGGACGAGATAACGTTCAAGTTTGCGCAGTTCATCTGGTTCCAGAAGCCAGCGTTCAGGACGAAATTTCGATGGCTCGGGGAAGACCTTCGGGTCCCGGAGGATAAAATATGTCGACATGCTCACCGGGGTCTGGTACAATGATTAGCTAGGGATGGTGTTGGTCCAAAAAAAAAAAAAAAAACGATTGGCATACTCCGCGCGGGATTTCCCACCCGTGAAAGTGCAGAACTTCATCAGGCGCGATACGAGGGAGACGTGTGGTGACGATGGACGACAGTCGAAGACCTTCCTTCAATACGGCAGTCTGATAATCCATTAGCGATGTATTTTGTTGTGGCAGGCAGGGGCATACAAAATAGGGCAGCTGTTCCAAAGTCACAAGGTCGGGCGACACGGACGCATTTTCCCAAGCAGTGAACAGTTCCGTGCGAACTCTTTCATGGACTTCCGGGTGACGCAGGACATGAAATAAAGTGATAGACAGGGCTTGCGATGGAGCATCGGTCCCAGCGATCATCAAGAAGATCGCATCATCCGCCAACCGAGCGAACTTTTTCTCGTCTTCGGGCACCTTCTCATTCTCTAGGATTGCAGGGTATATCGCATTACGCTTCTCGCTGCCGATAGTACCACGTTCTTTTATCGCGTTCCGAACCATTTTCTTGATGTCCTGCGTTCCAATCAGCTTTTGTGGCAATGAATGCAGACACGAAAAACCCTCTCACCGTTTCCAGTTTAATGACCTCGTCGAAATATGCGCACACCATCCCTGATGGCCAGGGAAAGACGTGTGCAATTTTGCAAATGCATGGGAAGTGCCTTGCCAATTGGACAAGTTCAAAGCATGAGTTCACTTTGGTCTTCCAAGTCGCGCTTATCTGTTCCTCCTCCAGGGAGTGAAACCCATTCCGAACACCGAATGCGTGCTGGGATAGGGTGTCGCTCGCGAAGCATTGAAATGCCGCGTGCAGCTCCAAGGTATCATGTCCACTTTGTGCCCGGCGAAAGTGGCGAGATAATGACTGGATATTGGTTTGGATAACTGGCACCAGATCCAAAATGGCCCTTCTCGTGAAGAACTGTCCCAGAACACTACGTCGGACGCGATGCAATGCATGTCCCTCAGTTGAGAAGATTGACTGAGGCCATCCGAGGAATGAAAACCAGGAGTCTTTGTTCCGCTTTCTCGTCGGTCCCGCATACAGCGTGTTATAAGAATCTGGGTCTTTGACGTGAAGCTCCCATGGTTTGATCCTCACTACAGGACCGTACTTCTGATGAAGGCGCTCAATTTGCCAGGTGAACTGACCGTCCTGGACAATGTCATAGTAGGTTTCGTAGAATCCTGTCACGGCGGCTAATCGAGGGCCAGGGAATTGAGCCAGAGGGCTAAGGTAGAGACGATAAAAGACAACTGCAAGGAGGGAAAAAACGACGCTCAATGCTGAGGCGCTTACATAGACCCATATCTTTGGGTCTATCTTCCCGAGGTCGCGCCAGCTCAAGAGTGAGAGCCACTGAGCCATGTTCATCAGATTTCAGACTAGCAGTCCTTAGCTCCGATAGTACAGTCTAGTTGAACGAAGGACTGGAGGCACTCATCCTAGAAAAAGTAAGTTCCTCACTGATATACTGGTCGGTAGCGGTGTGGTGGTACAGACAGTATGAATGCTACAAGGGATGCTGGTCGGGGTGCCCCTGTCATGCAAGCTGTGGACTGTGTTCGCTCGATTGTTTGTAGCGTGCCACAGATAATTATCTCCGGTGCGTGCTGTCCTTCTGACCTCTGAGTCTCAGCCGAACTTGGGGTCTGATTTGTTTGCAATAAGCTTTTGGGTAACAACAAACAACTGATATGGGTCGAGTCAATATTCACGCCGATGCGAAGTTCGCAGGGAAAACGCGCTATCCCTTGCATGCAATGCATGAGACACAACGAATGACATAACTATCAATTCCCTCTTTCGGTTGCCCAGATGCCGCAGGGAAGAGGACCATTAGCAATGGCCCCCTCTCCCTGGCCTTTCTTGCAGGTGCCAAAAGCGACAGATGCTACTTGCCTCCAACTGTGGGAAGCTACCGGTTGTTTTTTTAATGGCTTTTCTCGAGCGAGACACAGAGTATCCCATGTGAATCAGCTGCGTAAGAATAGCGGTTGCCTAGCTGCTGTAACGCTTCAAATGTGAATTTTCATTCGCAAAGAAATATGGTGAGCTGTACATATACTGACAGAAGTTTAAATCCCGGACCATGCCGCAGTCGAGAACCTCGCTATGTGACCTTTTGTTAACTGACTTATGTCAAGCCAATCGAGTGCCTGAAGCCCTTTTCACATATCTAAACAATTTCAAAGATGGCCTCCAGCGACACAATCAGCTCTCCAGGATGGACAACGGTGGATCCGCAAGAATTCAAAGCGGGCTCGGTCGACCAATGGACTCACGAGGCTCCCCCTCTGATCGCCATTGTCGGCATGGGCGTACGTCTACCGGGCGGTATTTCCTCTCCGGATGACTTTTGGCAACTGATGATTGACAAGAAATGCGCGTCTGGCCCTGTTCCTGTTGGACGTTACAATGTGAAGGCCTTTCATGGGACACCCGGCGTGAACACACAATCAATAGTCGCGCAGAAGGGGTATTTTCTTGAAGACGACTACCTGGGAAAGGTTGACACCTCTTTCTTTGCAAACAATCGGTATGAGCACGGATATCAAGACCCCCAGCAAATTCTTCTCTCGGAGGTGGTCTGGGAATGCATGGAAAGTGGTGGACAGGTAGACTGGCGAGGAAAGGATATTGGATGCTTTATCGGCACGTTCGGAGAAGACTGGCTTGATCTAACGGCGAAAGATACCCAAAGCCTGGATCCTCTGCATATAGTTGGCACAGGTGACTATGCAGTATCGAACAGGATATCTTTTGAATACGACCTCAAGGGCCCGAGCATGACTTGTCGAACAGCTTGTTCATCTTCTCTTGTGGCCCTTCATGAGGCATGTCAAGCGATTACCTTTGGCGATTGCCCTTCGGCCATCGTTGGCGGTTCCAGTCTCATTTTCACCCCGACAATGACAACCAATATGTCCCAGGCCGGAGTCCTATCCCCAGATGGAATCTGCAAGACCTTCGACGCGGAGGCCGATGGATATACAAGGGCAGAAGGAGTTTGCGTTCTTTACATCAAGAAATTGAGTGATGCCATCCGTGACAAAGACCCAGTCCGTGCGGTGATTCGGGCCGTTGCGACCAACTTCGACGGCCGGACAAGTCACATTACTATCCCGTCAGTAGAGGGGCAAGAGGCTCTAATCCGGAAAGCCTATCGAAAAGCACATCTGGCGAATCGTTCGGAGACGGCATTCGTGGAATGTCACGGCACAGCGACACGAGTTGGAGACGTGGTTGAAACAACAGCCGTGGTTAATGCCTTTGATCGTTGTCCGATGATTATTGGCGGGGTAGGCTTGCGATCAATATTTAGCTCTCTAGTAGCTAATTTGTTTAATCATAGGTGAAACCGAATATTGGTCACACTGAGGGAGCTGCAGGCTTGGCAGGTCTTATAAAGGCAGTTCTCTCTCTGGAGCACAGACAAATCCCTCCCAATGTCAACTTTTCAACCCCGAACCCCAATAGTACGGCTTGCCTCACCCCAAAATGATCGTTAGCATTCACTGATTCACACTAGTTCTATTCCAAGAGGGAGGCTTGACGGTACCTGTCGATGTTCTTCCTTGGCCTGCCGATCGCAAAGAACGTGTCAGTGTCAATTGCTTCGGGGTTGGCGGTACTAATGCCCATGTATGTCATCCAGTGTTTACGCCTCTACTCTAAAGCTCACCACGCCACAATAGGTTATTGTCGACTCAGCCGCGTCACTCATGCCTCCGATGGCAAAAGATGCCTCGGAAACCAAGTCAAACAATCCTTTACTCTTGCCACTGTCGGCTAATGGCTTTCAATCCCTCGATGAGAGGACCAAGACCATTCAGGACTATCTTTCCGGACATCCCGAGGCCATTCGTGACTTAGCTTATACCCTCAGCGCGAGGCGAGAGCATCTTCGTCACAGAGCGTTCGCAGTTACCGGAAATGACCCTGTCGACTATATTGAGTTCAAGAAGGCGGAAAATGCGAAGCCTGGACCCAGGATTGTAACATTCGCCTTTCCAGGCCAGGGAGCTCAGTGGGCGGGAATGGGAACGGAGTTGATAGATAGCTTCGCGTCCTTTAGGGAGGACATACAGCGCATGGATGAAGTGCTTCAGGGGTTGTCTAATGCACCTACTTGGAGGATACGTGGTACGTACTGTAAACCGCCCCAGTACTTCTGTTCGCCTTTACTAATCGGATTTGAAGAGGAGTTGGTCAAAACAGGCCAGGACAGTGGCATCGACAGACCCGAAATAGCACAGCCTCTTTGTACCGCAGTCCAAATAGGCTTGGTGAACATCCTCAGAGGCTGGAACATCACTCCCGACAAAGTCATAGGCCACTCCAGTGGCGAGTTTGCTGCTGCTTACGCAGCAAATGCTTTGTCCATGGAGTCGGCGATTATATTGGCTTACACTCGAGGCATGGTCGCCAAGATGGCCCCAGAGGGGGGCGGCATGCTTGCAGTTGCGCTCAGCCGAGCTGGTGTGAGCCAATATTTGAACCGTGAAGTAGTGTTGGCATGCGAGAACAGCCCGAGCAGTGTCACTCTTGCTGGGAACCGCGGTCAGCTTGAGCAGGTAGCCACTCGGATTCGAGAGGCCCTGCCCGACACCCTTTTAAAACTCCTACCAGTGGAGCGAGCTTATCACTCTGGTGAGTCTTCCGATTCTGTACGATTAACAGCCGTATTAATCAGTATCCAGCGCATATGGCCTCTGTGGGCGCGAAATATGAGGAGCTTACCCTGCCTCATTTGGCCGCGGATAGGGACACCATGGTGCCAATGTACTCAACTGTATCTGGTGCAGTAGTCACCAGTCCCAGTGAGTTAGACGCGATGTATTGGCGCCGTAGCCTTGAATCTCCTGTCCTGTTCTCAACTGCGTTCCGAGACCTGGTAACTTCTACCGAAAAGAAGCATCAGGTGGTTATAGAGATGGGGTCCAACTCAGCACTCCGCGGACCCATCCAACAAATTTTACGTGCTACCAATACCAGCTTCACTTACTGCGCGACCATGAGAAGCAACGAGAGTAATATTTCACGGGTACTCTCCGTCGCTGGAACTACTTTTGTCAACCACTTGCCGGTTGATTTGCTTGCTGTCAACCAAGGCTATCAAGGCGAAATACTCACGAACCTTCCCCCCTACCCATTCCAGCGCGAAGACATTCCATGGGCTGAGAGCCGAATCAGTAAGCAATGGCGCCTGCGTCAGTTTCCACGCCATGAGCTGCTCGGATCTCGATGTTTAGAATCCAATGACTTTGAGCCCGCATGGCGAAACATACTCAAGAGTGAGGAGGTTCCGTGGATCAATGAGCATCGAATTATGGGTATCGTGATTTTCCCAGCCGTGGGATACGTGGCATTGGTATCCGAGGCTATACGGCAGATAACTGGCTCAACTGATTGCACACTCGAGCAGCTTTTGCTCACAGAGGTCCTGGTCCGAAATGAAGAGGATGTTGAGATTATGACGACCTTGCGAAAGGCTACGATGAATGCGACAATGGACTCGGACTGGTATGACTTCACGGTTAGTTCCTACAATGGCCAAGCATGGGTGAAGCATTGCTCCGGAAAGGCGAGAGCGGGCACGGACCAACCTCTTCCATCCAGCAACATTGCCGAGCCATTCACCCGACAAGTTACGTCGCACAGATGGTACCGCAGATGTGAGAAGAAAGGCCTCAACTATGGGCCCCGGTTTGAAGGACTGCATGACATCACAGCGAGTCCGCTGAGAAATGCAGCTCGTGGACGAGTGGAGGACAACCGCGAGCTTCACGGCAGTTATTACGCCATACATCCAACTATTGTGGATCAGTGCCTTCAGGTAATGCTGGTTGCAAGTGACAAAGGTGTCTCGCACTACCCAGACAAAGCGGGCTTGCCATTCTACATAGACCGGATTTACCTAACCCCAGGAACCAGCTCAATGCTGGTAGAAGCGACGACGACCGATCCAACCAAAGAGAGCCTTAGTGGATATTTCAAGGTAGTTTCTGAGTCAGGGAATAATGTTGTCTTGGAGGTGAAGGGCCTTCGTCTTTCGCCAGTACCGGAAGCCGCCCATGACGCCAAAGGATCAAAACTTGCAACTCATGTTGAGTGGAAGCAGGACAACCGGTTTATGGCGCATTCCCAGCAAGTGCCATCTCCCAGATCCTTGGAACAGCAGGCAGTAAAAGTTTTGTCCACGGCTGCATTTCTCGTTGTCTTCGAGGTGATGGATGCCTTAGAACCTCACACATCGCTTCCTGGATACCTCGCCAATTATAGATGTCTGATTATGGATACGGCCCAGAAGACCCTGCTTGGTCAGTATGATCATGTCCCCGGGGTTAAAAAGGTCAAGGACATGAACAAACAGGAAAGAAAACTCCTGTTTGAATCCTTAAAAGATCAGTTCCCAGATCCGAGGGTCGAACAAATTTTTTCGAATGCCTGGATGTACGCAAACGAGCATCCTCACCAGTTTACGAATGGCACTATCTTTAAAGACACCTCACTCTTGGAGGGGATCAAAGGAATTGTCGAGTGGGGACTCGAACTCTACGACTGGGGCATTTTCCTTGGCCCTTTATCCCACGCAAATCCAGGCTTGCGCATCTTGGAAATTGGCGCTGGGGCAGGATCGGCAACAGCGATTATCTTGGGTGCGCTGACCACCGAGCAAGGCGAGTATCTTTTCAGTCATTATATGGTGACCGATGCTATACCTGGGCTTGTGACCCAACTCAAAGGGCGCTTTGAAAACGTGCCGAAGCTAGATTTCAAAACGCTGGATATTTCGAAGAGTCCAATAGACCAAAGTTTCCCAAAGGACAGATATGACTTAGTAGTTGTATCCAATGTCCTATATGAAACGCCTGTTCTTAGTCAGTCACTCACACACATCCGCTCCGTGATCGCACCTGGAGGAAGGCTGCTTTTATATGAACCCTGCGCGGAAATCCCAATTTTTGATGCCGTCATGGGAATGCTTCCAGGGTGGTGGTTAGGCTCTGGTGATAATCGTGTTGACAAGCCATATGTTTCCGTGGACCGCTGGGAACAAGAATTGTGCCAGGCAGGTTTCTCGGGTGTCGATGGGTTCCAATACAATGCACCTGCACCATTCCACTGGCAGGCGGTGATGCTATCCACAAATCCGGCGATGATCTCACCACGCTCAACAATCAACTTGGTATGCACGGCAGAGTGTAATTCAAACACCTGGACGCAAGCTCTGGCGAGTCATCTTTCCTCGGATGGATACGATGTCCACTGGTCCATTTTTGGAGAAGAATTTCCCACCGATAACGTGATTGCATTACTGGACATTGGAAATCCATTCCTTCACGACATGTCCGAGTCTGCTTATAGTGCCACACAGAACTGGATGTCGTCAGTGAAGCGACTGCTTTGGGTTACCCACTCCATTCAGATGGAAACCAGAGACCCTCGATTCAGTCTCATCCTTGGTCTCGCTCGCACTTTGCGGTGTGAATTGAATGTTGATTTCGGCACTTGTGAGATTGACTCATTTGGGGACGCCGCGCTTTCCATCGTGTCGCAGGCGTACAAACAGCTTGGTACGCCAATTCGGGGACAGAATGCTCGCGATTACGAATTCATCCTGTATCGGGGAGTAGCTCACACTGGTCGCGCAACTGTGACCAAGATTATTGACCATCTCCAGTCTACAGACCAGTTATATGCCCATCAGCTAGACATCCAAAATATCGGTGACCTGAGCTCGATTGGGTGGAAACCTGTTGTTGCAGAGAATGTTGGCCCCCATGACATCGAAGTAAAGGCCAGCTATACGGCGCTAAATTTCAAGGATCTGATGATGTCCTTGGGCATTTTTGAAAGGACCCAAACTATGGACTTTGGTTTTGAGGCCAGTGGCATTGTCACTCGCGTGGGTTCCAAGGTCACAACTGTCCGAGTTGGCGACAAAGTAGCGACATTCAACCCGAAACCGTTGACAACACGAGCAGTTATCCCGGTTGACCAAGTTCAGCTCATTCCTGATAATCTCACTCTGCCTGTAGCTGCCTCAATCCCAAGCGCTTATGCAACCGCTTTATGTACGCTTCTGAGAATCGGAAAGCTGCAGAAAGGTCAATCTGTCTTGGTTCATTCCGCGTGTGGTGCAGTTGGTCTAGCCGCAGTGCATGCCTCCCAGACAATGGGTGCCGAGGTATGTATATCTATTTCAGTTTATTTCTTGGTCTAATCATCTAGGGAAACAGGTTTTTGCCTCGGTTGGCAGCGAAGAGAAAGTTGAGTTCTTGATGAAAACATTCGGTATACCCCGTTCGCGTATTTTTGATTCTCACAGTGGTTCATTTTTCTCCGGTGTCATGAAAGAGACCAACGGCAGAGGAGTCGACCTGGTACTTAATTCATTGGCCGGAGAGCTTCTCCACGCATCATGGAAATGTGTCGCCCAGTTTGGTAAAATGCTAGAGATTGGCAAAAGAGATATACTCGGACATGGTAGGCTTGGCCTTAATGGATTCCAGGGATGTCGGTCCTTCTGCGGCTTCGACTTGTATAGCTTTGCGTATGACAATCATGAGATACCAAGATGGTATGCCACACTCCAATGTTTCCAATCTGTCCGGAAATTAACTCATCTCCAACAGGGCTCTTTCAACCGCGGCCAACCTGTTCGGCGACACGAGTTACCGCCCTCCGTATACGGTTTTCAAGGCTGACCAGGTGGACGTTGCCCTGCGGCAGATGCAGAAGGGGCAACATATTGGGAAATTAATCATTGAGATGCCGGAAGACGACAGTGAATTACCGTTACTTCCTGCACAGGCGAGGTTCAAGTTGTCTCCCACGTCTTCGTATTTGATTGTTGGTGGCCTAAGGGGCATTGGCCGGGCAGTTGTTCGGTGGATGGTTGAGAATGGAGCTCGCGATTTTGTGTTTCTTTCCCGGTCTGCTGGGTCTCAGGAGGAAGATCAGTTATTCAGTCAAGAGCTTGAGAGTCAGGGATGTCGCGTAGTTATGGTTGCTGGCAGCGTCACCGATGCAGAGACTGTTGAACGCACCATCCGTCAAAATGCGCGTTCAATCGCGGGGGTGATACAGATGTCAGCCATTCTAAAGGTTAACAAGCCAACCTAAATCGCATGAGATGTGGGATATTGCTAACACACTATTGACAGGATCAACTGTTTAGCAAGATGACATATGCTGAGTGGACCACGAGCTTGGCAGCTAAGGTTCACGGGACCTGGAATCTGCACAATTCTCTTTCTGGTCAATCCCTTGACTTCTTTATTGTCTTCAGTTCTGCAGTCAGCATGATAGGGAACCCAGGGCAGGCCAACTATGCCGCTGCAAATGCGTTCTTAGACGGATTTGTTCAGTATCGTCGCGGCCTCGGATTACCTGCGTCGCTAGTCAGCCTAGGCCCGGTCGATGAGATGGGGCTCATGTCGCACAATTCGGAGATTTTGTCCAAAGCCCGCCAATCCTTCCACCGTATGATGGGAGAAGGCGACGTGCTGAAGGCATTCCAGTTGGCTCTGCTATCGGCGAAAGACGAGAAAACTTCACCTCGTCCAGGAATCATCGTTTCCGGACTGTCCCCAGCCGCTATTACCAGCGACCCCTGGCTAAAGCAGGATGCACGGTTTTCCACCCTCTCCAGCACAGAAAGTGACGCATCTACAGCTGGTTCATTAGGCGAAGAGCAACTACAGCGGAAGGTTTCGTCACTTAGGGAAAACCCGGCTCCCCTCAAGGACGGCACATGTGAAGCTTGGATCATTGAAAGACTCGGGGAGCAGATCGCGCCCCATAATGGACAGGCCGAAGAGACAACAACATCCTATTATGCGAGCCTCAAGGTGGATTCTCTGACGAGTTTGCAGATCAAGCACTGGTTGCGCCGCAAAGTGGCAGTGGAGCTTTCGCTCGGGGATATTATCAAGGCAAGGACGGTCGGCAATATCGCCAAGCTAGTTACGGAAGCCTTTCGTGTAATATACGGGGTCAAGGATAAGGAGGTCATGGCTTAAGAGATATTTGGGCTACATTCTGGAATTGGACAGTCTATTAACGTGCATGTTTATTTCTCGACATCTTACGACTAGACCAAAAGCCTCAGCTGAGCAATAGGTAGTCCTTGCAATGTCTTATACGTCAACACAGTCGCGGCAGCTTACTCCGGAGTAGACTGGCATGGCCGGAAATACAGGGATTGAATGAAAGCTTTGGACAAATATATCGCAAGCTGGTTGCCAGATTATTCCGAACATGCCTCCGTACTACACACGTCCAGAATGACAACCTCCCTGTAATGGTCTAATTATGTTCTATTCAGTATTTTCCTCCTTATGAGGCTTGTTTCGAAGTCGCCCCTCCTGCTGGCACTCTCATTGCACAAGCAATTAGTCACAAAAACTAATATTATTTTCTATTATAAGCAGCTTGTCGCTTTTTCTTCCCCTTTTTTGCAAGACGACCTCAAGGATTGATAGTTAGGTTTTAGTCATCTAGTAAGTCATGTAACTAGTTAGTTACATAGCGCGCAACCCTGGCGGTAGCTAGATGGTTGTCACGAAAAGTCAATAGACCTGTCACAATGTGATATCTTGCGACGGCCTGTAAGCAATGGCCAATATTCAGGGGTACATACGGATTCCAGACACAGCATCTCACTGGTCGCAAAGACTTTTGGCAAATGAATCTTCGAGATTGTGCACACCGGGAGCTGTTGCGATTCCTTTATTCGTTTATCAAAACTAAAAGTTCAGCCTTGACTATTGTTCGGCTTGCATGTCCAGAATTTCTTGTGGTAGGCCTTTTACCTACTACATCCAGCTGGTCTCGCTAATTGTCACTGTCCTATAGAATGTGGTGTAGTCTGTTTCTTTTCAGTTGAGGAACTCTAACTCACTGATAACAGAACCTGCTGGTCTGTATACGTCACAATCAATAATAAGTTCGTATAATTAGGCCACCTTGCTCGGCAGTGCCCGATGGCCCACCTTAAAGAGATCGTGGGGTGGGTTTAATGTAAGGGATGCTCAGGTACCTAGCAAACATATCTTCTAGCCCCTGCCTCGCCGATTAGGAGCTACATGCGATCATGAGAGCACAGCTCTAGTAACTCGATGCGATTAGCCACTGAGTTTCATCAGGATGATCACTCAGTCAATATTCCTGTGGATAATCGTCCAATGAATGGAAAATTACTGTTTGGCGATCTTAAGATTTCAAGAAAGGGGCTACCTATGATGGCCTTCTTAATAATAATTCTCTCTAGCAACTGAGTTATCTATATAACAATCCTTCTACACCCTCATTTGCAAAATACCAACAATCTGAATCTTACCAGTCATCGAGCAAGTCATTTCAAACTCTACCCACAATTCCCATTCATAGGCATAGCATTCCTTTCTTACTTCTCTTCTTCACGCCAAAATGAGACTCTCTCAAGTCGTTACATTCACCTTCGCCGCAGGCGTCAGCCTTGCCCCCGGTGCTGTTGCTGTCCTGGGTTCCTCTTGCCTCGCCGCCGTCAACTCCATCCAACAACTTCCCTACGAGATCCTGAAGCACGTCCAGGAGCACTCTTGCGAAGCTGGCTGCAAACCGAAGCTCAGCCACTGGAACCAGTACGGCAAGCGAGGTGTCCTGGAGCCCGTTGTCAACGATGGCGCCAAGCGCACCGAATTGCCCGAAGGCAAACAAGCCATGATCGACTATATCGACGCCATTTTCCAGAGCGTTGAGGCCCAATGCCAGGATCAGATCGATGAGCGAGTGCACTTCTGCGAACAGCCCGAGCAGTACAATCCGTTCATGGAATGCGCGCGGAAGGAAATTAACGCCTCGTCTGCCCGTGAAATGCCCAGGTTGGCTGAGCATATGAACGAGAAGTCATGCAAGAAGGTGCATGAGTATGCGACCAGCCCGGAACTGTGGGATCAGGATTTCCCGAAGCATTTCCAGAGCTACGTGGAGCGCTGTGATGAGCTCTGATTTCCTTTTGGGAGGTCATTCCGCCGTTTAACTTTTGTTTCACAGCAATGGTGTCATTGGCATTCGGTGATGGAATTAGTTTCCGGCCTGCATTGAGGTGCAGACTCGGAATTTTTTTGCTTCTATATTTCTCATACTCGCTTCTACCTGCATACGGCAGCTAATTTAATAAAAAAGTTTTTCTGCGGGCACTTCGGCTGTTATGACCGTCGGAGCATGCTATGTTGTCCGTTTTATAATTACTTCAGGACAGTATTAAAGCCGTACAGATTATAGCCGTACACTATGTACAGCATAGTCGTTAAGCACAACATGAACACCAACTTATCGAGGCCTTGCGTTGGTTATAATGCCCTCGTTATATATTCAGTTTCCCCGACATTAATTATAAATTTGGAGCTAATATTACGATGCAATCGAATATTCTCGACTACTCGCACAGACCAGGTAGATCAGCAGATCTTTTAAGGCGGCGATCGCATGTTCGCTATTCCTTCGGCATGAACAGAATACAACTCTTTATACCACATGGATAATGACATTATAAATCATGGGCTATAGGAGAAGCAAAGTCCCAGTTTCTAGAGTTCCTGGCTTGTCAGTGACCTTAGCTAGACGAGGGGTGAGAAAAATTATCAGGAAAAATCCTCGACTTCAAATCACGCCATCCGGAGCCTTGGTCACATACTCATGTCAAACTTACGAGCTAATTCCTGTGCTAAAACCGAGCTGATGATGAGTCCCATGAAACAAGAAAGGTCCACAATCCACAACATTCCATCAACTCCTCTTTGCATAATTCTGAAGCCTTGTGAACCGAGAAATGCAGGATCCACGGGCACACGGGCCACGGAGTCCGAGAAACCCCGTCCCCGAAAGCAATCAAAGAACCCCTACATTAGATCGAAAACTCTAGCGGAGAAAAAAAGGGCCCCGATGGTTAGACATGACTAAAAAAAGGACCACAATCACAGGAACGCCATTGTCGCCAAGAGGAAGTTGCTCCAATCAGAGGCTCCAGGACTTGCGGGTTTTACCGCTGAGTGAGACATCGCTTATGGATGGAGGAATCGGAGGCGAGGGCCGGTGAGGTGGTAAGAAAGTGGAAGGGAAAAAAAATATATGAGAATTGTTGGATCGCTGGCCCCCTGACGATAACTTTCCTTTTTCTTTATCAATCTAATCAATCAGTTCCGGCCATCTTATCTCGGCTTGTGATTTAAGCTTCGAAAATGGCGGCCGAATCAGCTGATATTGTTGACACGCCCAAGGTGGAAGTGCTTTCGTCCACGCGGATTCATCCCAGGACGAAACATGAGAAAGTCACGGTGCCGTTGTCGGTCGTGGATGCCATGGTCATGCATTACGGTCCTTCGTCGGCAGTTTGGTTCTTCGAGGCCGATGGAAAAGACGACATCGAGAAGGTTATCGCCCAGTTGAAAGAATCGCTAGAGGTCACGCTGTCGGCATTCCCTCACCTCGCTGGTCACCTTAAGATAGTGAAACACGATCCAAAAGGAGACCATACGCAGCGATATGCCCGACTCGAAATCACATACGGCGCAGCGACCGACCCCGGCGTCCAGTTCAACACGGCCAAGTGCGAGCAGAGATTAGACGACCTCGTCCCTAGCCACGAGAAGCGACGCGATCCCGCAAACCGAGCATGGGGCTCGTCTGCCGCTTATCCTGCCTTCTTCCTGCCGGACATGTCGAAGCTGCCGTTCTTCAAGGGTGCGCCGGAAGGCCCCACGCCCGCGGCGCTGGTGCAAGTCACCACGTTTGCGTGCGGTGCGGTCGCAATCGGCTTGATGTTTACGCACCCCATGGCAGATGCGCATACATTGGCCATGGTGGCTCATCGCTGGTCGTACGATCATACTGCGTTGTTCTGCGACCAGAGCTCTACCTTGTCGGAGACGGTAGCCTCCTCCTCTCCTCCTCCTGAGCCGCTCTTTGAGCCCCAGCTACTGGACAGATGTGCACGGGGAGACATCGACGGGCCGACGCCGGATGAATCGATCCTGCAAATCTCGCGCAGTCTGCCCTCTCTGCGCCATGATAACTTATGGCCCGCGGACGGGGACGATCCCGACCGGTTCCTTCCGCCGGGGCTGACGCGCGATATGATCACCTCTCCTGGCATTAGGCCACCTTTGGAGGATTGGGACTTCAACGCGCCCATCTCGCATGTTAAGTTGCACTTCACGTCGACGGAGACGGAGCGAATCTGGCAATCAGCCGGGGGAGGCGTGAGTCGACACGATGCGATTCTTGCGCATGTGTGGCGAGCCGTGAACCGGGCGCGTGGATGGAGCGACGACGACCGCAATGTCTCGCTGCATGTGATTTTCGGACTGAGGAAACGACTCGGCCTGCCGAATTCCTTCATGGGAAGTCCCATTCTCAGCACGACGATTACCACCACCGGGAAGGAGGGCAGTGGTGGGCTGGCAATCGGCGACGTGGCGCGGAAGATCAATAGTACTTTGGCACTATACACGAGAGAGGCGCTGCAGGCTCGCATTTATGATCTGTGCTTCGAATGTGCGCCGCAGCGATTCTGGGAAGGATTCCTCGGGGCGCGGAATATGATCTTCACCAGCTGGGCACATCTGAATCTGTATGCGATTGACTTTGGGGGCAGATGGGGCAAGGCGCGATTCGTGGATATCAAAATGCCAGACCTGGATGGGATGTTATGGTTAACGGAGGGGAGGCCTGCGCTGGAGAAGGATTCTGGAGGAGAAAGGCATTGGTGCGACGATGGGGTGGACGTGTCGATGAACATTGGACGTGATGCTGCAGAGCGTTTGAAGGCCGATTCGACGTTGTGGGAGTGGTGAACAAACTGGTAGAACCTAGGAGTCAAAAACAAGGAACCCAGAAGTGTGAATATATCTCCAATTCCCCTCAATATAGAAGTCATCCATAAGGAACCAAAATACCGACCAGCAAAAAAGGAAAGGATCTGAAAGGGCAAGTGATCACCACCCGCGTGGATACAGATCCACTCCCATAACAAGCTTGTATCTGTCCTTGCCCGATAGCTTGCTTCGTCTCCGGACGACTTCTTCGAAATCCTTGACCCACGTCCTCGGGACGGCTATCTCCAGGACCTTCCATTGCCGGCTCTGACCCAAACTCTCCCAAGGTGCAATCCACTTCCATTCTGTCTCTTCCGACCATTGAATCCCGCGATGTCCTCGGTTCGGCAGGCCAGCAATGGAGAGACGTAGGCTCCTCAGATTAGGGAGCGAATGACGAAGCAGGTCGAAGAAATTATTATAGAAGATCTCGAATCGCTTCTCCATTTCCGGTGGCCCTTTCGATGCACGATAGATGTCGATTTCGATGCTCATAGACGTGATCAATGAAAGATGGTATGCAGGCATAGTTCGACAAAAACGAAACAGTTGGTCGATGCCGTGGGTGAGGACGAAGCAATTCGACTGATACAGTGGTAATATCGACTCTTGGTAGCTAGAGCAATTGACCCACCTGTTAGTGTTTTCATTCAATTCGAGGTAGGGGAGTGCAGTTCACAGAAGAACAACGCAACACTCACGCTCTCCAGCAAGACATCAGCCACCCCAGAGCATGCAATTTATACTCGAACCCCGGCTTCACCCAGGCGCTCGACCCTAGCTCCAGCATGGCCTCCTCGGCCCCCGCATACTCCGGACACACGAACGGGTCTGATTTATCCGGGCAGTGTTGTGGGTCGTCGCAAACGCGATACCACCACCGCCAGCGCCTTGTGCGGGGATGAAAGTCGAAGTCCACATGAAGACGGCGGTTTCCCAGGAGGTATAGGTAGATGATTTCGCGGACTTCGAGTGGCAAGCGCGAGAAAAAGGCGCTCTGCTCCTGGATATTGATCTTCGTGTTTATCGGGTCGGAATCCCCTAAACACCGATAGTGGGGAGGCAGAACAGGCAGTTCACGCGAATAGGTGCGATCTCCATGATTGCGGCAAGTTGAAGCATCGATTCCGATCGAATCGATCACGGCCCGTGACCAATTGGGGACGGTGTTGAAGGGCGTTGGAGTTGGAGCTGGGATCGGTCGTGGTGCTGCCACTGGCTGCTGCTGCTGCGGTTGCGGTGCCGGCTCAGGGGTGGATGATCGATGGAAAATCCGGTGCAGGAGACGAGAAGCCGCCATGATGAGATCCATGGGATGTCATTCTCACGGCCTGCGATCGGCGATGCATCGTCGGGGGGGCGAGAAGGACTGAGCGACGCGAGGGATTCGTGTCACTTGCCTGCCTTACTGCCTCGTTGCCTCAGGCCCCTTGCTCTCAGCCGTAGGGATCCAACATTCAACGTCATTGTTTTCCCTGTTGAGTTGACTGCAGCACTAACGGATTTAAGTGCCGGTTCAATCTTTTTTTATTTTTTATTTTTTTTTATTTCATTATCCCGTACATCATTAAGGAACTAAGGCAAAAACAAAAGTGAAGTGGATGTTTGTTTTGTAACGGGAGGTGGGCCGAATATATATACTTCAGATCGTGATGTTTTGAGATTTGTATAGGGGACTTGACAACAGGTTAAAACAGATGGCTGATGTATTTAATAAGTCTTAGCAATGCCTTTCACAGTCCCCCTACACAAGAATTGAAAATAAAGAAACAGGGAATGAAATGGTGGCAGTGTGGAGTGTATGTATGCTAGTCGGTAGGTCATAGAGCGGGAGGATGGCTGTTGGACCATACACTCATAGTATATAACTCGGAGTAGCAGTCGAAATAAAAAGAAAAGTGACTGCCTGCAGCGGTAGACTGACTCTCCGTCCGTCTGGGGAAAAAAGAAATCATCTTTCCGATACGGGGAATCGAACCCCGAGCTGCCGTGTGAGAGACGGCGATGTTAACCATTACACCATATCGGATGTTGGATGTTAGTTTCCATACAAAATAGCTATAAGAGGCTAGAACGTGTTAATACTATAGATTGTGTCGGGCCTTCAATATCCCTTTTCTGCGAGCAAGAACTCCACCAAGGAGCTTCAATTTAAGAGGTAAAGAATAATTCTTAACCGCTAAGTACAAATTGCACGAAATCTCTGAATTGAGTGGTAGACACGTGTTCACGCTTCGAAGTGGTATACTAAGCACCTAAGACGCTGGCTGCCCTCTCGAAAACGCTTCAAGGGATAATCTGATTTTAATGCAAGGATTGACGCATTCGCTCCATTGCATTATGATGATTCTCGGCCTGCCAATGCTTCTGGCCACGTATGTATCTGAGCGCAGCCCGGGTCATGTACGAAAAGGTGGGAGGAATTACATCCGGAGCTGGAGTGTGATAGGTCTCGATAATATCAAGGACCATTTGGGTTAACGTGTCGAGTGCTGCCTGCGACCTTTCATATAGCCCTTGCATCTCCTGGTCCTGGGATTCTAACCTAAGGTCCAATAGCTCCAGAATGTGGGCGTGTAGTTTCAAAAGTGTTCTGGCTTTGGTTAGAGGGGGAATAGCATAGACATTGTTGAGTGATGGATGCCTTACCTGATGGTGATGTTTATTGCTAAGCAGAATTCAGTCGTCATGTTCTTACAATAGCAATACTGCATGACCTCAGTGAGGAAGGCTTGGATCTTGTTATCTAGGGTTTGAAGTTGAGATATTCTAGCCTCGAGATCCGGATTCTCTAAACTCCTGAGTACTTCATCTAAGAGACCAGCAGCTTGAACGGAACGATCGAACCCTCTCATTCTAGTCTCGGGAATAGCAGACGTGGACCAGTCGGGTTCAGAGGAACCGTTGTCTCTTTGGTCATCCATGCTGGAAAGGAGAGTCGTGGGAGTTGAGATTGTGGTGATCAGGGGTTGTTCCTGGTATCCTACTTCGCAGAAAAAGACGCTGTGAAGGACGCGGGTTTAGCAATTGCCAATGATATGAGAAAGAGTGAAAATAATGTGAGAAAATTACCGCTCGCATATGGTAATCCCCCACCATGTATTCGCTGCTTCTCGCTGAGCGTCCGGTTCACTGTGGGTCTGTCTGGGGTCACCGGGGCGGCAGTTGAGATGCAATCGCGCGGCGTACGCCATGCGGGCGCATCCTGCAATGGAATCAAATGCCTCTTCTGGCCTTCCGTGTGCATAATCATAAAGGGCCAGTAAGAGGCGCGATTGAATAAGTGAGAGACAGCCCGGGCTGGAACTCTGAACGCGAGCAAGAAGGGACTTTGTTGCGAGATACAAAGCTCGGTCTCGCGCCGGAACGGTATTATGAGAAGAGGATTTTTGTTTCGATATTGAAGACGCAGTCAAACAGATCGCCAATAAAAGAATAGAAAAACCGGCGGATGGAACGGCTCCAAGTGTTATAAGGTTGCTCTGAAAGCGAGACCGCGAGACAATCGGTAAATAGAAATGAGGGCCTTGGAAATACCGAGCTGTAAGATCATCTATGAACTGGCCCGTCTCGTGGATCATCTGCAGGACTCGGTTATACAGATTGGCATCTGCTATAGCTGGCTCATGGAAGGATTGGAAAGATAAGTCCAATGAGGATAGATGGCTGTCCTGGTGTTTGGTTCTTTCTGTCTTTGAAACAGGCATAAAAGAACAGCGCAAATTCTTCCTAGAATAATAGCCGTCTTCAGCTCAGTGTCTTTGCAACATGCTCGAGCGTGTTGTCTTACCTTGTACAATACCCACAACGAGGCATCGCCTTATCGCATTTCTTTTTGCGCGCCTTGCAAGTTATACAGACTTGAGCGGCTTTTGGACGGCCGCTGTCGGCCGACATGCTGGACATTTGCAGGAGAGTAGGCAACAGTGAGTTGCTGCCATATGGTCCGTGAGAAATGAGAACAGGAAGTTGTGGTCTTTATGATGCGCCGCTACGGCGCTGCGTCGGCACCGGCGGCCGCCACTAAGCCGCTTGTGAATTAGCGCTGCAGATGAATCCGTCTCTAAATCAGCATTCCTGGAAGATGTATATGTCCCAACCACCCATCGTGCCTCAGACAGACAACGTAATGAAGTATCGACAAATGATGCCCCATTCCCAGCGGGATACGCAGCAGGGGAAATCCGCGCGTAAAGCAATAATAGGTAGGTTCCAACATAAATAAAAATAAACAACTGGCTTTATTGATCCTCGCATATAGATAGACAAAGACACACACAATAAGTGCGTTGGTCGATCCCCTGGCTGTCTTTAGCCGTGTTAGAAGTCAACAGATGTTCACTCGACCATTAGTTATCAGTTCTATCTATAGCCGTCACCTTCGACTGATCCGGTACCAGAAAATACTATGGAGCATACGTGTGCGGATGCTTCAGCGAAAGTACGCAGTATGGTATGCTAATACATTAAAATAATATACAGTTTGTCAGTATCACATCTCGTGACAAAGTTTTTTACAATGACTCCTGCACCTCAGAAGTACCCTCAACGCGCTTGACGTCCTCCTTGTCATACCATTCCAAATAATGCGCCAAATACTCAAGGAACAAGCCCAGCGTGATGGCTCCACCTGTGAAATAAGATCCGTATCGAAACCACCACCAACAATTTGTCGGATCCCGAAGCTTGACGCGCGCAGTCATGATCGCAAGGGAGATAGCGGCGCCTCCACAGCTACCCGCATAGAAGATAGGACCCGCGCCTGCTGCCATTCCTGCCGCCGCGAGCAACCCCAGCTGGGTCACTGCAAGACCCGAAAGAACCGCCTTCGCGTTTCCTTCATGGCGCAGAGCGATGGACTTGACGCCCGCCTTAACGTCATCCTTGATGTCCATGTGCGCGTACACCATGTCATAGAATACCGTCCAGGCGGCACAGCTCATATACAGCGATGCAGCAGCGGCCAAGGCAGACGGGTTGCTCAGAAGATCGACGCCCATTGCGGGGAATCCCATCCAGGCTCCCCACGAGAAGGTCAGGCCCAAGACGGCCTGGGGGTAATCAGTCACGCGCTTGGCAAGGGGGTATGCGCCCACGAGCAACAGACTGGGGACGCCGTAGTAGAGACATTGAGTCGGGAATTGAAGAAGAATGCCCAGACCCGCTAGGAGCTGAGTGCCGGTGAAAATGACGGCCTGGGGCGGCGTAATTGCTCCTCGAGCAATGGGTCGGAATTTCGTGCGCTCCACGAACGGATCAAAGCGTCTGTCTAGAAGATCGTTGATGGCGCATCCTGCACCTCTCATGATCAGAGCCCCTGCGAAGAAGAGCCCCGTGGTGCCTAGTACTTGCAGGGGGGCGATGGGCTGCTCCGCAACCACTGTCGCGAGGAGGGTGGAGAATGCACAAGGGAAGAAGAGGCAGTATGTGCCAATGGGGTTCTGAAGCCGCAATAACTCGGCATAGGGAATCCAGGGCTTCGGGAGAAGAGAAATTAGGCCGGTCTTGGGCGGAACATACTGATCGATCGGTTTAGGAGATGCAGTCGCGAGACTACGTGTCTTTGGGCCTCGAAAGTCGTCGAGAGACTGCGACCGGGGGAGATGCCTCATAGAACTAATGCAAACAGTGGATTGAGGGCTGACTGAAGCTAAAGGATAGCGCGATTGTCGGTGACTGCGGACGCGGATATGCGACGAAATCCCGCAAGTGCTGATGACACCTGCTCGTGGGATGCGGGCCCAACATTGCAAGGGCCGGGCAAAGGCTTCTGATGGGATCGGCGGATGCATTCTTTCTTCTGTTGGATAAACCCAGTGCTGCGCAGTCGCCTTGAATGTGGAACGGAAGAAGACTCCATCCGCAGCGCCGACGTATTTTTGCCCGGGTGCACGTGACCCATTGGTAGACGGCGCCAAGTGGAGCGATGCCGAATGCACTCCACACACCTCGGATTTCGCGTTTTTCTCTGGACGGTACCATAATGGAAGAGAGTAAAAAATTTATTAAAAAGTCAAAAGGAAAGCCCAACGCGGGGCTCGAACCCGCAGCCTTGTGATTAAGAGTCACACGCTCTACCGATTGAGCTAGCCAGGCTGGCTGTTGAGCAGTATTTGAAAGTAATGCTATAGGTATAACCAACGAATATCTATTTTTTGCTATCTACTCATCCACTTTGCCTAAATGTTACCTTTCCTCTAGATTAATTCGAGGTCTCTTGTTGTGGGAGAGACTGTGAAAATAATGAAAACACTGCATGTGAGCAATATGTTCCAGTTTCTGGTTGACAGACGTTGTACTCCCTGTGCTGTGTCATTATTTAACTTATATATTTAATAGCTATATAATGCTTTCTAGTTAGGAAATAAATTAATAAACTCCGATGCTATATCCTCCTACCATCTATTCTCATACGGAGATGTAAGCGCTTCGCTATGAGAAAATACTTTAACTATGTTATGATAATTACTGTTACACTGCAACCAGAAAATGGCCGAACCATGTAGCATCTGGAATGTAATAGAGTGATACCTACCATATAGGTAAATCCTTAATAAGATCATTAAGATACACAGGCACAGAAAGAATCACAAAGGGAAGATACGTTGGGATAAATTGTTGGAATGCTATCCATCAAACCAACCAAGCAAACTAACTGTCATTTGCTCGACAAAAGTAGCTGCCGTTGCGTCGTGAGGTATATCATGATCCCTTCTTCAAGGTTCCCGGGCACGTCGGGCCAGCCCAAGCTGGACCACCACAAGGCTTTCCATCGCCCCCGCCCTTTCCCTTCATGCAACTGCCTTTGGAGCAAGGCCAATTCGTTCCTGCGATTTTGCATTTAGTGCCATTGCATTTTCCGCAAATTTTCCATCCATTTGGACAGCCACGGGTGCTGAGTATTTTAGTGGAGGAGGGACCGTCCTGGGTGGAGGAAGAGGGACCGTCCTGGGTGGAGGAGACATCGTCCTGGGCAGTGCCATGTTCCATAGGAACGGCCTTGGCTGTGAGAACGGCTGCCATCAGGGCGATGAGGACGTTCGAGGTACGCATCTTCGGAGGATAAGTTAAAGGGCCTCGAGAGGTTTTATGCAAAAGATGATTTTTTTGTCCCTATCTCTAAGATAAAGAAAATAGGGGGTTGCAGGTCATATTTAAATTCGATTTCACCTGACCTGCACTGCCCCCTCGATCATTTCGATGACTTCATCGCGAGGTCAACTGGTCACTTTGTATCGGTTGTTTCCACCAGATCAACGGATCTCGGGGATCAAGACACTCCCGGATCGCGGAGATCTGGGGTCCCGAATACTGAAGCAGTTAAAGTCATGCATGCCATTTCAATCCTTTAGGTTGAACTCCAAATTGCGCAAAAAACTAAAGTGGCCTCCAACATAACTCAATAGACACTTTTAAAATGCTTGCAATATATATATGTATAATAAAGAAAGAACATAAGCGACATGGCCCCACCCAAGTATAGTAGTTGAGTAGATATGGAGTACTCGGAAGCTGAAGGGCAATCTAATGATTGATGACACAATGTGCAGGCCGGGACAGTGCACCCTGCCTTGCTCATCTTAAATGACCGGCTGCAACTGGACTCGCCCACGAAAGGCTTGTTCGCCGGAACCCCGGCCTTGGTAACTATTAAGGGTACTAGTACATGTTTTCCAAGGAAGAAGCGGAAAGAAAGGGAATTCTACTCATTACCAAGGCATAAATTGTTTCTGTCAGGTTTACTGGAATGGGCTGTTTGAGTTAGCTGGTGATGAACTGAACTCCTTTTAGAGAATAGAGAGCGCACCGTGACTGCGAAGGCAGTTCCCAGTAGGGCAGTTTACCGCAAGATACGATACTGGCAATATTGTGTCCAAATTATTCTGTTCCTTCGTTACCGGGTTGAAGGTTATTGAGTCGCTGGCATATGTTGGCAACCTGCACGGGATGAAATACCCCAGATGCCCCATGACCCCAATAGTTACTGTACTTGGGGGATTGATAATGATGGCTCCATGGAATGTGCCGACATCCTGTCATACTGAGCTATCTCAATGGCGGACTTTGTGAGATGGGTATGTACTAAGATCAGCTATCCTGATATATTTCGTTCGGCCAATGCCCGTCAGAACTCTTCAGTCAGCTCCACTTGCCAGGGCTTCGAGAAAGGAAAGTCATACTGTGACAAGGCCTTTTGTGAGCCAGACCCTGGCCGCGAAACGACCACATCCACTACATTCACCATTTCAACAACGTCCACCAAGGCACCAGTCACAACCACAACATCGACTGGCGGTGCTCCAGGCCCGATTCAGACTGGACAGGTACCAAACTGCAATCGGTAGGATCTGGTGAAGGAGGGAGATACTTGCTTTGCCTTCACCACAAAGTAAAATCTGAGTTTGCAAGGCTATGGTATAGATGTACCTTACCACCTATGTTGATGGGTGCTTCTTTCCGGCACATCACGCATTTCTTCATTCGGACAACAAGACAGCGATACCCACTATAAGTGTTATCGTTGTTTTTGGCTACCCGTTGCTCCTTGTGCAGAAAGTCTGAAATATGCCAAGCCAATAGTTCTTGATCTTGCTCAGAAGTCATATAATATAATAATACCGAAGTTTAAGATATTGGTCGGCATAACTCTGTCTTTAGGGAGAAGGAGTCAGTCTTGACTCGGAGCTAACCATTGCTCTGCATATGAACACGGAGTCCGATCTAGCTTCCGTCCCGACGATCGACATGCGGGTTAGCGTTGCATCGATGAATACAGTTGCAGCTGGGCTTTACATACAAGAATAACTAATGCAAGCAGTGCGCTTACTGAGCTCGTGCGTTTCTCTGAGACTCTTATGAACATTCTTCTCCGCCCCTCATCAAAGTTAAAAACCACCACACCTTCTACGGAGTATCCCCCCCAAATCCACAACCCACGACCCCGATCACCCACCAAAATGTCCGAAATAAGTCTGAAAGGAGGTGAAAAACCTATCCGAAATTAAAACTGGATCTATCGTCCGGCTGGTTACCTCCGCAAGGCTACAATCAAAGGCATGCATTTATGTGCGTGAAAAATGGCCTTCGTCTTGGAGCCAACAAGAACGGCGAACTCAGAACCGGAGACGAGGACCCCGTACCCAAATGGACTTAGTGGTTTGTTATTGGTGATAAGACGGATAGATATTGGGACTTGGGCGTTAGAATCACTGATAGCAACGGTTTTCATAACTATGAGAACGTTGTTGAAAAGACAGATACCCAGAGGCTTACTTAGACTTGATCATACTGGGTCTTCTACTATTTTCCACTTGAGATTGGTTACCTAAATGGCGGATAGGTTCTTACCTACATTTGCATAGCCGCTCTTTTCTGGTATTTTCAACTAGACTTCTGCCCGGGCGCTTGCATTTAAATGAGGTTACTCCGAGCTTTTTGATCTTTTTCTGTAATGTGTCAATGACATGCAATTGTCTGGGGTGACGGATTACGCGGTCTTAAGGAGTATCTTTGTGCCAGTTTTTATGAAGGAAGTTATTGGTAATTTCAATCCCACGAAGTATACTCTAGACAGTGACCAATGTGACCCATGCTCGAATAGAAAACGAAACAAAAACAAAACTCAATATTATCTATCCAAATCGTATGCAATGACAGTAACATGCATGATAAAATCTCGGGGTATCACGGCGTCAGGGATATTATACAGATATTTCAACGGCATCTTCCGGCTTGTTCTCGGTCATCTCACCACCTTCGGTAGAAGGGGGATGGGCAGCTTCCGCCTGTTCCTCCCGCTCCTCTTGCTTCCCTATCTTGGATTTGGGCCCGTATCGGTCATCGTGGTGCTCGGAGGCGAAGAGGATGAATGTACTGTTCCCGTTAGCTTCTAGTGTTATCTGGATAGGACAAAGCATGAAACGTACCTCATGGTCGTAAAGACCCAGCCGGGCCACGCAAGGACAACGGAGGCTAGTGCTTTCGGGTTCGTGCGGTATTCTGCGTTGGATTAAAAGAATGTCACAGGATAGTAGGAGGCTGGATTGCATACTGAGGGATGGTTGTTTGATGGCTTCCGACCAGTACTGGCTGGCTCTGGCGGCGTCGGTCCCCTGGATGGATGCACTGCGCGTGGCAGTGATAATCTACCGCGGGAATTAGTACACCCGTCGGATAAGAGAGAGAGAGAAAAGGACTGCATACAGTCATCGTCAATGCAGAACTCAGCATCATGACGGACACCGTGACGGCACAGATCTTCCACGCAAACCGTACGCCTCTGCTCTCGTGTCTCTCGGGCCAGAACAGATCGAAGAAAAAGGCACCGCCGAAGATGAACGCAACTGCGACTCCACACCAGATATTGTACGAGGCAGCGCCGACGAAGTCGTCGTTCCAGACGTAGATGCCAGGGTGCTTCCCTTGGATATCACTCTGCTGGTCGACGTAGTCTGGGAGAAATTAGGGTTAGCAGTCGGAATACTTGCCGGATGCGGCGCCAGGAGGAAATTAAGGCACCGTCAGGCACACACCTGATAAGGCCGCGGTACCGGTCGACTCGGAACACACGCAGCAGATCATGGCCAGCTGGTAGACAATCATCTTGGTTCGACGCAGGTGGTACGATGGCGTAAACATCCATGAGCTCTTGAATTTCCACCATTGGATTTCGTGGAGATCCAGACCCCAAATGACAGTCATGGTGGCGAAAGAGAGGGGTTCTAGGAGTGCGCAATGAAGTAAAGATAGTAACGATAATACTTTTCTGCTAACAACTACTCTGTAAAACAACTAACAATTATAAGAACCAGGAAAACTTAGCCAGCAGGAAATCGAGGCCTTCAAAATGGATGTCGCCATGGCCAGCACTGACGTTGGCAGCGCCAGAATCTTGTTTTTGCAGAGTGGCTGCGATCAGCACCCCGTGACGTCAGGCCAGATATTCAAGCCTCAGGCCCCACTTTCGCGGCGATCATGACTGCATGGACCTCACCCTCCATGGTCGCTTGCTGTCTTGGACCAAGGCTTGTCTCGCTTTGGACATTCTTTCCTAGACGGTCTAGATGCACTGCCCCAGATGCTAAGCTCTCAGCACGCAGCTTGGCCTTTCGGCTTGTGGTTCCAAGCAACGCGCGGTGCTTACTGCTTGATTCTGGAGGACCGTGGATCGGCGCTTGGGCTGCACCTTAATTGGCCAATGCCTTGATTGTCGAGTCTCGCCTATTGGGGTGTTCCGTTCAGAATGACTGAAATGAACTGGCCCTGACTGTAGCTGTGACCTCATCTGAAAAGCTGAGAGGTCCATGTTCAACGTTCGATAATACGGGCATAAAACAACATAAAACTGATTATATAATACACTTTGTGCATAAAATAAGTTAGTAGATGTGACGATAAAAGATTGGGAGGATCTGGTTCTATGACAGTTTCCATTTGCATTTGTCGTGCTGAAAACTCAGTGGTCGTACCCTTTGACGGTCTAATTTATCAATATGCGTTATTCTAATTGCCTATAATATGTGCATTGTATGTATTTTAGAAGAGACCTGGTACCGTTTTCAACGCAGTCAAACCATTCATTACCAAGTAACTACGTCGTAGTGCTGCTTTTTTTTTATTTTATTTTAATCATACATAGATGCTAAGGTCAATATAACCCGTACTTACTTTGCTGTTCTCAGAACAAATGCATCAAGATGCATCCGCGCAATATCGTCACTGCCGGTATATCCGCGTGCTCTATTTCCCACAGGTCATCGTTTTTGCCACCGCAACACATACATACTGATAAAGTCGTTTGGGTAGGATTCCAGAGTCGTACATCCTTGAGACACTTTATCACCACGTATCGCTCAATGATTATATCGGTGAGTTGAAAATAGAATTAACATTCCACATAGCAATTTAAAATCATACCCTTAGGTGAACAGTTTCAGGACATTCGGGGATATGACTACAGAACGAGAAGAAGCAGCCTCACATCTCAAATGTCACACTGATATACTCCCATAAACATTTACGCAATAGTAAAGGTATCTTCCTCACGAATATCCCGACTAGAGCTCCCCACATACACCTTAAACTCCCCTCTCGGGACCACCCACTTCTGCAGCGCAACATCCCAGTAGCTAAGATCCCGTCTGGTAAGCTCGAAGCTAGCCATTGCCGATTGACCAGGGCTGAGATCGACTTTATCGAACCCTCTCAGTTGTTTAGGGGGGTTGGTGGGTGTAGAATCCGGCAACCCCAAGTATAGTTGGGCAACCTCAGCACCACCGGTGTCGCCGTCATTAGTGACAATGACAGAGATAGTGCCCACTGACTCGAAGAGGTCAGCTGGACCTCCAGGCACAATCTTTCCGGTAGTGGGTCCCGACGTGGTAAAGACGCTTATGGCTAATTTGGTGTATTCGAACGTTGTATAAGATAAACCGAAGCCGAACTCGAAGCGTGGTTCGATGTCATTGTGGTCGAAATGACGGTAGTCAACGAAGATACCTTCGGGAAAGTCGTCGTTCAGTGAATCAACCCAGCGAGCGCCGTAGTCGTTGAACTTCTTGGCGATGGTGTAGGGTAGTTTGCCGCTTGGGGACGTCTCGCCGTACAAAACGTCGACCAGGGCATTTCCACTTTCCTGTCCCGGTAGACCCGCCCAAACGATCGCTTTGACTGAAGGCTGGGCCAGGATGGTCTCTAGTAGGATGGGCCCGACGCTGTGGACGACGACTATCACGTTGTCGTTGGCATGGGCGGCAGCCTTGACTAGCTCGTTGCCGTTGTGCCAGGGGTCGAGGTTGTTACGGTCGCCAGCGTGTCCTTCAACTGTGATGTATCCCTCACCTGCGTCGGAAGTGATGAAAACTATCGCCGTGTCTGCTTGGGCAGCAGCAGAGGCAGCAGCCGCTGTCTCGTCAGTAGTGCTGGCAACGATTCTCGTCCCGTCCCTTGCGGCCTGCTCCTTGATGGCGTCGAGGGGGCCGATGAGGTACTAGAGTAAACCTGTCAGAACCTGCAAGGAATAAATAGTCTCATGGAGGTCCGACATACAGGAAATTGGGATATTCCACTTCCCCACCCCATGGCTAATGTCCCCTTGTTACAGCCGCGATCGTTGCAAGCATTCGCTCCATCCGGGTTGACAATCGCATCTTGGCCGATGATAGCCAGGCTAGCGGGGTCTTTCAAAGGCAGCATCTCATCGTCGTTCTTGAGCAAAACTATTGAATCACGAGCGACCGTGCGTGCGATTGATCCATGGCCAGCCGTTACATCCACGTTCGCCTTTCCACCATTCCACGAGCTGAAAGCAACCTTGGGATATCCCTGATCCTGGCCCACAAGATACCATCCTGCTAGAACACGTGTGACCATATCGTCGAGACGGGACTCAGGCACGCTGCCATTCGCAACTGCCGCCTCGAGATGCTTGCCCCAGAAAATACTTCCCCGCGGGGAGTTGAAGTCACTTCCGGGCATCGTCATATCCAGGCCAGAAACCGCGCTGTTGATAGTGGTGTGTTGGGCGTTCCAATCACTCAGAACATGGCCCCGGAACCCTAACTCCTCCTTCAATAGCTTATTCAAGAGAGCGTCGCTCTCGCAGGCCCAGCTCCCGTTGACCTTGTTGTACGAACACATGACGGAGGCCACGTTCGCCCTAACCGCGTCCATAAAAGGCCAAGCATATAGCTCATGGGTGGCTCGGTCTGGCATATTCGAGCTAATCGTCTCACGATAATGTTCCTGCTCATTGCCCAGCCAATGCTATTTGGTCCAAGTATCAGTAATCGGTCTCAGACGCGTACGTGCGGAGGTGTCCACAAACAACAGAGTGTACATATGTACAGTACATACCTTGGCACAGGCCTGGACCCCAGACTCCTGCATGCCCAGAATTGTTTGCTCTATCCCCACACCAGAAAGGTAAGGGTCAACAGAGAAACCCTCCCAGTTCCTGCCCCCGTCGGGGTTTTTCCCCAGCGGTCCCGTCGCCGGCCCCAGCTGCACGTGCACCCCCAAGCCCTTGGCCTCCGCGCCCATCGCAGCCCCTCGGGCATGCATCAGGCTGCGATCCCACGTCGCTCCTGCATTGATGCCTGCGGGAAAAGCAGTCACGGGGTTGGCGAACCGGATTCCCAGAGGGCCGTCTTGTAGACACAGCGAGGGGTAGCCGATTGAGTTGGGAGCGTAGGTGTTGCCGACACAGGGCCCGCCTTCCCATGTCACGCCGGTCACGATGCCTACTTTCTCCGACCGGCTGAGCTTCAAGAGTGCGGCGTTGGCTTGTGAGTAGGCGGATTCCCAACTGGTGGGAGCTGCTAGGGAGGTACGCGTGACTAGCGCGGTGGCCAGGAGTGAGACAATGGGCTGCATCATGGTGACAGGCAGGTATGTATATACCTACAGTTCTTGATGATAGTCAGGATAATGGCGTAGGCGCTGAATTTAAGATACTTCTGCCAGGAGCAAAACGGAGGGGTAAGGATGACCCCAGATTGAGCAGCCCCTTGCTCCTTTCCCCGCAAACATTTCATTCGACTAGTGAATGGGCACGGCAGGACGTTACACAGGCTGTAATTATTGAGGATAAACTTGGCGACGGAGAGAGCAGTGCTTATTGGTGGCCATGTCTGGCGAAATTGCACATGGACCAGCTTCCTGTTTCGCCACGGGCTGGGCATTTATACGCGATACAATCAACCTATGATCGGCATTTAGCCGTGGATCTATGTACCATGATCCTCAGCTTTAAATTTGGTTACGGAAATCGTTAGTGCAAGATTTTAAATGCGGGCTGCGGGGTTACTGCTTGATCGCAAAATGAGGTAGGTGCCTGATTTCTTACTTAATGTATATATTTACTGAAATATCACTGTGTGAGAGATAATAAAGAAAAGAAAAAAGAAATATGTATTTTAATGAAGTTAACCCCGAAATGTGAATTAAAATTACCAATAGCAAGTTTCTTGAGAACATGCAGTATTTGAAGCAAGTCAGAGCCCGTCCATGCAAGATAGCATGTTCATGGTAAAGGGGGCTGTCCTTGACAAAGAGTATGCCATAGAAAGCCGTGCCTATTTGATATGGCCAGAACCGCCATTGAGATAATCCTCAGCGTCACTGACTTCGCCTTCCACAAACCCATGGAATGGCTCCTCTGGCTCTCGCGCTTGTTCCTCGCGCTGGCGACGGGCTTTCTCGCCGCGCTTGCCCCCAGGATCCGTGCACTGATCGTAGAATCCTCTATAGGAGGGCTTTTCTTCGTGTCTGGCATAGCTTCTGTAATAATCACTGCTGGCACGGTCTCTGGAGTAATCACTGCGGCTATACCCGGTATCATGATCGCTGGTGCCATAGCTTGTATAATAATCGCTATAGCCTCTAGAGTAATCACTGCTGCCATTGTTCTTTACGTGCCTCTCGCGATACTGCCCATGGCCTTCCTCGGAATAACGAGGTTCAAAGGAACGACGCCCTTTTTCCACTCTAGGCTCATTATCCCATGAACCATAATATGGCTCAGATGTTGGCCCCCCTGGTCGTCTCTCGGTGTGATATCTCGGCGGCTTATGGGGTCTTTCCTCCCTGTCGCGATGCGATTGTCGAGGTCTGAAGGGATGAGGCCCTTTTTGGGCTGGAGGGTCATCTTCCCACGAATCGTAATACGGATCAGGCCGTTTATCGCTGTAGTAGTATTTCTTCGACTTATAGGAATTCTCCAGCCTGTCGCGATTACGTTCCGGGGCTTCCTGAGAAAGCCGGATTTCGGCGAGTCGATGCACTGCCGATTCAACGGAAGGCTCGTTCTCCCGGCCATATGCTGGTTTATCGCTTCGTTTACGCACATGGATCCGGTACCCGTTGCTGTCAACTGGCCCTTGCGAGTGACTTTGGCAGCGATGAAATCCGGTCCTATATTCCTCATTATCTGGGACATAGTTGACGGGCTGATTTCGGATTGGCTCGAATCGAGAGTCTTCTCTGCGACGGGATGTGCCTCTATGGCCCTGAGCGCTTGAGGGATAGCCCCCACTCGTATTGTAGGTGCTGGGCTGTGCGCGAGGACGGCCTTTCCTAATGTATTCCATGATTAGCAACGAGGTAGTAGATTTCAACTGGATTAGATATCGCAACTTTGTTGTTGAGACAGCCAACGAAATTGGAATCCAAACAATAAATGTATTCACCACGGCGATTGTGCCTTTTATATTGCCAGCAACAGCCTATAAGCTCAAATATCGAGTCCTCATAACGGACTATGCCTTCCGGGTACTTGAAAGAGGTAGGTCGTAAACTTCCAGCAATATGAGGGTCTCTTTCTGATGCAGGGATTTTTTTGCTTCTCTGGTTGTTGGATATGATAAGTTTACATTGAGCGGTGGGACTCACCATCAAAATCTTGCTTACATCAATAGCTGTCAATGAATGGTCCTTTTTGCAGTGACAAAGCTATATTCACATCTTTTGCAGGAAGGAACAATTGATACTGATTTTGATCCGAAGATTCACCATCTTCCAACAAACAAACAACAACCTTTTATGAAGTGAACCCGTAAATGTATCTTTGTACTTTATCAATACTGGCAACCGATAACATCCCATAAAACTTAACAAAACCTTTGTTAACACTTCGCTTTGTCCACAACATTCAAAGACGACAGGGTTACCCCAGAGAAACAAAGAAGGGAATTAATTGGAAAGATCAGAAACAAAGTTCATAAAGATCCAATAGAATAGATTTTATTGAGAAAGGAAAGTGAAAAACACATATAGTTGGTTAGATAAAAATGATCAATTTGCTACAATCAACGCAAATAACTAACAATAGACCTTATCAATCTTTTTAATATATGTAATTTATAGCCAACATGGTAATTCAGATAATACAATATCTATAAATCTATGTACAATGATGCAGCCATCTTAATGAGCAAGAACGCTATTGGTACGAAGCACCCAGCCATCTTAACGCCGCAGGGATACGAGATTTTTTCTCTTTCATCTTCTTGTTTTCCGCAGTGTCACCCTCAGCATGTGCCTTAGGTTGATGGCGACGACGCTCACTGTGTGACCAGGGCGTGGGACCGTCGGTGGCGTCCTCGTGGGACCCAGATCTGTGACGACGCCTCCTCGGACTACTAGCTTCCGGTGTATCTTGTCCCGGAGCAGTGGAATGGCGACGGATACGGGGTCGGGGGGCCATAGCGATAGTGCTAGTGCTACCCATTGCAGTTTCTACCCTGGCCCGATAGGGGTTTGTACCTCTCTCAACGGGCCGATGTTCACGAGACTCGGGGGCACGTGTATCTGGTCTATGTCCACGAAACGTGAAGGGTTCAATGTCGCGGCGGCTGGATCTGTGGCGGCCGGAGGAATGGCCGGCTTCACTACGGCCAAAGTCTCTACGGCTGCCTGAAACCTCGTTTCTCGAGCGGTAGAATTCCTCCGCAACCTGCGTGCTATTGGTTGCCGCCAAATAGCTTAGTGAGGAGTCAGGACGGGCTGGAGGGCTCTCAGGAGGAGTCATATAGGTTGCGGGATCGCGATCAGTCCGAGTAGATCCCCCAGGAGAACCTAAAAGGCTACTCCCCCCAACGTTGGGGGGCATATGCATGGAAGTAGATCGGCAAGGTGAAACGCTGCTGTTGGGAGTATATGTGTACTCATAATAAGATGAACGGATATGAACGCTTCCGTCTGAATTGAACTGTTCCTGATAAGACGCCATTATGATAATTAATGCAACTTGTAAATCACTTTACGAGCGCGCGATGTATAGACCAGTGGGCAAACCTGGTTTTCTAGCGTGATATCAACTTGTGAAGCCAGGTTTTACCTTACAGAGTTGCTAACTCCATCTTACTGGGGCGCTAGTGGCCTTTTTATACACCTTAAGTTTTGCTGCGACTTGTAGAACAGGTCGGGAGATCAATGAGTCTTTGTAGATCGAAATGCAGGAAAATTCCCGATGTCTTTTTATATGATAATGGACGAGTTTGTTAATGATTAAGGGCATTAATGCGAATGCATCGAACTGCTGCTAGACTCCGAAACAGGAACTTGGGTCTGTGATTGCTGATCCATCCGGCAGACGGATTTGGCACTATCGATATCGATTAGATTGAAATGGCCTCTGTCATTTCTTGGTTAAGCAATTAGAGTTTAATATCCAGATACAATAGTGTATAATCTGGATCTTTCGACCTCACCTACATCTAATCAACGGGGCCATTCTTAGGCGGGTCGGCCATCTAGCCAATCATATACCTCGTTCCATGCTTTAAAAGAAAGCGTTCATGGTAGAGTAGCCCTTGGGTCGGGTAGTAAATATAATAGTTGAAGTAGAAGTACTCAAGCAGGTGCGGCTCATTCATGAGCTATTTGATAATAGGTAACTTACATGGCGGAAATTTATACATGGTGCGAAAAAGAACTTTTAGGTGTTATAAAATGGGGAATAATTTCTGGAAAAAGAAACACGTTGGCATTCTGTGAACAGAGAAATAAGAATAATAATAAAAAAGATAGCGTAGCCTAGTGGGCAGGGTAGTCAGTCTCCCGGTATTGATATCCCAGACAATCTTGAATAACAGATGGAAGTGATCCGCTTGACCCAGGACTTATGCCATTTGCCCGCTGCTTTTGACCTCTTGAGCTTTCTAGGCCGGAACAAGACAGCCTAGGAGGTCCTGCATTGCGGGGCCTTCAGTACTGTGGACCAAAGCCGGTTGGTGGCTGAGGCTGATACTGTGCTCCTCCGTTAGAGGTGTTCGCGTTACCGAACAAAGCATTGGAAGGCAGCTGACGGTCCATGTCACTATATGTGCTGGCAGGTGTGTAAATATTTGTTGAGTTATAGGATGGTTGGACTTGGCTTCTTAATCGTGGGCGGCCTCCAGGACGTAGTCCAGAAGCAGTTGATCCGAATAACCCAGGCTCATTAGTATGGGTCTGTCCACTTACATGAGCGGAAGCTGCTTTTGGTTCTAGGTACGGCCGGTTCCCAAAGAACGAACCGCCATCAGGTGCTGTTGGTTCAAACCCCCCAGTCTGGCTAGAATTAGCTGGCAACTGCCCTTTGTACATACCATTATTATTGCCGGAACGGTCTTCTGGATGAGGCTGTGCTCCGAATAGAGAGACCTTACCAGTATTAGTCTGCAGCACCGGGCTTGGGGGGCGGAAGCCGGGTTCTCTCACACCCTGTTGAACGTTGCCAAACGGATTAGGCGCGCTACCCCCATCCATGCCAGAATGAGGGTTGCTACTACTTCCATCGGAATGATTTCCGTTGCCTGCTGACTGAGAAAACCCTGAGGTGGCCCCAATATTGGTCGGTTGGTATACGGGGCAGTGGGGTCCCGGATATACGTTAGGGTTGGGAGGTCGGGGCTGGTTGACCATTTTTTCATCTCTGGGAGATCCCCAGGAATGAATCCAGGCTTCATGCCAGGAACCATGCTCCAGGCAACGATGGACCTCATAAGACTTGAACAAATTGGATCCCTTTGTCCCATTGCTATGATGCGCAATGACTGCCTCGCGACAAGCAGGGCATGCTGCCACGAGAGCGTAATAGCACTCAATGCCAGTACAAGTTGCTAAAAGTTTCAAGCAATCAGGACAGGCACACATCTCCGCCTCCTGTCGCTGGCGTGCATGCGCATCTACATTGCGCAGGCATTTATGATAATGGGTTGAGTTAACAAACATACTGTTTGACCTCTGAGAATTTAAGTCTACTTTAACGCCCAATGACAGTTCACGACTGACAACAGTGTGCCTGGTATGATAGATTTGAGGGACCAAGATGGGTGCGTCAACCATGAGCAGGGTGCAAGACGAGCGATATTTATATTTCCCCGTTGAGAATGAACTGCATTCAAAATCATGATTTAAGATGAAAAGTCCGTCTCATATCTATGAAATTGACATATTTCGAAAGTTAACTGGTGTAATCCGTATATACTACTCTTTTGAAAGGCATGTTTCATGCACTGCCAGTATCATATTGATTACTTACACACCAAGAGATCCTTGTAGATACGAATTACTGCTAAAGAACAGATCGCTAGACTCTGGAATCTAAAAATTCTCCCACATAACGTAAACAACCAAACGCTGTACGATTCCTAGGAGGCACGTGACATAATACGGGCTCAGCAGACGCCACCAATAGGGAAGGGAGCCGACATCCCGTATAGCATAAGCAAAAAGTACGAAGGCTGAGGAGTGCATTTCTGACCTCGCTTCAGCATCCCTCGCTGAGAAGGTGGCCAAGAAGGCGTACATCCTATTCAGACAGAGTCGCTTGACCAAGGTTCTCAAGCATCTGTTCGATCCGGTCGGACGCCGCGAGTGCAGAACTGCGGTGCTCGCCTGTGTCAATCCAAGCTTTCTCGATGCCGGAGCAACCAAGAACACCCTTCGGTATGCCGAGATGCTCGTGGTGACTAAACCGATCCACAGAGTCGTGAGCTACGATCCCCGCGTGCCAACTACCTGGAGCAACCAAGACCTTCGGAAATACATTGAACGCAAGGTAAGTCTGAAACCCAGGATGGCTGTTGAAAAGTCCCCGTCTAACTCATCATTCTGTGTTCACCAGTCTGCCGCAAAGGATAAATACAAACACCCCGTCTCGCCTTCTGACCTTGCACCTTATGAAAACGGAACTCAGGTAATACAACTTCCGCAAAAAGAGTTCATCGCGCGCTGTCTGCGAACACCGGGAGTGACTGAAGAACAGGCTGCAGAGTTCTATCTCGATACCTGGGAGTTGCATATCGAGTCTAAGCAGGGTGGCAAATAGATTTGGCCCCTGCCCGGGCAGAAGGTGGCCCAGTTGAAGCTCGGTTTTGTGGTTTGAATGGCCATCAACGACGCTTGGTGAATTTGTTTTGTAGTAGCCTGGATATATATGAGAAATAAAAACATTCTACTGCGGTGATTCTCTTCTTCGTAGCTCGTTTCCTCTATTTCAATTGACGTATCGCAGTAAGTCGGGGCTCCTGTACCTCTGAGCTACTTTCAGCCAGATAATTACTGCCTAAATTATCCACCGCAGCTGCTGTTGCCCATAATGCGCCATTCCACAAAGTTCCAGGAGAACCCAATACGAAGTATGCACAATATCATCAAGCTATAAGCACATACGACCACAGGGTTTGTAAATAGACTTCCCATCCCCTCAGCCATATGCCCACTCAATAGCAAGACTATAGGGTAAGTGTTGTTCAGAGGGGTGAGGCCTCTATACATCTGATGACCAAGCAATACTCACCACACATAAGATAAATGCTTTTGGTCTATACATCAGATCATACCGAAATAGTCACCCTAATTGAAAATCATTGCTATTTTAATTACCCAAAACACGGATACTGGCTCATGTGGCCCGGACATTGACTAACGTGAAGGTGCCATGTTAAGTTCCTAGTCATGGTCCAGACCTGGTATCGGTTATGTCTTAGCTGGTCAGTAGTCAGTAGCCACTTCGCCCCGGAAGAAAGAGCTAAACCTGGATTTATTAGTGTTCCTGTCCAGAAGCGCGGAACGAATCCAGGTTTAGCTCTGTGGTCTCCGCCAAATAAAGGATTTAAGGTAAACGCACGGTTGGCCATGCTCGGAGTATCAGGATACCCTAGCCTGCTTTGCTATAACGTACCCGGAGTATCATCCTACTTTTCCAACCAAACCTCGGGCTAATGGTTGACCCAAAGCGGCTATATAAACTACCGATACCATGACTACGGAATAGGCATGTCAAAATAGCGTTTAAGATTACTCCGTTTACCTCCACAAACTGACATCATCCTTCATTGCGGAGATAAGTGCAACAGGTTTAATCCCTAAATCCGGTTGATCCGGTAAATCCGATAAACCCATGGCTTGGGAATCTGTCCCTTTATTCTAAATCCGATAGTTTTGTGCAGAATGTGGCAAAGATCAAATGCCCCTCTGGGGTTTAAGTTTCGCCTTGATCGACAGCCGAGGTTAGTGTACAGCCGACTCCGCGGTTAGGCTTAGAGCGGTTTGGGAACATAGCTACAACATTAGTCCCAGCCATACATTAGGCAATAATGTAGACGTACCATAGTGATACTAACACAATCTACAAATATCTAATCCGGGCCGTGACAACCAAGATATGTACACATAGTGCTCCCTGAAATTGTGCCGACTCCGACTTTAGGTACGTACTCGAATGTTATATAAGTCTGCCAACATCCAAGTGAAACGGTTTTATAATTATTTCTTTTTTGTTTCATACATCTCTTTGCGGCCTTAAGTTGCATTAGATCACATTCAATCTATTCATATTCTATCTTCTCCTAAACGATACAGAACCGCAACATGGGGCAGTACTGGAGCCTTATTTACCCTCCAAAGGCTGTACTGACAGAAGACAATCTCCCAGATCAGTCAGGCAAGGTAAGAGCCCCGGAGAAATAAAGAGTTGCATCATTAACAATGTCAGGTGTTTATTGTTACGGGTGGCTCGAGTGGCTGCGGCCTGGAGCTTGCTTCTATTCTATACATGCACAATGCGCGAGTGTATATCGCAGCTCGCTCTAAAGCCACCGCTGAGGAAGCCATGGCCACAATTAGGCAACGGCACCCGCGCTCCAGTGGACATATCATATTCCTCTACCTCGATCTATCGGACCTGAGTACCATTCGCAAGTCCGCCAACGAGTTTTTGAGCAAAGAGTCCCGGCTCGACGTATTGTGGAACAATGCTGGCGTCATGTGGCCGCCACAGGGCTCCGTGACCGCGCAGGGCTACGAGCTGCAGTTGGGCACCAACAATCTCGGCCACTTTCTCTTCACCAGGCTGCTATATCCGGTGCTAGTGAAGACGGCCAAGACATCGCCGACGGCGGCTGTGCGTGTGGTATGGGTGTCGTCAGCGGCCGCCCTGCGCGCGCCGAATCCAGCAGTCGACTTTGCCAACATGGACTACCACAGCGACGAGTCGCCGCAGCAAAAGTACGCGAGGAGTAAGGCCGGTAATGTGTTGCATGCTTGCGAGCTGGCGCGACATGCAAAGAATGACGGGATTATCAGCGTTGTAAGTTGCGGCAAAAAAGAAATTGATAATTAAAGGTAGCTGACATGGAGGTAGAGCTTGCACCCTGGCCTTCTCATGACCAATCTACAACGCTTTGTGCCATCTTGGCAGCTCGCCCTCTTTGTATGTGGCTTCTAACCTTTCTCTTCTTCGCGTTCATTTCATCATTTGCCCCGATATTTGCAGACTTGAACTAATGCAACATTCGCGATAGGGTCTTGTTGCGTATTCCGCTAAATACGGGGCTTATACTGAGCTCTACGCTGGCTTGCATGAGGACGTAAATCAGGTGCATAATGGGGCCTGGAGTAAGTAGCCACTCCTGTGGATGTATTCGCTTGATGGATCTGATAATTATGTACAGTTTTGCCCTGGGGAAGGATTGCGTCCGCTCGCAGAGATCTTACCGACACAGTTCTAGGCAGACAATACTGGGACTGGAGTGAAAGCCAGATCAAGTCATACCTACAGGAGTAAGAACTGGTTAGTATACTCAGCTCAAAAGGAACGAGTGATACGGAAAACAAAACAAAACAAAACCACTTATCAGACGGGACCCTCGTGAGGCATCTTATTTCCATCGCACCAACCCTCCGCCATGGCCGCCTTTGCGGGCCTGTTAGGTAGCGCGAGACCGCATGGCAGTGTAATTAGCTTCGCAATATCCATATCAAAGGTATTCGTATATTTAGGAATGATAGAATGGATTAGACAACGTGCGAGCAATGTTGGGTTTAGCTGTCTACCATGCAGCTTCTATTTGAGTAATAAGATTGAAAGAGACACCTCCCCCGCCGATTAGAGTTAACCGAGGCTATTCCGGTGCTGTTCTCCTGTAGCCGAAGTACATTATGGATCCGGATGAGACTAACTTGTGGATGCGGGTTTAGTACCGAGCCTAGTGGTTGCAATGTTAGCGTAATCATTTAATCAACCCGCAATCTGTGACTACTCCGCACGTTTGCACAACCAATGCCCCCTTGGCTAGTCATAGTCATGGGTTGAGCATGTGCGTTACGGCTTGCTTACTGAGGTTTACAGCTGTGCAAGCTTACAACCGACACTGAAACTATATTGCCACTACGTTAGCATATTCATAATGTATCCTGAATGGCGGAGAGTTTTGATGTTATGAAGAGGCATTAAGACGCATTTCGAAATAGGTTTATAGTTTATCAGAAACAGGTTCAGAGGGAACCTCACTCACTAGATAACTCAGAGACAATTGATAATATAGAGGATGAAGAGCTTGCAATGTTTTGTGACTCGTAATAAACTGTATCTCCACTGATGAATTTGAAGGCCAGCAAGGTGAGGCTACACGATATCTATTGAAACGTAAGCCATTTATTTATTTAACCTATCTACTGTATCTAATAAAATGATTAGGGCCAGTAAGGGAAATCCACGTGTTTACTGCAAAGAACATTGGCAGGAATTCCTAGTGCTTGCCAGAATTGCACGAGATATTCGTTCAAGTGGAGCAGGAGTAGAGCGTTTATGTTAAAATGCCACTGAGCCAAAAAGGGTCAACCCTACTTGACTAGGGCCATTTGCATAATTTATGCTCGTTGTAATTCAACGGTTCATTTAATTGTGCTCGTGATATCTGTCATTATCACCGTCGGCAGCTGAAGCCAGAAAAAAAATCAAGGGACTTATGCTCTATCACTTTTCATCTAAGCCTGAGCTGAAACAGGCAGAGATTGAGATAATTAAGGAGTATCACTCATTCAGTGAAGCTGCTATGCTTGTTCGAAATAGATACGTCGCTGCGAGAGACAGCTGCGACAGCGTACTACGTGGACAAGCATCTTCCTGGGAAGGCGGTATGCCGGTATGAGATCGTAGAGCGGACTTGGTAACCACTATAACTAACCGTGGCAATCCCTAATCCCATTCATTAGCACCGAAATCCAATCTCAAGCTTCCGTCAATAGACCTTAGAATGCCAGCTCATCTGGAACGCTAGGTTCCTATGACAAATCTGCCAAGATCCGGCAGATCCGGGTAATCCTTGAATGGTAGCATCTACAGGTTCCAACCCTTATGATCCTTGGACCGTGCTGCTCTTCTCACTGGTATGAGACTCTTGGTAGATCTAACGAATGCCATAGAAATACGAGATCTCGCCTCAAAATGGACTGTGTATTTCTCCCGACTGGGAGCACTGGATAATTACCTAATTTTGGTGAGAAATTGGTTAATATCACTAACATTACGCAAACTTACCTATACCATTGATAAGTGTGCTATCCATCATAGGCATCATATCGGTATTCAATGACTGAGCAAAATCTGCGTATGCCCGGTTGTGACGCCAACCCGCAATAAGGGTGGGCTCGATTGCATCCGTGTAGTTTGCCGATGAAGGCCCGTAGAATGTCATCAGACCGACGAGCCCTTCTGCATATTGTAAAGAGTAGTGGCTGTGGTACCATGTTGACCCGTACTGGCTGACATTAAACCGATAGGTGAAGTTGGACCCCGGCGGAATAGGGCACTGCGTCACACCATTGACACCATCGTTCTGGAATATGTAGAGCTGCCTGACTCCGTGCCAATGGATAGTAGTGCCATTGTATCTTTAGATCTTATTCCGAACGACTATTTCGACCTCGTCTCCCCAGCATGCCTGGATCCAGGGCCCGGGAACCGTCCCATTAGCAACGGTTCCGCTTCGAAAGATACCGTCTGGGTTTACTTCCTGCTCGGTGATATCAAGGACATAGACACGCTTTATGCCTTTTGGCATGCGATCCTCGTAGTAGGTGGAGATAGTAAAGTCCTGTCCACGAGTGCCATCAGTGCGCTTAAGCCAACAGCCCCTGTCAAGCTCGTTGGAGCAGCTCTCCCAACCCCTCATGGCGCTATAGTCGCATTTGAAAGAGCTGTCAGGAGGTGCATGTGGGGGTTTGAAGATAGGGCCATGACCTCCAATAAGGTGATTAGTTGGATCCAGAAATGGCTGCTGCGAAGCATCGTTAGTCCACAAAGGAATAATTGTACCAAGCAACTTGTAGAGAGATGCCAAGTAATTATCAGGCAACAACATAATCGAACAAAGAATAGGTATACGATACTAGAACTGTTTGTGGGTTGAAGGTACTGACAAGTCGAAGGAATAAAGATACATATCAGGAAAAATGGCAAAGACCTGTTCGTTGAATGCTGGGGTAGGTAACAGCCCTACTTTATTGCCCATGCAATGCGACAGATGCATTGTGGATCGTGTGACGGAAATGCCGGCCATTTAAGTACACATCCATATTAATGGCCTGATCTCGGTGTCTATTATCTAGGCTGCATCGAGTTATCTGTATTTCTACGGTTCCGGAAAGTCTAACTGAATCAGGGCTACCTCTCCATGGTAGACAGATAATGTTTGTTTCAAGGACCGATGCTTCCATGGTAACGTTGCACGCAGTTCCTGTTCTCCAAGCAGTTCGCTCTTAGCATCCTACAAAGCGGGTTAATGATATTATGACAGAGACTGCCTATCGGGATAGCTAGAGCTCTGGTGAAAATGCTTGTATTCAGGAGGTGTGGAAGGTAGAGTAAGCTCAGCTAAATACACAATGTGGCTCATGTGACCAGCCACGTGAGCAGCCATACTGGCAAGCTCCAACATATTATGCTACAATGTGGTTGCGTAGCTGCAGAAAGATCTCAATCTAGTGCGAATATACTAGACAAGTGTAACCCAAGGTGCAAGGAGAGATTCTGACATGGTGACTTGTATATTGCCGATAAAAGATAGTAAATGACCAGGGTACCGTAAATGAACAACTAGACGCAACCATCAGAACGAATCCGGCTATGTGGCCCCGTTAATCCTACAAATAATACAGGTACAACATGATGTACGGGGATATACCACTATATCCGTAATTTTGAGGTAAACCTTATCGAGTCTGAAAACGAAGCCTACTCTAGGATGCTGGTTTCGTCTGAGATGCCTTAGTGATTGTGCTAAATACCCAGTATCGATGCTGTATTAGACCCAGGAAAATACTGGAAAGAGTTGTAACCGTTCCAAGGTAACAGATACTAGAATGCGACGGAGCAATGCGGATAACGACTTCAATGACGCATATACTTTAAATCAACCTAGAAGCTGTACTAGATTAGATCTTTATTATTTTATTTCTTCTATAGAAGCTACTGGTGATAGCTGAACTTGGTATAATACAGCCAGTTTTCAATAACTATAAAACAAAGAGATGGGCTTTAACTGTAATCTTTGCTGGTCATTCCGCAGCTGCCTCTGGTCATTTACACGGGTATATAATTAGTTAAGTATTTATTCCGTAGCCAATCAGACAGTTATCTCTTTATCTCATTTTGTACTACGTTAGTAGCTAGGATCACGGCCGTGCGCTGTAATAGGTATTGCTCCCAAATTCTTGGTCTCAATAATAAAGGCGAGCATGCTGTCATAAATATATGAGGTCACTGGTCCGTCATGCCTCTACAGATAGAAATGCCCATTAGTAACTATTGTAACGCAGTTGGTCATGTCGAAGGCCAGGGCATGTCCACCGCTCTTTCATACTCAGTATTTATTGCGCATGAGAGCTATGTTGCGGAGTACCATAGTGTCTTTAAGTTCATGGCGTGTCGCTAACTTGGTGAGTGCTGCAGGAAAAGCGTTATTTTGCTATTTTGGTACTCTCAGATTGCTAGAGTTTGTCTTTTGAGTAATCTGGTCTCAATCGTTTTGCACCATGTCCCCTTATGGTATTAGTAAATTTTTCCCAATATGTCATGGGAAAGGCATACCATGATCAGGCCCCGGCATGCTCAAGGCAGCCGAGTGAAACAAGAGTCATGACGCGATGTTTGTACCATGTCCGGTCAATTGTGCTAGAGCATCAGCAAAGCTTGCTCGGTGGCTCGACCCGACTGTCCTCTGAACTGGCTGATCACTAGCAATCCATGCCTTTCTGCGAGATACGAAAGCCGTCGGGATATTATCGCCTCGAGAAGCTTTTCGAGTGTGCTAAGGAGTGAGATCGCGGTAGGATCCAGTATTTGAGTAGTTGACTGCCCTGGCTTCCGCAACACCACCATCTTTGCACTCTGCCATCGTTTCGGGAGATAGCCTAAGCATACGGACGCGGTGAGACTACTGATAATAAAGGGTTTCAGATATTTCAGTAGCTTTCTCCATACTAATATTGGCAGGTTATCTTCCCCGGACGCGGTCAAGGCGTAGTTGGCTATCTATTGGCAGCACTTCGGCTCTTGCCCCGAAACAGCGCACTTCCTGGCCCCAAGTGCGCAGAAACAGGACGATTCAATGATGACATCTGCGGTCTTAGCCAGCTCTCTCAGCTTTTGTTCCACGCTTTTCGCTTTCTCCTTCTCGTGTAAACTTTCTAAGCATTTATGGTAACCCGACAGCGCCCATATGTTATTCCGATGCTGCTTCTGGAGCGACAAAGTTGTGCCAATTCCGAGATCATTCTCATATTGTTCTTTTGCCTCCTCAAAGCATCCTTGCTCGATCAGAAAAGCACCGTACACATGTCGAGGGGGGTGCATCCAACCCCACGGCTCATCGTAGGTCAGCTCATCGTAGCGCTTGATCGCATCCCTCAAGTGCTCAAATGCTTTCTTAACTGACGCTTTGCGATATTCTAGCTCACCGTCGAGCATCGCTGACGCAATTTTGAAGGCTTCCTTGCAGTTTGTCCTGTGAAGGGTGGTGGTTTCTGGAACTTGTTCGACGGCCGCGCAAAACTTCTTCTGTTCTGCCTCGGCGTCCTCGATCTGGTCCTTAGCAGCATATGCTATTGCCTTACCATAATACACAGTTGCAGTAGTCACAAAAAGGGAGGCATCAGTCGGGGAGGGCATGTTGATAATATCGTCCCATCGTCCGAAACGGATTAGAACATGGATATCCATGGCCAGGAAGGGATCCGCAAGAGCCGGAAACTTATATACCACGGGCTCAATAGACTTTTTCATCTCCTCTGCCATGGCTAAAGAAAGCTTAAATTTGCCAGCAAACATAGCCGAATAGATCCTAAAATGGTAGTTGTGGCATCGGTAAAGTATGTACACGTAGTTCGCTTTGGCGGCAATAGCGAACTTAGCGTCGAAGTATCGGTTATCAGCATCGAGAGCTTTCCCGTTCCAGTCGATTGCCTGTACATACTCGCCTCTCGCCATATTGATATGGCTCATCATATGGAGCAGATGACCAGCGTCCGGGACGAGATGCTGCAGAGGCCCAACTTCCTTCATCGTATCGTTTGCTTTGGGCGACATTTCCATAAGATGGATATAGATGTGTAGCAGGCCCGGGTGTTTCCGTGCAGCTTCGCGGTTACAGCGCATAGCGTCATCAAACACCTCTTTTGCTTCAATAGTATGGCACTCTGGCTTTCCATTATCTAGATTCCAGAGCTTCCACGGGTGTATGTTGATGAGAGACTCCATAAAAAGCACCGCGATGTCCAGGTTATCTTTATGGCTCTTGTACACATCTTTCATGCTCCTATAATAGCCATAGATCCATCCTTTGAAATCTCGATCCTTGGGAGGACTTTGGTCTGGGTAACGAGAGTCAAGGGTTTTAATCAGCGCCTTCTCTGGCTCGGTTGCAATTTTGGCATGCTCCTTAGCAAGTTCCTTGAGTCTGAAAGTCTGCTTCAAAACCCCTGGCAGTTCTTCAGGGTCAAAGTCCTCCCACGTCATGTTATAATTTGGACCAAGCGTATATGCCTGTCCCCAATATGCTATGGCACACTTTTCGTCGTATGTGGTGGCTTGCTTGAAACATGCGTATGCCTCTAAGTGGTTGAAGCCGTAGAGCAAGTTGAGACCTCGATTGAACCATGTCCGCGCGTTATCATTGTTCGTCGTGATCCAGTGGCAAGCGTACTCTCCCAAGTCAAAATATCTGCGACTTGAAGGAATAGGCGGCTGATTCTCAAGCTCACCTACTACCTTGTAAAGCTCCATTCTCGGGTTGAAATGGTGATCTCAGAGGTCAAGAAATAAATGTGTGTTTTGATGTTTGCGGTATAGATACCCAAAGAAATAGCTCAGTATGGCATTGATGACTAGGTAATTTGCTAATTAACCCTCCCATTCCTCTATATATAAGTTTGCATGCTTGTAGCATGGAAGGAAATGCTTTGATCCCCAATGCTACATGACGTAAGTCGTTACTTCATGAGTACCGTTTGCGGCAGCATAGTACGTTTGCCAAAATAACAGGAGGGTCGTCTCTGAGTGGGTTGTCTAATACCACTTTATGTCAAACCCAATGCATCCTCGGAGCGAAATGTCCCTACACGATATGCTCCATGGGATTAGCTTGGAAAGGGTTCATTTTTCGCGCGAAGAGCTGCGGCCGCGGAACCCTTATTCCGTAATGTGATATTGCCAACTGGGCGGTATGCTATAAGGGAAACCCTATAGCTAATCGGTGAGTAGGGCATGCATAGGGCCGTAAAAAGTGCTGTATTCAAATCCAGAATGGTAATGATACACAAGGCAGCAACCTAGGAGGCTAATACCAACGGGCGAAGTCGTGAGTTTTGCGCATCTATTCAATTTAAGTTAGACAGTCTATAACGCATCATTCACTGCCCCTCTGGGTCTAGGGAGGGTGTCGTGGCATTTGTTTGTTCATCTTCAAACTAAAACCTCTATTTCACTTCAAACTCCCGTTGAAATCTGGCAACACCCATTTCACAATCCAGTCCGATTTTAGAACTTCTTCGGCGATTGGTCGCTCTTCCGGTTGAAATGCCAGCATTCCTTTAATCAACTCTAGAATGGCGGCCGTTTCCTCCCCATCAAACTCGCATACTCGACTACTTTCTCGTCGATACATCTGGACTCCTTCCTCAAATGCCTGGTCGATACGAGGCCACACAAAGCGGCCCGCCTTTGGACGCCCATACTCATCGAAGAATTTACTCCGTTCTTCCCAACATCCACCAACTTAGAGGCATCGATCCCAGAACATCAATCTGTTGGGATACTACCTCATCTGCAGTTGCAAATTCGCTGCTGAATATGGCCTTCATGCCAAGATTCTCCCAGATTGTGGTGGCCAAGCTCCAAATATCTGCTGCATACGTCAGGGGGGCCTGTGGTTCGAACCGGGCTTCTGGGGGCCGCATTGCAAGCGGGGAGTGGCAGTCTTCGCCCCGACGAATCTCATCCAGGCTGAATGCTTCACCAAAGTCACCAAGGATCACGCACAAGTCGGAAGGGAAGAATTCTTCTGCATCTTTCCCAAGATAGAGTGGTATCACTGCCTTCGCAGGGATGTTAGGCGGGAGCGGCTTTCCATCGCGTGTCGTAACAGTAACTGTCTCAGGCTCTCCATATTATCGAATGGTATATCGGCCACTAATTACAACCCTCCCTTTACAAATGAGAGCATGTGTATGCAGCACATTCACGCGCTCGCAGGGCAATGGACCAGAGACAAAACGATCGTGATATGTCTTAGTTGCCCCATTTCCATCCAAATAACGAGTATAAAGACACCCACTTTGTCTTTTCTTGCTGCCTCGATTCGTCAAGGCTAGGCCAGGACTGTGAAGACAAGGCGCGCAAAGAAGAGGAGAGAAAAACTGGATTTCGCAATGACACACTCTCATTGGTGCTACTGTCCCATCTTTTGCGCTTGCGTGATCTTTCTCTTGTTTACTCAGTACTGATTTGTTTCTGCCTCTCTTGAACCTCTTAAGATAACATAACCAGCAGAACTTCCCGCTTCATTGGCGCGATAAATATGTCGTAGGCCATTACCAGTTTGCTGGAATGTTTAGCAGGCTATGAGGGTATTTTGGGAAGGTGGTATTACTAACATGATGCCCTGCAGCTCGCACAAGCTGCTCAAGGCCTGTAAGCTTGATACGGATATGATGGTTTAACTATTGATATAATTAGCATCAGTATTGTTCACCATCCGCCATCCTCACATTTTCAGTTTTTTTCAGTCATCGTTTTGGTATTTGCTTCTGATGTGGTATGAGGTTGAGAAGGAATCGCAAAGAATGAAGTGTATAACAAAAAAGCGATGTCCACGACACACTACTCAGCTGATTCAAGGCGACACTTAGACTATTCCTAATACAAAAGGGTTATTATTATACAAGTCATAAAGCCATTCAATAGTGATGGGAGATCTCTACCTGGGAAGCCATGTACCATCCCTGCTCCTAAAAGAAATATACCAATTCCGCGCGCCACCTACATGAACACGGACCCTCCATATTTTTCACCACACGGCATATCTACAGGCTCATATCAGACGCTGTAAAAATAAACCAATTAGCCAAACGGCTGCCGAGAGCTTGGAGAGGTAAGTTCTCAAGCAATAGAGTTCGTTTATCTGCACGCTTTCTGACTCGAAAAGCGGCACGCTACCTCCCCAATTTCTCCTCGAAATGCTCTATTCAACCCACTTTATCGTCTTCCCAATTCGGGTTTCTGGCCTGTGTCATTACCGGGGCTCAGCTGGTTGTTTCTATCTTTGCTTGGAAACATCCCTGCGAGCCGTCATGATGATAGCTAACTTAACCTCGTCTAAATTCTAATAACCCTCGCCGCTATTGGTTAATCTTAATTTGATTAAATTCTCAAGCCATTATAGCGGGAATGCATAATGAAATGTTACAGCTACTACTTTCTAGTGCCCCGAGCCACTGAGAAAGAGCTATATCTACTTATTGACACATAATTATCGTAGATTATTGATCTGGCTAATTCTGATACTGAGATTATTTAAACTATACGCTTATAGGCAGTTAGGCACCGTAGAATCCTTGGTATGATAATCCCGCGCTCCGGTGACATTTATTATAAAAGATCCTTTATTAATTCTTAGATATCTTATAAAACATATTTAGAGTACAGCGGAGTTAGTGGGTGCCTCATGTCTGCGGCTGCCTGTACAAGTGGTGGGGGAAATTCGTCATAAACAAAGAATCAGCACACATACGGGATATCAATGGTGAGCCATTGCCACATATGGCGCTACTTTGTTATATCAAACAAAGACACACTATCTGTGTCAATACACAGATTCACCTACGCAAACTATACATTATATTCCCTGTAAGCTTCCATTTTCTTATCATCTTATATGACAGATAAAGATTTCTAAATTTTCTATAACAAGGACCCAACTGCAGCGTTGTACAAAGCCTGGCAATCAATATTTGTTTTCATTCATTTTTAATCGCGACGCTTAGAGTATCGCTCCTGTTCCTTTTAGGACCGTGCTTCTTTATTGATCGCCAGGCGTCCATATATAAAGTCGTTTCGCTCTTTGCGCTTGTTGGCAATCATCTGCATATCCATCCCCAATCAATCGCTTATGTGAAACAACTCATAGGGTAAGGGCGAGTATTTCATACTATTTAATATGAGTTGGCTCCTTAAACATGACGAGGCTATGCCAGGTGAGCACTCAATGTATCTGCTCAAAGAAGGCAAATATGATCAACTCTACGCCTATTTGAGAGAACAGTTTCTGGATCCCGACATGCCGCCTAATCTTGAGCTAGAGGAGAACCGTGCGCTTCTGTACATTGACGATAATGGGATCGACGCTTTAGGGGACGGTGAGTTATGTTTTGCTGACTGGAACCTGTGTCCGAATCGGTATTATGGCCACCGAGGCACGCAAAGCGGCGAGTTGCTTACCCAACTGGTTTGTTTGATTCTTGCGAAAATCCTTACTCTCATCGATCTAGAGTCTCTGGCCGAAACTCGGAAGACAGTCGGAAGACTCGTTCCAGAGGAAATGCTACGGCTTATCCAGTATCATGTCGCTGGTAGCTCCGCTATCGTGAATTACAAACCTTTTCTTTATGCTGAAGTGGACATTACTGGCCCCGCGAATGTACTTAAAAACCAGATCAAGGTCCTGCACGAGAGAATTGATTTCATAAATCCTTTTTTTTGGGATTTTCTAGTGTTTGATGTAATACAATACACTAGGCGAATCGTATTCGAGTACAAGCATCAAGATCACAACTTGGCTACCGGTGCTCGTACAACCGTTCGAAGGACGAGTGAAATCTGGTTGAAGACACCTGGTGCATTGAAGATGATGGCAGACTACATGGCTGGCTCTGGTTACAGTTATCGTAATGTGAAGATCAGAGAAACACCTTACGATGAAGTCTCTAAGATACGCAGACAGGCAACATGTTGGGGTCCTCAGGATATATATTTCTTCGCATGATATATTACAATTCTTAGAAACAGTCCCTTATGCAACAGTTTGCAGAAGAAGCCATCAGATCAAATCTATTATAATTCCATAACTTTTTAATCATCCCAGCTAGAGAAGTATCCAATTTCCAGACGGTGTTGCTGTGTAGTTCTGCCCCTCCATAATGATAGTAATAAATGGAAGGGCGGGTAGATGCGGCCTGGGAAAAGTGGCAGAAACGTAACTGTGTCGGAAGAATGGTTGATCCGGGTGTTACTAGGGAGACATGAAAAAGTGGAATGCGTCCTCGACAGTTCTCCGGACACCGAAAAAGATGACTACGGAGTAGCATCAGGCAATGAGATTGTCTAATAATGGTACATACATTGTGGCAGCCTCGCGCGGGTGCCGCACTAGGAGGGCACGAACTCCCTTTCCGCCGGTGAAGCCTCAAACCAGCCGGTCTGGGATGATAAATGATTATCGATTGGCGTCATTTTAGGGCGGTCGGATACTCTGGAAGCCAATCAGGCCGCGCACGAAAAAGGACCGGGAGCAGTTCTCTGGAGACCTTCTGGCGCGCGAAACGAAGACCAAATCATCGTGTCTCAAAACGCCTGCGGACTGCGCTTTTTGTGGACCGCAACCCACTTTATATCCACAAAAACTCTCGGGTGCGCTGCAATAGGCAATCCGCGGGGCAAGAGAATGGAAAGGGGGTTTCAGCTACGTCAGTCGCAGTGGGAGGGGTGTAGTCGAAACATCTGTCCAGCTTTGACCTGGACGTGGCTTTTCCTGTCGAGCCCTGCAGGTGTCGGCACGCCGGAGCGAACCTGTCGAAGGGGTGGCCGCAAACGGCGGAAGGCGAAGATCATTCCTAGCCTCTTAGCCCGGAGGCCGATGCTTAGATGAATCTTCAGCACTCTCGGCAGCTCCGGTAGTGGCCAACGGCGCGTCGCCCGTGCCATATTAGCTGCTGCCCGTGACGTCATGAGTGCTTTTAGCTCTTGGCCCGGCCCTTTTTGCTCCGTGTCCAGACGCTAAGAATATGCAGGATGAGGTAAGAGAGGCAGGAGTTGGGCTTGGGTCGGCCGGTTAGAAATTGCCGCTCAAATTATACATCCTGCTGTTGGGCGAATGCCTTCGGTTAAGCAACGCTGTGGCTTAACTCAATTCAAACCCTCGTCGAATGGCTCTTCGCGCCGGAAATGCGCATTCTGAGGAACTGCAACGTGAACTCTAACTGAATTGTAATCTGAATCCTCGATATGAGGCCTCGTAGACTCCCAATTCCGACCTCACGGCGGGATAGGTGAGGGCAAGCAACACGGCTGCAATATATACGCCAATTCAAATTACCAGCCCACCCGCGAAAATGTACGATGATGGTGTCTTGCATTTTCGAGGCAATCTAACTGCCATCCAGTGACAAGTAGACGGAGCACCCTGTTCCTTGGATCCATCGCCGGGACTACTGCTTCAGGTAACCGATCAGCGATCCACCGTCAACCACTTTTAGTATAAGTTTCTGGGACAGCCCTCTATTGCCTTTGCCCCTCCTTCGTCTACGCCATTGACCCCTCCTCGTTGAGTCTGTTTCTCGCGAGTTACTTTTACTGCCCGCTTCCCCTCCTTTCTCCCGTAGATTTGTGGTTGAAAGTCTCAGAAGTTTGCCAAAAAATACCCTCCTCCAACTCCTTCATCTCCCTCCCTCACCATGCCTGACACCAACCTCGTGCCTCCCTATGCGGAGACGCAGAAGCGTGACCGACAGAGTCGAGTCTCTATCCCCAAGGATGCCGATAAGGTCGTGGAGGTGCCTTCCACCCGCGATGCTATCAGCGATGCCTCTGCCTTCATGCACAACCTGAGCTTTGCGCCTTCCATGAAGGAGCGTCGCGGCTCGCGGAATTCCTTCAGCACGTCGCTGCCCATCCCACGCTCGCCGCGGGTGTCGCGGTTGTCCAGTGCTCACAAGCCCAGCGCTGTCCGACGTGACATCCTGGCCGGGCAGATTCAGGATCTCAACAAGGACAAGGTGGAGGCCGTGAAGAACATGGCTTTTGCCTTCGATATCGATGGTGTCCTGGTTCACGGAAACAACCCCATCCAAGAAGGAAAGGATGCTCTTAAGATCCTGAACGGTGACAACGAATTGGGTATGCAGTTTCTTTCCCCGATCGATCACAATGGAAACAGATAACTAACCACCCTCCAGGTATCCAATTCCCCTACATCCTCCTGACTAACGGCGGTGGAAAGACCGAGGAGGCTCGCTGCCAGCAGCTTTCCGAGATCTTGGACACGCACGTCTCCACCGATCAATTCATTCAATCGCACACCCCCATGCAGGCTCTGGCCCAGTACTACGACACCGTGCTGGTTTGCGGTGGAGAGGGCTACAAGATTCGTGAGGTTGCCGAGCAATACGGCTTCAAGAACGTGGTCCACCCCAAGGACATCCTCGCATGGGATGACACCATCTCGCCCTGCCGTCGTTTCACCGACGAGGAGCGCAAAGATGCCCAGCCCCGCGACTTCTCGCAGGTGCAATTCGACGCCATTCTGTGCTTGGCCGAATCTTACGACGTCATGACCGATCTCCAGATCATTAACGACCTCCTCATGTCCGACAACGGCCGCCTCCTGACCCGCGGCGGCAAGGACGCCGACCACATCCCTATCTACTTCTCCCAGGGTGATCTGCTCTGCCCTACAGAGCATCGCGGCCCCCCGCGTCTGCACCTGGGTGCCTTCCGACTGGCCGTCGAGGCTCAATACAAGGCTACTAGCGGCAAGGACCTGGAGCGTGTGCTCTACGGTAAGCCCGAACAGGCCACATACATCTACGCCGACGAGGTGATGAAGTCGTGGATGGAGCAGATTCACCAGAAGAACGAGCTGCCCAAGAACATCTACATGGTCGGTGATAACCCTCAGTCCGATATCATCGGTGGTAACATGTATGGGTGGAACACCTGTTTGGTCCGAACGGGTGTCTTCCAGGGTGGCGAGAACGATGAAGAGAACCCTGCCAACTTCGGCGTCTTCCCTAACGTCCTTCACGCTGTGAAGGCGGCCATCCGGAAGGAACTGGGCGAAGACTTCGGCTTCAAGTGGGATCCTAAGATCAACCCGCTCGCCCACGCTGGTTCCTCCGCCTCGGCTATTGATTAGGCGAAAAGCATGGGGGAATTCGTTTGCAGGGTTTGGGTTCTTTGCTAGAGGTGCCGTTTCTTTTACTTTTTTTGCTGGGATCAATATTTATACCATAGACGTTTATTGAGTCAAGAAAAACAAGTGGTTACGAACAGTGGGTTGGGACAGGATTTACGAATAGAATTGCATTTTTTGTTTCTCACCACCAACAATAATTCCAATGTTCTTATTGGTAGTTCCAAATAAACGCTAGTGCAGTCTTTTGTATTTTCCCCTTATTTTTCTCGCCCACAATAATACAAAATACGACCCTGTTCTCGCAAATGCCCTCGAATCTACATTGGTTTAGCCCAGATTGATCAACTCCATGACCTGCAGCGCCTCCAGGCCATTCTAGGTCATGAATGCATATCAAGAGCAGTCACCATGCCATTCGGGGGAGTAGATGCCCATGCCGAGCATAGATCTTCCTACAGATCAATGCAACCCCGCGAACAGATTTGCAACAGTCCGCGATCTAACCGCTGTAATCATGAAACGCCGACAACATTGAATCCTACTCAAGATCTGCAGGACGGCCGGGACACCGAGGGACTATCGTCGCATGTGAAAACATGAGCGTCAATAAAGCGCCTTGGCACCCCCAAGGAAATTGGGGGTACCCGACTTGAAGCTGTTCAAGACAGTTGGATCAAACCATCGTGGAGTCCGTATTCGACTCCGTTTTAAGGACCTCTTTGGTCCGATGATTGACGTCATAGTGCTTGGCATAGTAGAAAAGTTTATCATAGTTTGTTAGTTCACAATAGTAGGAAGTGGATAGCATCAATGCGAATGAAGGCAGAATGTGATATGAAGAAAAAACACCTCTCCATTTGATAATTCATTGTGCAAAATGTTAACAGTAATATTTTACCATCTCTTGATCAAATAAACATTGTTACGCAAATTGCTCCTGCCCTCTCTTTAAATGGAATATGTGTTACAAGAGAGTTGAGACAAACACTACAAGATTGATATAATGAGAAGGGCTATCTACAAAGGCTTCAAAACATTGAAGTAAACGACAAGGCATCTAGAGACTCAAGGAGGATTTGGCAGGAGCTAGAGGTTATTCTCTTGGCCGTAAAGCATTCGGTGAGACGACAATAATATAATCCAGGGGCTATTAGCTGACAACTCATGACAGTAACAGACTGCCCAAAACTGTATGGTGGCTTGCCAAGCATCAGGACATAAAGGAACATCCCATATTAGGGCTATGTTGGCCGGATTCTGATATAGCAGAGTGTGAAGAAACAGGAAGCTTTCAGAAATGATCACAGCCCATATGCAAAGATACTGGAGAACTGCCAACTCCAAACATTTGAAAACAGCGTTTGTCAAAGCTAAAAGAGTGTCAGTAAAGAATAAAGGAAAGTTACAGGTGGTTGTTGTCGCTGCCTCAGGCAGCCACCAACATCTGCAGACGACTGTGAAGAAGTCCAGCTCTCTCTTCTCCTCCCTCCATTTCCTTTCTTCTCCCATCTTCATCTTCATCTTCACCTCCAACCCTATATTTTCATCATTTGCATCCTACATCCATCATCCCCATCACCTTGATATCGTAGCAGGGTTGAAGTTAATCCTAATCTTGAACTCCTCACACCCAATCCATCAATTTTCCCTCAAAAACAAAAGTTTCTCAAAATGGGACGCTGGGGATGGCGTGAGTCCAACTCCATATTTCTCCCACTCTGGTTGTCTCTCATCGCGCTAACCTCTCACTTTCAGGCCTTTTCGAAGCCGACATGGACATCGACATCGCCTGTGGGATGACCCAAACCCTGGGCTTCAACACTGATGACTGGCCATACTCCCTGAGCCAGATGGTGCATCAAACCGACATGATGGCTCCAGCGCAGGCCCGTGAGTTCTACAAAACAACAGAGTATCTCCAGGATCTAGAAAACGTAATCGTCCCTTCCGTCCGTGCCAGACTTGACGAGCAGAACTTCGGCGCAGCACTCTTCCACGCCGCCCGGGCCCGCGAGACCTGCGAGAAGACGAGATACGAGACCATCATCTTAGGTGCATTGCTCATGCGCGCGGGTGCCAAAATCAGGCCCCACGATATCCAGCATCTACGCGACATTGTCGACCACGTGCCTTGTCATGCTCGGTACACTTGGGCGATGATTGACCAGGGTTTCCGGTCGCCCGGCAAAGCTCAGTTCAAGGCTGCGTTGGATAATTATCGGGTTGGGGTTCCGCGCAACTTTCAGGAGAATAGGTAGGGTATCTATCTGTCGTCAGGATCTTTGAGGGCTAGTTTGCGCTAATATGGTTTTGAAAGCTGCTTCCATTGCGGGTTGACTGCAGGTGACCTTGGCCATGCAATGTCAGAGTGTTCAAGATGTCGATGTGCTTGGTACTGCAATCGGGTATGTATATTTATACACCTTAACCTTGCGGCTCGCAGTTACTGTAATGCTGACTATGTTTAGGACTGCCAGCGCCAGCATTGGCCAGACCATCGCCCTTGCTGTGTTTCTCCAACGCAACGCCGGTCACTGAATGTCTGAGTTGGAGCATTGATAGCCCTTCCAAGTACATGGTTAGAATGGATTATCCTGATGCTGTTATGAGAACATGAGATTTGTTTATGAATTGTCTGGAAAATGTGTATATGGCGTTCGGGGTTTTATTCTGTCATGCTGTACTCACTTTACCTCCTCTCTTCTTTGTTTGTATGAATCTAGGAGTTCGCAGCTGTATCTTTTATTCCAACACCTGCAGCTGCTTAAACTACTCAGTGGTATGACGGGTTTAATCAATTAAGATTGCAGACAGCGATAGCAGCGTTACACCTATCATTCTTGGGAAAGTCCTCCATAGAATCGACTAAATCCGACCAGCCTTCAGATAGTTTAGCCTAATGCCCGACCAGTCGTAGTAAATGGCCAAGACTATATCCGGTTTCAGGCTGATGAGCCACTAAATGAAGGACCGCCATCACCAGCGCAGATATGAAAACAAGACGTGCTTCCAGCCAAGAGGGAAGGAAGCGAATAAACAGCGACCGGGAAGAACCTATTAATTGAGGCATATAGATTTATTCCCTCGTCTCATACTATTACGTTTACATTTTCTTATTTTCTTGTAGGTGTTATCGCCAAGGTCCCATTTCTGCGACATAGAAGCACCTTCCTAATAAGGATTAGCGGGATAAGCGGTTCCGGGTATTTCTACCTTAGGCCTAGTATATGCCTCAGGCACTACACTATCACCGTGAAGAGCGCCGGTAGATGAACAACTTAGTTAATCGCCATATACCAAGCTGAAGATGGTGAGGCTAGGTCCACGAGCAAAAGTTGTATGAGGTGTTTACAACAGCCTGATGATAGAGTATAACCGGAAATCCTTCATTATTGAGCGATGATGAACAAAATGGACATTCTCGCAAGTCAACTCGAATCGAGCAACAAGTAAGTGACACAAGTAAGTATATTCACACAAAGGTCTAATCATTCTCTAGGCGCTTCGTTAAGCAACAACATGCAAGTGAACTCTCCCTACAAACGGGCGAGTACCCGGTCCGCCTGAAGCACGGATATATGACTTCGGCGAATGTCGTCGATCGTCCGACACCTGAGGAATGTTAGCTATGAGCAGATGGCCAGAGCAGTAGAATTATACATACCCAGCCAAAGCCATGGTCGTCTTCAACTCGCGGTGAAGAAGTTTCATGGCTAGCTCCACACCGTTCTGGCCGTCATACTATGATCCGAGCACGTGGTTAACTCAAGCCCTATGCATATCGCATCAACAAGGTGGACGGGATCTTACAGCAAGGCCCCAAATGGGCACGCGGCCAACAAAGCAGTGCTGGGCTCCTAGTGCCAAGGCCTTGAAAATGTCAGATCCTCGTCGGATACCTCCCTCGAGGGCTATCTGGATCTTTCCGCGAGCTACGGGCTCGCATTCTCGGAGCGCGTCGATGGCTGCAGGTGCACCGTCTAGTTGTCGTCCGCCGTGGTTCGAGATGACTACTCCATCGGCGCCGTATTCTATTGCTAACTCGACGTCTTCTTTGGTGGTAACTAATTGTAGGTGATTAGCTCGATTACGGCCGTTGAGTGAGTTCTCGAACTTACTGCCCTTAAGCCAGATCGGGAGAGTTGTGTTTGCCCGGAGCCAGGGAATGAATTCCCGCCATTCCATGCTCGAATCTGTATTAGAGTTAGGAACGATGTCCGTGGAATTGGATCTACTGCAATGGAACATACCATATGAGGTGCCACCGTCGCCGCCGAAGAACGTGTCACCACCGAAATTGAGGTTCGGCCAGGACATGTGCGATGGAAGGACGAACTCGTTCCGGGATTCGTTCAGTCGTTGGCCAATAAGTGGAAAGTCAACAGAGAGGAAGAAAGCCTTGTATCCGGCCTCTGTTCGGTATCAGCGTCGTTCTTGATGACGAGAGGGTGGAGTTGGTAGCGTGGACTAACCCTCTGCCCGCTTCAACAACTTCAATGCAAATGATCGATCTCGCAGAATACACATCTGGATAGCATACGGGTTTTCTTGCCCCTGTACGATAACATCTTCCATCGCAACTGTCGAGTAGGAAGACAGAACCATGCCCAGGTTCATGCTGGCTGCCGCTCGGGACGTGGCAAGTTCGCCGTCAGGGTGAGCGAGCTTTTGCATCCCTGTCGGGCTGAAGCCTAGTGGGAATGCAACCTGAATGGATTTCCAGGTTAAGTTAAATGTGCTTGACTATATGAGGTGGAGGTGCTGCGCACCTTTCTTCCGAACAGCGTGGTTGAAGTGTCAATCTCGTCAACATTCACCATCACCCGCGGCCGAATCTTGTAGTGATCGAATGCCGATTCATTCTCTTTGAGTCTGTCCAACGGCAAGTCAGAACCCATTTTTTTTTTCTAGGTGGCAAAAATGTAATACGTGAGCATATCCATTGATCCATCATCGTGAAAGTCTAATATTCTTGTTAGCCTGCGACTTTTGCTATGCTCAATTACAGTTAATCTTACCTCTATAGGCCTTCGGAAGCTTCTTGTTCCCAGCCTCTCTTAGGTCTTTGATGCAGAAAACGTGCTTGTCAAGTGCCGGGGGACGGTTGGCCATGTCGAATTGTATATCGCCGGAGACAGTAGATTAAAGAGGAATGTGAAGAGGATGGATGAGGTAAGTATGGTTAACGTTTTGACGTGGAACTTGCTACTGGTGTGTTAATATCGGCTTATATAGACAGCTACCTAGAGATGTTCCTCATATCGCGGAGCACGGCACCTCGGTATGAATATTGGAGTTGTATGATCTTTCGTTGATCGACAGGAAGGAATACAAAACGTCAGATCCCATCATGGAAATAGATATGAGTCCGATGGCATTGCGTAATGTTGCACAGCCAGTTGTTGGGGCCTCCCAGGTCGACATCTGACTATTTTCCGTTCCAGACCATCTGAGTCAGATAGGCTATAGGCTGCAAGGTATGGTCTGAGGGCTTGTGCAGGTCCCATCAACGAATTCATTAGTCTGACCATGTATCAATTTGGTAGATCGACTAATTTTCCCACGGGGATCAGAGGTGTGGAATGTGGCTCATTCAGCTGGCAAAGTTAGCCTGAAGGATTCAAGCTACGTATGCTGACATCTGAACATGTCCGTAATGCGTCCTGTGGGGCCAACGGCATTTGCAAGGAGTTTTCTTACTGGCACTGGTAATACGAGGCAACAAGGTTTCATCCTTTTTACTGCATCAACGAATTCTTATGCCACTCTTGATCAGGAAATTGACAGATTTCTCAGAATGGCGTGGCATGAGTCCTAGACTGGAGAGTCTTGCACGACGGCGCCTCCGGAATCCTGCCTATGGGGCTCTTGTGGTGCTGATCCGTCTATCGTCAATTAAATAGCCTACGCAGTGGGATATCGCTTAGAGTCTTGACGCTTTCATCTACTCAACCCCCGTTCGGCCTTTCTACATCACTTTACCTCGATATGGCATCAAACACTTCCGAAGGAAGACCAATCGAACGGTCCGACAGGATCATCGTTATCGGCGCTGGACTGTTTGGATTAACGACTGCCTTGGAACTGCGGAAACGAGGATATGAGCACATTACTGTGTTAGACCGGACTCTGCCGCCGGCACCAGACGCATCAAGCTTTGATACATCCCGTCTCATTCGTCCAGACTACGCGGATACCTTCTACTCCAAAATCGCCTACGAGGCAATGGAAAAATGGCAGTCCGAATGGGGGCAGTATTTCAATCGCAGTGGCCTAGCTATTGTTGCGCGCTCGGAGTCTCACCCGTACATTGACGGATGCAAGAACACGTTGGCTCAGCTCGGAAAGGACCTCGATGGATTTAATTCTTCTGACGACGTGCAGCGCCAATTTCCTGCCTTCCCCGAGGGCTCTGTCTGCGGGTACGCGAACAGAGATGCAGGATGGGTTGACGCCACGGCCGTGATGAAGGATTTGGCCTATCAGTGCATCTCAGCCGGAGTGTCTTTCATCACTGGTCCCAAGGGAACCGTCTCCTCCCTCGTCGTGACAAAGGGTCAGATCACCAGCGTGAGAGATATCACCGGGGGCTTCCTCACCTGTGATAAGGCCATCCTGGCCACGGGATCATGGACAAATTATCTCTTAGATTTGCAGGGATCTGCAGTCTCTGCGTGTCAGCCTGTCGGGTATATTCAGCTATCCCCGGAGGAGGCGAAGAACGTGGCTGCCATGCCGGTGGTTCTAGACTTTACGTCTGGGTTCTTGGTTTTCCCACCGACGGCAGACAATGTGCTGAAGGTGATGCGCCACGGATATGGGTATGAGACATCTTACGCCATATCGGCCAATAACGCACAGGGTGGCAGCATTTCGGGCCCGAAGCTCATTCCGCGCCGGACCAAGGGGCAATACATTCCTGCCGAAGCGGATGAGGCGCTCCGTGCTGGGTTGAAGCGGTATCTGCCTGAATTCAAAGACCGGCCGTGGTTGAATAAGGTTCTTTGTTGGTATACCGACACCGTGGATGGTAATTTTATCATTGGGTATCATCCCAAAATAGCGAATTTATTCCTGGCGACGGGCGGAAGTGGGCAGTAAGTTGTGGTTTTCTAATTACAAATGCATGTTTCTAACAATATGACCACAGTGCCTTTAAATTTCTCCCTGTACTGGGAAAATATGTTGTCGACGGTCTAGAAGACACTCTACCTGATGCTCAAAGCCAACGGTGGGCGTTCAAGCCGTCGGATAAGCCCATGTCCAAAGGGGACGGAAGTAGGGCTGGTCCGCCAAGGCGTGTTTTGACTCCAAGCGAACAGGCAAGGCTTTAATGGTAGGACACGAGTCTTGTTTCCATTGGAAGATACTTGAGGTATGTTGATGACCATTGGAACATTGAGGAGCCAGAGCAGCAAATAGAACAAAAGAGCTGTGTTTCCTTGGTCAGTTTGGTAGACTGTTTTCCCACTGTATCCCATCGTAAGACGAAAATCATTTTAATGATATGTCACGTCTGAATTATAAAATTTGCATCACAGAACCCCCCTCTTTTTTTTTTCTTAAAAAAATAAATAAATATAGAAACAAACTTAATAATTGCTGTAGCAAGAGACTTTCATGCTTACGGCCAATGGAGCCGAGAGCAGGAACATCTGGCAATGAATCGACAGAAGATATTATTGGAATCTGACTAAGGCTGTTACTATATGAAGAACTAACAAGGATCCTTGAATTCATTGCACTCAGCTGATTCCCATTGCGTAACGATATTCTCCTTTCATTGCACTTGAACCGGATATCCCGACAATTTGTATGGTATAAGACGCGACGACATGTTCTGTTTCTAGACCATTCGCACCTAACCAACTATCCGAAAATATGGATCAAAATCAGAATCCTAGCCAGATCCAGCCAGCCCCGGCGCCTGACGATACAATTACCCCCCTGATTTTATTTCACGATGCTGGAGGCACGGTCTTCCCGTACTTCTGTCTCGGAGATCTCAAACGGCCGCTGTTCGGGGTTAAGAACCCGCGATTCGAGCAAGGAGGTCATTGGGAACATGGCCTGCGCCAAATGGGCGTTGTCTACACGCACCTTGTCAGATCGGTTGTCGCCTCGGGCAAGGTCGTCTTAGGAGGTATATCCCACCCAACATTAAACAATTAGAGTCACAGCTAACACAACCTGTCAGGATGGTCTCTGGGCGGGTGCATTGCCATGGAAGTCGCATCAAGACTCATGAAATTGCCCCAATACACGGTCCAGGGTGTCGTGCTCATTGACAGCGTCTATCCCACTCCGACCGTCACGAAGCATTATCCACGCACCCTGTCGGAAGTGATAGCTAGTTTCCAGCTCCCTGAACAGATGTCTGACGCGCGGCGCGGCCAGGCGCAGAAATGCATTCTGGCTGCACATGAGATGCAGCGAGACTGGCGTCCACCGGCATTCTCGGAACGGCCTCCTCAGGCTGTACTGATCAAGGCGGCTAATCCGGTCCATGAGAATACCGAAACCTTGCTGCATTACTTTGACATCATCAGGGACTGGAAGTATTTGGGTTGGGAGGACTACAATACTAGCTTCATTGTCGCGACGATGGATACTCCAGGCAATCATTTTACGATCTTTGATGGACCGAATGTCTGGCTGTCCTTTCTGCTATTTTGGAGAGATAAGCTTGCTGATAAATTTGATAGGCTGAACAAACGACAAACAAGATCCGTGAAGCGTGTGCTTTATTGACCGACTCGCATGTATAATAGATTTGAAATCATCTCGGGTCGGATGCAGGCGGGTAGAATGGTTTTGAAGGTGACACTGCATAGATTTGATTCTAAATATTGCTTAACTTTCTTGATTACCCGGTCGTGTTTTAAATTGGACTTTTCATGGTAGATAAACGTGGCAAAATATATACTCAAGTCCTTGTCCATGCATTGTGTGACTGTGCGAGTCATGTCGGATATCATGCGGAAGCCTGAGAAGCAGTGGCTATGGGGTACACAATATGTAGCAAATCATGAACACCAGGGCCAGAGCATAGGATAAAGGCATGATCTCCCTAGCCTTCCTTCCACATTATTCTATTCCACAATCAAAGTAAGGTATAATGGGGCGACCCGAAAGTGTATTGGAATTTCCTTCTGAGCTCGTACAAACCCTCACTGATCTATTAAAAACATTGATTTTTTATAATGAATGTGGAGGGTACGCCAAGCCGGAATCAAATAGTCCCTCGGAATGACCGGTCCAGAGATATTGTATGATGGTGTTTATATTATGGGTACTGAGATCCCGGTTCTGGATGAGATCTGTCACTAGCGGATTCAGTGTATTCAGAAGCTCGACGACGTCCGAACAATTGCCTGCAATGTGTTCGCCGATCTGCTCGAGAAACTGGACCGTGACAACGGTATTCTTTCTGCATTATCAATCAGCCATGGTGCCACACACAAGTAGGATTAGCAGGAAAGAGCACGCACACCATTTTCTCCAGCTTACGCGAGCAGAGAAACAGAATCCCAGGACCCAAATGTCGCATCAGCACCGCCCAGCGCTTCCCGAAACGCTTGCGATTATGAAATCTGGCGCGCAAGTTCGCGCGTCGCTGTTCATCACACGTCGACCATTCTGGGTGGATCTCATCGAGTAGTCGATCGACGATCAGAGACGCATGGCCTCTCCCCCGTTTGGTGGGGCCATGGCTCTCTCCACATTCTTCCGCTTGGTTGATATTTTCGTATTCAGTGTGGAGTTGGATTAGGGCTGCCCGATTCCGGATCGGGTCATCGCCCATGCGTGGTTCCAGTTGGCAGATGCATGAGTACGCGTCTGCCAGCCGGTCGTATTTCGTATGTCGTTGATTGGGTAGTATGAATGCTTCTTGGTGCCATAGCCCGTTAGTTTGCCACCGGGGCAGGTTGGATATCAGGTATTCGGCGTAGTCCGCTCTGATGTAGGCGTGCTGCACGGTCGACCCGGTCAGCGTTTCTGGTAAATGGGGTGTTTGGCACTGATTCGTGGGGTCAACTAGTGAGCGCTCAGAGCTTCTTGGCGATGCCGTTGAGGCTCCGTCCGGATCTGTAAGTGGCGATTGATGCTGGTTATAGAATACTGAAGGAGAGTGGTAGGTATCATGGATGCTAGCCCCAAATGGGCTGCTGGTGGTGCCTGCAATGTGTTGATTGGTGTGGTTGGTGTTGCTAAAGTCTGATAGATGCAGTGGGCTTTGTAGGAGATCTGCAAGTACCGTATTCCACGTTAGGAAGTTCCCCAGGCAATCGTCTGCATGTCTAACGCACCTTGAGAAGGCTGAGAGGATGGAGAGACAGAGCCGGAGAAGTCCATATTATTGACCGGATCCGCGATAAATTCGAACTCGTCGCCCGATGGAATTGTTTCTACTCTACTGTCATGCGATGTACCCATGCATAATTGCAAATCCCAAGCGTCTGGGAAGCCGGTAGGGCAAGAGTCCAGTCGGAGTGTCTCAGGTACTTCGCCCGCCGTGACAGCATATTGAGCACTAATGATATGTTTAGTTGATTTGTGACTGTAGAATTCGAAATGAATTGCGTGACACTGAAAATCGACGAAATCCGCTATATGCAACACAATAGAGAAGCAAAGTTGGAATTACCTCTCCTCCACGATTAAGATTAGCACCGGTTGTGCCGGAGCGTCGGATATGACCGCAGGCGGAGCCGCTTGGATCGTGTAAGGAGCAAGGCGACTGGCCAGAGCCTCGAGTCCCGCAGCGTTTGCCGTCTCCAGGAAATTCTTGATGGCCTCAATGAAGTATTTCTTGGTGTCAGAGTGGACCGGATCGCCCATTGTGTCGGTTCGGGGTATCTCAGTCGCATCAACGATCATCTTCTTTGCAAATTGTAGGGATTGTGCAGTGCCCCAGCTGCAGCTCTGTATAGTGCCCTCAATTACTCCTGCTCGATTGTGTTTATGTATTCTGTCCTCATTTCGCCGCAGTTCCGCCGTCAGATGTGTATATGCACGTCACGCACACCACATGCCCGATTAGGCATAAGCCGTGCAGGCAAAGTGGCACTGCCTGCTCATTGGGGGCTAGCTGATTTAATCTTGGCTCTCGTCTCTGCTGGCCTGTGACAGGTGAGCTGCAGTAACTGCCTGGCCTGGCCCGGAATTGCAACAGAGGCTGCCAAATGGGACGATCGCAGCGATTGCACGTGTTTGCGGCTCAGCTGAGCTTAACAAGCGGATCTCTATGTGCAGAAATCACAATTGATCAATAATTGTCCCGGAGAATATGCAGTCTTTGACTTCGGTACTTGTCCGTTGGCAAACCCCTGCTTACTTAAATCATGTGTCATCCATCAATTCTGATTGACCCAGGGTCAGCCATGCCGCGCGAGATGGCACTGCTGAAACAGTCTTGGCTAGTAGTGCGAATCCTCAGCTCGATAGCGCGTCCTCCTACGGACACGGAGTCGGCAATACGAAGCGACGAGCTGGCGACAATTCGCGATCCTTTCGCATCATTCATCCTGCCCAGATCACCAACCAGGCCAATCAGAAATCGCACGCCTGCTTTGTCAGCCCTTTTTTCGTTGGCGGAAATCAACAAAATTCCGCGGGTTTATCTTTTGCATCTTTGGCACCACAACCTTCTTCACCTCGCCCGGTGTGTTTGAAATGGATCTGGCTGATAAGCCTGATTTTATTTTCTTTCGGAATAGTCTCCCCGTCTTAGAGAATTAAGCCTGAAACGGAATGGAACTCCATATGCTTGGTGGGGATACCGTGATATATATGCTGCCGATCGATATCTACATCTTCGACGTGATGGTAACATACCCTAAGTTCGTCTACACAGGCAGAATTGGACCCTGACCTGGTAGTCTTCTAAGGCTTACATGAGCATTACCGGCAATTGTCTAGCAGGGATGTCCAGCTAAGACTCCAACCGAAGGATAAGATAGCCCCGTCAGGAGGAAGACAAATGGCTCCCTCATGTTCTGGAATCAGCTAAAGGTTAGGTTGCAGAACTCACATGTTATTCGATGATCGCACATGCAACCTGGCGGCCTAGAAGTAAGCTGACAGAACTAAAAGCTCACCCTCAGAATTAGGATGAAGTTTATACTTTTCTGTACAGCTGAAGCAAGGGATGAGAACCACGGAAGTGCTGACATGACATGACACGTGGGCGAGCAGATTGGGGAGCCGACACTCTTGCTGCATGGAAGTTCAGGCAGTGCTTGGAAGCTGATGGATTGCTACTGCTGCTAATATTGCAACTGACATGTTTGTTGAAAGTAGGTATTTCCTTGATGGGCTGCCTTTTTCAAAGGATGAGATAGGCAGGGACGGATGCTGGCTTTGAGACCTTGAGATCTCAGCTTGAAGCACCCTTATAGATTGTAGACACCCATCTGGGACTGATTCGGTCGTCATTGGGAAAAAGAATCGGGATTGTTTGATCTTTGTGACTTGACAATTCTCTATCCCGGTATTCGTCTTGTGATTCCGCCTCGGTTATCCTACCCTCCCCTGTTATTTTCGGGTCTTGGACTAAAATCACATTCTGTTCTCTTCCTCTCCACATTCCTACCTTTATTCCTATTATAACGATTCAATTACAATGGCCCGAGCAGAGCCAATTGCCATCATCGGCAGTGGTTGTCGATTTCCTGGCTCAGCGTCGTCTCCTTCGCGACTATGGGACCTCCTGCGAGAGCCACGCAACGTCGCTTCCAAACCCCCGGCAGATCGATACAACAGTGATGCCTTCCATTATGCCGGGAAGAAGAATCTACCACCGGGAATGATCAGCTCTCCCGAGTCCTACTTCCTAGAAGAAGATGTCCGAGCATTTGACGCGCCATTTTTTAACATCTCGCCAGCGGAAGCGGCGTCGATGGATCCACAGCAACGTCTACTGTTAGAAGTAGTATACGAATCGCTTGACCGAGCTGGGCTACAGCTAAAACGCCTGCAAGGATCATCAACTGGTGTCTACTGCGGTGCTATGAACTACGACTACAGCCAGTTGCTCCTGTCAGACCAGGATAGTGTGCCTCCATTCATGATCTCAGGTGGCGCGCCGTCTATGTTGGCGACACGCATTTCTTACTATTTCGACTGGAAGGGCCCTTCCATTGTCATGGATACAGCCTGTTCGTCGAGTTTGATCGCGCTGCATTTGGCTGTGCACGCATTGCAGAAAGGTGATTGCTCCATGGCTGTCGCCGCTGGAAGCAGCCTGATCTTGTCGGTCGATGGGTATGTTTCTTCGTCTCAGGCGAATATGATGTCACCTTCCGGACGCAGCCATATGTGGGACGAGGCGGCCGACGGGTATGCCCGTGGCGAAGGTGTAGCAGCGGTGATACTCAAACGCCTGGACGACGCAGTGCGAGATGGCGACCAGATTGATGCTGTAATCCGCGCCACCGGAGTCAACTGTGATGGACGCACCAAGTCCCTGACCATGCCTAACGGGTTGGCGCAGGGCGAACTCATCAGCTCTACCTATGCCGCTGCTGGGCTCGATCCCTTAAATCCGGCCGACCGATGTCAGTTTTTCGAAGCTCACGGAACGGGCACGCCCGCTGGAGACCCTCAGGAGGCCGAGGGTATTGCCAAAGCCTTCTTCAATAAGGATTCAGCGAAGGACGAGACGATGTACGTGGGTTCTATTAAGACAGTGATCGGTCATACTGAAGCTGCGGCCGGTATTGCTGGTATCATGAAAGCCGCGTTGGCTGTACAGCACGGTGTCATTCCTCCAAACATGCTCTTTAACAAGCTGAGCGCCAAGGTGGCGCCTTTTGCCGATCATCTCAGGGTTCCCACGAAGGCACTCCCCTGGCCTGAGCTGCCGTTCGGAGCTCCACGACGAATCTCAGTCAACTCGTTCGGATTTGGGGGTGCTAATGCTCATGCTATCGTCGAGAGCTATACGCCGTATAAGGCTGTTTCCTCTGTTAACGTAGCAGCTACTATCCCTCAGTTCCTGCCATTTGTCTTTTCTGCAGCGTCCGAGAAATCACTGAAGGCTGTGCTCCAGCAGTATCTAGGCTGGTTGGAGCAAAACCCGACTGTCGATTTGTTGGATCTGGCCAATTCTCTTCTCAGAAAGCGATCAATTCTGAGCACACGCGCCGTCTTCACTGCAGGATCAGTGGAGGCCTTGGTTGAGAAACTTAATGATGAACTGAAAGAGTCACCAACGACAATCACACGACGCTTAAGCTCCGGGCCAAAACGAATCTTGGGTGTTTTCACTGGACAAGGCGCCCAATGGCCGCAGATGGGGATTGATGTGATAGAAGAATGTCCCCAGGCTGCTTCATGGTTACAGGATCTCCAGAAATCCCTTGACAGTTTACCTGTCGAATACCGACCGAAGTATACATTGCGCGATGAACTCGCAGCCCCCGAATCCTCGTCTCGTCTCAATTCTGCAGAGATTTCCCAGCCTGTCCGGACCGCGCTGCAGATCATTCAGGTCAACATCCTGCGATCTCTGGGCATTGAATTTGCCGCTGTTGTCGGACACTCCTCAGGCGAGATTGCCGCAGCCTACGCCTCAGGGTGGCTTTCGGCCGGAGACGCTGTTCGCATTGCCTATCTGCGAGGCCTGGCAACGATGAACGCAGGATCGAAGGGACAGCCCGGAGGAATGCTTGCTGTCAATATTTCCTGGGATCAGGCGCAGGCCATTTGTGCTGAAGCACCGTATAATGGCCATGTCGTCGTCGCAGCGTCGAATTCTCCCTCCAGCGTCACACTTTCAGGAGACGACGAGCTGATCTCTGAGCTAGAATGGCTGTTTGAGAGTCTTGATCAAACTCCCCGCCGTCTGCGCGTCGACACAGCGTACCACTCTCACCATATGGTTCCCTGTGCTGAGCCTTACCTGCAAGCCATGAAAGCCTGTCAGGTCCAGACCTCGCAAGACTCGGCGACAACGAAATGGTTCTCTAGTGTTCACGACGCATCGGAAATGACTACACTTGAGCCTAAATACTGGTGTGAGAACATGCTTCGGCCTGTGCAATTTTCGCAGGCTTTCACGGCTGCACTGAAAGACCAGCCAGATTTCGATGCGATCGTCGAAGTCGGGCCTCATCCTGCCCTCCGAGGGCCCGCTCTTCAAACCCTGTCAACTGTCAAGCCCAACGATGCCGATGTGCCGTACGTTGGGCTGGGCAAACGTGGAATCTCTGGCATCGAAGCCCTAGCGCTTGCACTGGGTTCATTCTGGGCGCATCTTGGACTAGAGAATATTGAAACCAACTCGTTCGTTCGTCTGTTTTCTCCCTCAAGAGAACTCAAGTTTCTCCCCTCCCTCCCTACATATCCCTTTGATCACAGCCAGACACATTGGGCTGTATCACACCACGCCAGTGCGCGCACTCATCGTCGCCTACCTCGCCATCCTATCTTGGGCACTACAAGCCCCGAGACTGGAGAAGGCGAATGGCGCTGGCGGAACTACCTCCGCCAACAGGATCTAGAATGGGTAGAAGGCCACAAGGTCGAGTCTCAAGTTCTCTTTCCTGCCACAGGCTATCTTGTCATGGCGTACGAAGCGGCTCATCTGATCGCCGAGGGCCGTGTGCTGCAATCCGTCGATATTCATGATCTGTTTATCGATCGTGCCATCGCCGTCCCAGACACCAGCATGGGTGTGGAAACACTGTTCACGTTATTCAAAACAGACGACGAGGAGGGCCACAGCCTAACCGCTTCGTTTACGTGTCAAGCGCGGTTCAATGATATTTTCCGCTGCTGTGCTACGGGCCGCCTCGAGATTAGATTCGGCCCCCAGGATGAAGGCCTATTGCCTTCTCTCGGACCTCTTGTTGGGGGGTTACAGAGGATTGACTCCGATCATTTCTACGGCGAGTTGGACAAGCTGGGATATGGATACTCCGGGCTTTTCCGCGGGCTTGGGTCTATTCAACGCCGAAAGGATGTCGCCTACGGTACTATCCCTGTTCCAAGTGCCGAGGACGATGACTCGGATTTGCTGGTGCATCCTGCGAATCTGGATACTGGTCTCCAGGCGCTGATGGCTGCCTTCGCCTACCCGGGCGACGGTCAACTGTCCGGTCTCTTCCTTCCCACCCGTTTGGCTCGCACGTCGATTAATCCAGGTCTTTCGCGTGGTGGTAGCCTACATTCTCCCCAAAGGCAACTCACCGTTGAAGCCAAGCTGACAGATGTTGGCAAGACTGGGCTAACAGGCGACATTCACCTTTTCGATTCTGACGGTCGAGGGTTCGTTCAGATTGAGGGTATGCATATCTCGCCGCTTACACAGCTTAACCCCGAAGACTGGCCGATGTTCGTTGAAGAGGTCTGGGGACCCTTGATCCCAAACAGCTCTCTGGCAAGTCCCAACAGAGCTGTCATCCCGCGGAACCACGCGTCCCTTGACCTGTGTGACCGACTGGCTCTGCTGTATCTTCGCGACGCACAAAGCCAGCTCACAGAGGATGATCGTCGCCATTTGGACCGCCATCGCAGTCGGTACGTGGCGTGGATGGATGAAGTCCTAGCCGCTGTTCGCGACGGCACGCATCCGGCATACTCGCCCAGCTGTCTTGAAGGTGATGCTGCAGTACTTCTTCCGACTGATCTCCAGCGAGCCAAGTCTGTTGAGATACTCACTCTGAAATCCGTCAACGCCAACCTTGTTCGCTGGTTGCGAGGTGAAGCGGATATTATGGAAGAGCTTCATCACCAGGGTGACCTCCTCTCCAGGTTCCCGCAAGAGTCCAGCGCTCTGGCTGCGATGAAGCAGAGCCTCGCGACCCTTATCGGCCAGCTATCATTCCGGTACCCTCGTATGAAGATTCTCGAGGTTGGAGCCGGCACTGGCGCAGCAACAAGTTTGGTCCTGCACGAGGTTGGGAGGGACTACCATTCCTATACGTACACCGACCTGACGTCTGCTTCATTCGAAGAGGCCCAGGAGAAGTTTGCGGGTCACAGCGATCGCTTCATCTACGAGACCCTCGACCTCGAAAACGACATTTCGGAACAAGGCTTCTCAGAGAACACATATGATCTTGTCATTGCCAGCAATGTCTTGCACGCGACAAGCTCTTTCAAAGACAGCATGACTCGTATCCGACGCTTGCTGAAGCCAGGCGGTCGCCTTGCAGTTCTTGACATGGCACATCCCGAGCAGATCGCCTCCCCGTTCATCTTTGGCGGGCTCGAGGCGTGGTGGCGCGGTGGGCCTGATTCTCAACCATCAGGCCCTCTGATTTCCCGGCACAACTGGGAACAGATCCTGAAGTCAAGTGGCTTTGGTGGGTTCGAGGCAGTTTCATCACCTGTAGAGTCTAAGAGCTTCGGTATGCTTGTGTTCACCGCTCAAGCTGTCGACGATCATATCCAACGACTGCAACGACCTCTTTCGGTTCCTGCCAAACGGCAATATCGCGATCTACTGATAATTGGCGGAACAACCGAGACCACAGCAGCCCTTCTTCCTAAGGTCCAAGAACTTATTGGACCATACTTTGGCCGTATAACTACCTCAAGCACCCTTGAGACATTTACCTATCCGGAAAATGCTTCTCTGGCTGCCGTTCTGGTCGTTTCGGACATCGACAGCCCGTGTCATGAAGGGCTCACTGCGGATAGATTGGTAGCCCTGCAGCAACTTGTCGGAGTGACAGGCAAGATGTTGTGGGTCGCGACCGGGACTCCCACGGAGGAGCCATACTTGCGCATGAGCAAAGGCTTCCTGCGTTCGCTGAGTTTGGAGAATCCCCATGCCCAGTTCCAACATCTTGCTGTTCAGGATCCCAGTGCTTTGTCACCAGATCTGGTTGCTACCACGCTGATGCGACTAGTGCATTGTAATGCTGGCAGCGATTATACTCTCTCAACCTGCACAGAAAATGTGGAATGGGAGCTTTCGTTGGAAGAGGGAGTGTTAAAGGTCCCTCGTATGCGAACTGGTCGTGATATGAACCAGCGATGGCTGACAAGTCGCGGAGTCCCAAATTCCCGCCTCGTCGAGCCAGGTGAGACATGCGTCGAAGTGCGTCCAGCTGATGATACCGTGGATGAGTCCCAATTGTCGTTGGTGTCGTCTTTTGGAGCGACACGGTACGAGCCCAAGGATCAGAATCAAAGTCTGAAGGACGCCACGGCTCTGATCCGAGTTCATTATGTCACTTTGCCCGCAGTGCGAGTTGAAAGTGGCTTCTTACATCTGGTTCTTGGAGAAAACGAGCAAACTCGGTCTCGTGTTGTGGCTTTGTCGCTGAATCATGCCTCACTTGTGTTGGTTCCTGTCTCATGGTGCCACCCAGTTCCCGACTGGTTGCCAGAGAAATTCGAAGCTAGCTTTCTAAACGATCTCAGCTCGGCTCTGGTGGCCAGGCATTTGGTGCGTCATGCGCAGAGCCAGTCTACGGTTTTGATTCACGAAGCTCCCCAATCCCTTCAGGATGCAGTCGGTTATATGGCATACTGCCACGGAATCAGAGTTCGTTGCAGTGCTAGTAGCCGCCAAGCAAGTCAAGGCCCTGGAATGCTGGTCATTTCTCCTCGAAGCTCGGTTCGGGCTATCAGCCGTCTCCTTCCCTCGGGGGTTTCAGTGCTCGCTACATTCAAGCCCGATACAGACGGTTCGTTGGCCCGTTTGCAATCCTCGCTATCACCAGAGGCGACATACTGGGGCGTGAAGGACCTCTATAGCACTTCAGTTACCCCTGTGACTAAGAATGATACCAACATGTCGGATGTTCTCTCGGCAAGTTGCCTCTTTGCCGAACAGCGAAGCCGCTTCCAGACTGCAGTTGACACACTGACTCCGGAAGATATCCCGAAGTATCCGGTTCACAGCCACAAGCTGGAGATCATCGATTGGCTGCACTCTGGCCCGGTCCTAGCAGGCAGTATTCCATCTAGCTCGCTTATCAGCCTAAGCAGCGACAAGACGTTTTTGCTTGTTGGTATGACCGGTGATCTCGGTCGCTCGGTCACGCAGTGGATGATTTCCAGAGGTGCTCGCACGATAGTCCTCACCAGTCGTTCTCCTAAAGTCGACTACGAATGGGTAGAGGAAATGGCGACTATGGGCGCCCGTGTTGAGTTCATGGCTATGTTAGTATTTTGAATCGCCCCCATATTTAAATACCGTCGCTAACATTTCCAAGGGACGTGTCCAATCGCGCCTCTGTCCTCAAAGTCCACGATCACATCAAAACCGAATTACCACCTGTTGGGGGAGTGATACATGGTGCGGTCGTTATGCGAGACGCCGCATTCACCGATCTCTCATACGCAGATGTTGTTCGGGTGCTCGGCCCCAAAGTCGAAGGAAGTCGTATCCTGGACGAGCTGTACCAAAGCTCTGACTTGGACTTCTTCATCCTAATGGGTTCATTTTCCGGCCCCAACGGTAACTTCCACCAGACGGCCTATGCTGCGGCAAATGAATTCATGGCTGCGTTGATCAATCAGCGCCGTCGCCGCGGCCTAGTCGGAAGTATCGTCCACCCAGCGCAAATCCAAGGTCTGGGTCTAATCCTCGCCATGGACGCACACATGAAAAATGTGCTGGCACAACAGCTCGGTCCCATGGCTCTCTCTGAACGCGATATTCACGAGCATTTCGCGGAGGCAATCTTGGCTGGACGACCGGACTCTGGGCGTGTGCCCGAAATCGGAGGTGGATATCGCATGACGGACCCGGCTGAGTTCCCAGATGTGGTCTGGTATCGCAATCCGAAGCTGTGGTCATTTATTCGCCACTTTAGGGAATCTGAGGCGCATGACACAAGTCGCGAAGATGTGCCCATCAAGCAGCAGTTGTTGACCGCGGACAATATGCATGCTGTGGCAGATATCATTGCCGATGGATTCCGCTCGACTCTCCGTCGGAAATTGCATCTCACAAGTGACTCGACTCTGCCGGGTATTACGCTGTTAACAGAGTTGGGTGTTGACTCATTGGTTGCAGTTGATCTGCGAATTTGGTTTGTGAAGGAGTTGGGAGTGGACGTACCGGTACTGCAGCTCCTCGGGGGGTCATCGATTGATGCACTAGCACAGAGTGCTGCAGAGAGGTTGGACAAGGACTTGATCCCGTTTGTTAAGATAGAGGGAGCGAATGGTGTCATGAATGGTGATGAAGCAAATGGCACGCATACGAACGGTGTGCATCTTAATGGGAAGACTTGATAAAGGCTAAGCGAGGTGATGTCTTATAGAAAGGAGTTCAGCTTTGAAATATTATTCAGTATAAGGACTTGAACCGGGACCCAGTATCCTGACTATGCACTATTTCCATACTTAAATAAGGATTTGCCTTAATTTTACTTAATATAGCTATAAAAGGAACTTTACACATTTCCTAACGCCACTGCTTCCGATGTATCGCCTAGATGTTTTAATGAATCGCCGTCAGACGCCAATCTACGTGTCTCTCTTACTCAGCCTGCATAGCAATCTGATGCGTTACTCAGTAGAAGCTGCAATCTTAGTAAGATTTAACATATATATGGCCTTTCCCCCTCGCCTTTCCTCTTCTCTCCTCCTGTCTGTATCCGCCGTTTCTGATTAAAACTCTTCCGCCATGATTGCCCCCATCTCTCCCATCTCTCACGACGTGGCCACATTCGCGCTAGATGCTCAAGCAGAGTATGACATCTCCGAGCCTCTTTTCATTGATGCCCAAGACCCAAGTCGGTCACTTAATGGGGTGCAACTCCCACTCCTCGTACGCACATTTATAGCGGGCCTCAAGGCCCATGGTGTAAGAAAAGGAGATTGTGTTGTCGTTCACACGGGAAACAATGTAACACTCTCACGTTTGATGCCTGCAGGACACGTCTAACGTTTTCTTTCGTAGGTTCTTTACACCGCCATTTTCCTTGCTATCATCGGCACTGGTGGTATCTACATGGGCTCAAACCCACACAGTTCGCCAGACGAATTCAACCGTGTCGTTCAATTGACAAAGCCCCGGCTCATTATCACTGAAGAAGAATCTCTGTCTACCGTTCTTGCTGTCGCAGAGAAAAGTAACATCCCTTCTCACAATATATTCCTTATTAACGACACGATCATCAACACCACCGTTGCCTTTGTTCATAACCAAACCCAACTGCCCGTCGGCAGTCTAAATACTCAGCCTCCTCTCCCCAGCATCCTCTCTTTCCTCTCCGACCACACTGCTGATCCTGAGCTTATCCCCGACCTCGAAACCGCCAAATCTACACCAGCTGCTCTTTACCTCACCAGCGGCACAACTGGCCTCCCCAAAGCCGCCGTCGTGACCCACGCAGCCCTCATCGCCCGCCACCAGGCAATTCTCCATACTCCTCCCTACAAAATAACTCGACTTATCTGCCTGCCCATCTTCCACGTCTTTAGCTCTCTCTGGACTCATCTCTTCCCCATTCGATATGGCCACCCGCTCTACATCCAGCGCGGATTCCAACTTCCCATATTCCTGGACACCGTGAAGAAGTACCAGATCAGCGAGGCATACCTCGTTCCTGTCGTTGTGCATGCACTGAACCAGGCCCCCGCGTCACTGGACGCCGTCGCATCGCTCTCTTCACTCCGATACATAGGGCTCTCCGGCGCACCAATCGATCGAGACTCCATGGCTGCATTCCAGGAAATTCTACATCCCGATGCATGCGCTGGACAGGTATGGGGAATGACAGAATGCGGTGTCGTGATTCAGAGCCGGTATCCTGAGACTGGGAGATCGGGCCAAGGTGATCTAGGCAGTATCGGACATGTTTTGCCCGGATACGAGGCCAAGTTGGTTTCGACCGGTGACGCGAGTGACTCCGGGGAAGAGAGACCCGTCGGAGAAGTCATCCAGGGCGAAAATGTATCTGGACAGCTGCACGTTCGAGGCCCTGGCCTTTTTACCGAGTATTTGGGCCAGGGCGAGCCTGTGGTGGATGATCAGGGATGGTTCAGTACGGGCGATGTGGGATATGTGAATGCTCGTGGGGAGTATGTGATTGTGGGTAGGACGAAGGAGCTGATTAAAGTGAGAGGGTGAGTTATTTGCTTTCCATTCATGATTCTGACTGGGACTCTATGCTAACGGCAATTAGCTACCAAGTGTCCCCTGCAGAAATTGAAGCCGTGCTTCTCAAGCATCCGCTCATTACTGATATTGCTGTCATGGGGATCACCCTTGCTGATGGCAGTACTGAGGCGCCTCGCGCATATGTCGTTCGTACTGGAGGCACGAAAGGCAAGCTGACTGCTGAAGATGTATTTGACTTTGTGCAGCAGCGGCTCGCGAGCTATAAAGTGTTGGATGGGGGTGTTTACTTTGTGGACAGAATTCCACGAACTGTCAATGGGAAGCTACTGAGGGGAAAACTGGCCAAGTTGAACGAACAGAGAGATATGTTGGCTGGACTGTTGGGGAAGTTGAAGGCCGCAAAGGCAAAATAGGTGGCTGCTATGTTTTGTAGCTCAATTACTTCTCGTTAAGGGATTACTGGTATGGTTTGCTCGATCCCTTTGTTCTTCCTCACTGAACCATCTTTGTTTAATCCATTTTCCCATGTAGCTTATGCTGCGTAGTCAGTCTGGGCATTATCTCAGTTTATCTATCAAGTAATAGAAAACTACGATTAGCTCACGTTTCTACGAAAGGTCAATGGACAGTTAACCAGTAGGTCAGTAATAGTATAGAATTGGAACCCTGTGTATTCTCTCAAGGACTGCAATAACTATAGAAATTCCAACGAAATAGCTACCGAGAGAAGAAAACCCTCAAGTCAGTTTAGGCTTCCTCGCCCTGAACACAAGCACCGCGCCAACAACCCAAGCATCAACATCATCAAACTCATTATTAAGCTCTTTCTTAAACACCTCCGGATCATCCCCATAGTTCCCAAACACACCCTTATAATTATACAACCCCATCGTCAACTTCCCGAACCAATTATGCTCCACACGCTGACCCAGGATCGTCGCCCCGAACAGCGTCCCATCCGGCTTCAGATGCTCCTTCAAGTGAGCAAAAACGGTCGCTTTCCTCGCACACGGCGGCGGCAAACAATGCAGCAAGTACATCAACGAGATCGAGTCGTATTTGCGCGACGCAGTGGTGCCGGGTCCTGCACCGTCCTCGGCGGGTAGTTTGATCGGCTCGAAAACGTCTGCTTGGAGGGTTGTGGTTCGCTCTGGGCAGCCAACGCGCACGGCGGATCGCTCCAGACAGAGTGTGTTCATGTCCACAAGGGTGAGCTGCTGCGGCCAGGACTCGCCCTTCGCGAGTACGCGCTGTCGGTGGTGGGCTGGGAAGTAGCCCGTGCCGACGCCGATGTCGAGATGTCGAGCGCCGACGTTGGCGGAGAAGAAGTCGTTGAGGAAAGAGGAGGGACACCGCCAGACGTAGTTGTCATTCCACCAGTGGACGAGAATGTCATAGATGCGGAGGCCGAGGCCGTCGTAGACGGTGTAGCCGCGCTCCATGATGGATGACAAGTTGAAGTGTGAGATGACAGAGAATTAATCGACCGAGAATGAAAGAAAGCGAGGTACTGGGGGTGATTTCTCTACCTACATCAACTCAAGGAGTGCGAAGAAGGAGATACTTATCTGAAGGGCTGACACCTCGCTAACCCAAGCACAGCCTAGACGTAAGCTGCGACAGGCTCAGCTGGGCAGTTCTCATAGTACGAGCAGTGTTTTCGTGCTGTCAGATTCAGTAGACCTCGTATCAAATCATTGAAATGGAAGCTTAAGTATGCGTGATTCGAGTTTCTTTCGTTGATGATTTTCTTAAAGCTCGCTACAAATAGTGCCAGGGCAGATAATATGGAATAATCTATTTTTTTCCGTAGTTGGGAGATGATTTGGGGGCGGTAGTCGGCTGGTCTTCCATCACTCAACATCCATCAACGAAATCGAAATCGATCCCTTGGCAAGTAGGTAGGCGAAGCTGTCGATAGAAACAGTCAAAGCCCCATGGCAGAAGCTTTCTAGGCTCCAAGATACTTTGGCAGAGAGTGGCTACAAAAAGGCGATAGGTTTTTCTGACTCTTACCGCAATAATGGAGCAAAAAGGTTGGATATTGCCAGACTACGTCGGGCGTGGGGGCCCTAGTTGGGATGCTGTATGCAGCAACCCGGATGTAACTCTAATGAACTTAATGCACACCGCTCCTCCCGTCATAATCCAGTCATGATTTTATTCATATCTGAGCTTGGGTGTTACAGGGGTAGCAGGAGGTGGAGTAGTAACGTTACTTGACTGTTGATTCGTCAGAAAGTCTGCGAGATATTATTCTTTACACTGTACGGCGTACTAGCTGATAGGTTGTATTAACTTACTGAGTTAGGGCAGGAGCCATTTAACGTTCTATCATGCTTCGCTGCGTGCAAGTACCTGTTGAGGCTCCTTACTACCGCTACTTAGTGGGTCATACCAAACCTAGTCTTGGGTGGAGAACAGTGTTCAGTAGTGTAAAAGCAGTTTACTACCATGAGTATAAACAGAAGGCGAACGTCAATCCACTTGAGGTCTTGTGGAATACACCACCATTTGATTTATCTGGTAACATGCCGATAGTACAGATTGCATTACCTACTCAGTTCAGTACAATTCTGAGTCTTGTTAAACCTAATGGCATTGATGTTAGCACTCAGCTATCGGTGGATCAAGAACTGTGAGTAGGTGCCTTGCAAATAGATACTGGAGCCACATCATGACACTAAGAGCACATGGACTAACTCACTAGACACTGATTTGAGGAGACATAAGCAGGGAGCCTTCGTTGAATTAAGCCACCAGAGCTGAAAGGTCAGGGGCGAGAAAGAGCCCGCGGAAGTGTACCTGTTGCTATTGTCGTGACGACCCTTTCCCTAAGATTCAAATGTGACTGCTTTCAGCCAGCCATCTTTGGCTCTTACTTAAGTCCACCTATTGGGGATAGCGCCCTGGCATAAAATATGCCCGGTAGTGGGGGTGTGATATCATTATGTTGTATATTCATTCCGAAATGTGTAAGAATATGACTCAGAAATGCAGATATGCATTCGTATGCAAGGGATTGTTAGCTATCCTACGGGGCAAGTAAGGGTCTGGGACCCTTTGCCGGCAGCTGCTGCCCTGCTATACTCTCTGGTGGTAAATATAACGTGAAAAACAGCTTTAAATATTCATATCTGTACCTGGTAGCGATGGTAGCCGTCGTGTAATCGTTATGATCATGTTATGACATAACGAGTACGTAGAGGTATGTATATTGCAGGAAATTTGGGCGTTGCGCTTCCTCCTGTGCTCGAACGTTGATCGCATTAATCTAATGTGGTTCGGTGTCCGGCTACTTATTCAAATCAAGCCTCCATATCCAGGCGAATGTTGTCCGCCAGCCAATCGACTTCCCATCCCAATCCACTGCCCAGGGAGCCCTCTGTAGAAATGGGAAATCAATGGCGGAGCAATCACGGAAGAACACCGTTAGTCTCGACCAGAGCATCCGGTCGGCCGCAGTCATTTGGGATCTCCTCATGATCGGAAACCTCTCTGATCCACTGCATGGCCGGTGGAGAGCCCTCTATCGAAGCAGGGACGTGCTCCAGCCCCGGCCATACGACAAAGGTCACTGAGGTTCCCTCCCGGCAAAACTGGTTGTTCAGCGCTACAGTATCGATATGCGGATCGGTGAGCTTGTCCTCTTCGCCCCGGAAGATGTAGAGAGGGAACTTTGGGGCAGTTTCAGCCGAAATGTGCTGTCCCATGACTCCGACCTCCGTAAGCTCGGGCTCAAACTTTGTCAAGAACTCGTTTCCGTGTTTAAACCAACTGTTGATATTATCCAAGGGGAGGATTCGCAAGGGCGGATCCTCGGGCGCGCTACAGCGCTGACGGGGGCCAGCAATTGCCGCAGGCGCCAAGGTCTAATATCGTCTATCATCCACTCGTTCATCTCGAGAAATGCATTCATCACTCCGAGCATAGCCCAGACATTCAACGATGAATATGTCATGTACATGTTGTTATACGTCGTCGTGATGTTTGTCGGGAGCCCGCCTAGCTCAGCGGCAATAATATTAACATCGGAGGCGTAGCCACCGCCAGAATAGCCAAATACGGCGATTTCCGCATCTTCGTCAACGCCCGTAATCGATCCAGATGCTGTCGCAGCGCGGAGCGAGTCCAGAGTCTAATATGCACTCTGAGGCCCAACGGTAAAAGCGACATTAGATCCTTCGTAGTCGGGGATATTCAAAACCGGCGGGTGCTCGTCTATCAGAATCTCAGCGATCACACCCATTAGGCCCCGATTGAATGGCAGCGTATTTTCATCAGCGCCCGGCTGTATTCCGTAGGAAGGAGAACAATTGGCATCAGACATATCGTAGGCAAGCTGGTGGGACAGTATACGACTCGTGTTGGCCCCTTGTGGGATAATAATAGTCGTAACAGTTGTGGTCTTCTGGAGGCGGAGATCTGAGGTAACATAGAGCAGCTGGAACGCATCGTATTCTATAATACCTTCCAGAGCAGAGAAGTCTATATTTGGCGTTCTGGGACATTCAGGACTTGGGATTCTCCGCAGGGAAGAAGCCCAAGCATGAGAGTCGCAGCCAAAGACCCTAGGTTCCACATAATGCCGGAATTGAGTTGCCCTGGCTTGATTGTTTTCCCAGCTCTCCTATGGGGGCACCTCTATTTAAGTTGTTAGAGGGAAGCCTATTTCACAGCACTACATTCTACAGCTGAAAGTCACCTTTCCCAAGGCTAGGAATGGCAGGTAAGGAGGGCCATCAATAAGCTATCCTATTGGTTTCTATGGAATCGTCCGCCAGGGCAATGAGGCATCATTTTGCCTGATCCGTTCTTAAGAGTGGAGTGGCACGTAGCCAGGACAATGGGATGCCAGGAATGTGGAACCAGGGGACAAAACCCCTGGTATCATGCACAACCGAGTTGCCTGTTGCTCGGTGCGTCCCTTGCAAATCTCCAAGGGAGGGTAGACACCTAAGTAACCATCGCTAGTTTATCGCATCTCGTATCGCACGTTAGTTTGCACTGGCCGCTCTGCCAACAACAAGTTTACTATTTGACTCCTCCTATGGAGTTCAAAGGCTAGCGACCAGGGTCAGTCACGCTACCTTGAACCAGGTTACAGTCGTCGTTCAACCATTATGCCGTGTTAACCTTTTATATATAGGTAACTCTATTTGTATCATGGCCAGTTCATAATAAATCACTCACAAACGCCAATCTATCCCTCCTTTCATCACACAGCCTGCCATATTCCAACAGTAACCGGTACACATAAAGCTGCATATCCTCCTGCCGAAGCACCTTTTCGGCCCAACTCTTCCCATTCATGGCAATCTTTTCCGCTTGTCCATCATGTCCATTCCGTCCTTTATACCCCATAAAATAGTGCAAGATTCCGTAGATGTCCATATATAATGAATCCATAGGCACAAAATGCGCCCATGGAATGAGCCTCGAATCATGCCATTCCTTGTATACCGTGGCTTTAATGGGCAACGAAGTCGACATCAGGAACGCGCGATACCGCCCACTGAATGAGTTCCCATCAACATCGGGCAGGTATTTGAACTGGTACATTTCCTTCATGGGCTTTCCTTCCACTAGCTTATAATACGAGCCGGTGTATTCACATGTCCTATTCTCACTGCGGGGAAAGCAGCACAGGTCTAAGAACCCAAGGTCGCAATGTTCGTTCAGATACTCGGGCAATGTGCCATCCAATCCCGCCCAGACATTGTAGTACTGGTAGTCGGGCTGGCGGAAGTTGATACCAGCGGATTTGGATCCGTTTGTTCGCGACACCTCTGTCCCGTTCATCATGGAAACGAGTCGGTGACGCTGGTAGCCTGTCCAGGTGTTGGCCCGGTTACGTCCGCCGCTGGCGATTCCTCGCCAGTACACGATATCCGTCTTGTTGGACCAGATACCGCCCTGGTTGTCCCACCCACCGGAGTACCGTGGGTCATTGTCCCAGTATACAGCTGGGGGAATGAGGATCTCATTGTTCACGGTTAGCTTTGAGCCGCCGAATAATGGGAATAGTTCGTGTGCAGTGGACGTAGATATCGGCTCGATGAAACTGCCGTGCAGGGCCTGCAACTCGGCGCGCCAACACGGATCCTTGGATCGCTCGAAGTCCTCTACATACCCGGACATGGAAAAGTTGCGATAATTGAAGAACACAGGCGGTGGGTTCTCGAAATCTATGTGGAGGATATTGCTGTTTCGCCCAGGGCTTTCGGGGGGACAGGCGCCGCGCATGATCTCCCAGAAGGGTTTGTCGTGGCCGTCGAATTCCGGTTTAAAGGGCTTGTTCGGGTTTGTTTCGTTATAGACGGGCAGAGGCATGTACTGGTCGATTGCATTCGCAGGGTCCAGCAGATTTCGACTCGTGCGTTCCTTCTCGCGGTACTCGGACAACGTTTCCCAAGGGATGATGATGCGTGGTTCGTCCATGCCGTTTAACGGGATATCCATGTCTGGCAGGAGGTCGGCAATGGTGGAGGTCAGATTCATCCAGATTTCCAGCCAGTTGACGCCTGTGCGGCCGACTGAAGTGAGCATGTGGTTGCGCACGATAATGCGTGGGTCCCAGCCCGATGCCTGCTTCTGCATGACCTTAGGGTCGAGGGCCCAGTAAGGACTCAGGTCATCGTAGAGCTGGTCGAAGAGATCCTCGATGAGGATCGCGTCTTTCTCCTGCGCCAATTCGACCCACTTGTCGAACCCTGGTGGTGGATGGCGTCCGCGGCGCTGTCGATATTGTTCTGCTGCTTCGGCGAGACTGTATACCTGCTTCTCGAGGAGGCGGTCCCATTCTTCCTGTGCGTTTTGAATTAAGCCATTGATCGGGTGGGGAACAGCCTCAGGGTCATCCTGACTAAATTTCCCCGTTCCCTTTTCTTTCCCATCGTGGCTGCCACTGCTGCTTGATGGGATAATGTTGGGGAGGGGGATGAGGCGAAAACAGAGCTCGTACAACGTGGTTAGGAGTATGATGGCCACAATAGCCATAAGGCCGTAGTGTCGCATCGGAGACTGTATTAGGGAACCCATACCGCATGAGGGCTTTCCCGGCATAGATTCGGAAGAGACAACAGGACGCCAGTCATCATCATATAGCCTCAATGGGTCGTCCACTCCCACTCCGGATTGAGCGGAGGGAGAACCAGGGTGTCTCGTTCAACCTGAAGCAAGTAGTACCATATAAAAGCCTTATTATCTAAGGGCCAATTATAGACTCAGAGAAAGAGCGAACGGTGGGTCTGACGAGTTGATACAACCGGGGGTCTTGGGTGGAGCAAGGAACAACGTCTCATTTGGGCGTTCCTGTCAAGCCGGATGCGGTCAATCTTGAATAGACAGTTCGTGGTATTCAAGCTAGGCACTTCCCTATCATTTATATGAAAACTATCGGCAAATGAAAACCTAAGGTGGTATAACGACTCGTCTAACGGAGCCCACATCGTGAGTTATGGTTGATTGACATACTGACATGCCTCGGTTCCATAACCTACGGGTGGCGGGATTAAAAGAATGCTTAGCGGATGTTTAGCGTAGTATTAGCCGTAATAGATCGCAATTGCACACCGCGCTCTGTCTAGAGACATTCCATACATCGACGTTAGTAATCTTTCGGGTTCTTCCGGCCGTCGGCCGGAATGGGACAAACCAAGCTGGAATGTGGAAGCCAGAATGGGACAGAGACGGAATCCGGAGGCCGGACTGGGACGCAACTGGAATTTGGGAGGAGGATTTCTCAGCATCCGTAGGATCCCCCGGGTTCAAACAAGTCCGAGGAACTATTGCACACCTTTAGGCTAGGATCATGCTATTCATTATACAGCATAGCCCCAAGAACATGAATTACCAAGATAGCCAAAAATCCCCGTAACTATCTCTCCTATGCTATTGGGTTCATGTCTTCTGAGAGCTCTACAAGCTCAACGGGTAACAATCTCTAGACAGTCAACGAAAACATAATGCACTATCGTACCCGTCTCCATTGTCATTAATCTTGGCTGCTAGATAACTAATGTATCCGAACCTTAGTAATAATGTACCCGAAACAGAGTATCTGCTAGAGTCGGTGAAATTCTACGGTATTTGCAACTCATTTCCCATTGTTTTGTTAAGCCTGCTATGCTTTGCCTTTTACCTGCCAATTGGGGCTGTCAAATATGCTTCCAAGGCGACGGCTGACAGCGAGCGCGGTCTCATCGCTGTCTCTAACATCTGCCCCAGATACCGGGCAATGTCCTTGTATGTCTCTTGAAGTCTCCGAGCATAATACCTGAGAAAGACAACCAAAGGCCGTGTTTTTTCAGGGAACTACAAACCCCAATCGCCTTAGCATCTCCTTTAATACCGGTGAATGTGTTGATTTCGATCGCCACGGATGGGATTGATTCCTTGTTAAAATTGATAATCGCTTGTATAAGTACTAACAAATCCGGAAAATATAGCGCACTGTACCTCAACCAGCGCGTTGTTTGCTAGAGCTACGAGTATGTCGATCCTATTAACGCCAACTACACTTTGGTATAAAACTGTATGAGGTGCTAACAACGTACTGATTATTTAACAGGTAGCCGCTGTAAGGCATTCCAGAGCATGTCCCTATTGTCACAGTTTGACTGGACGTCATGGATCCATACGGTGCGATCCTGCGCGAGTGGACACCAAAGGTTGCCCGCTATGCCATTAATGTTGAGATAGCTTCGGACATGACGGGCTTGTCCCAGATGAACAAGTCCGGGGCGAGAGTCTTAGAGTAGCGAGATCGTACGATGATGATGATTCCCAGCAAACAGTATTTCATGGTTGCCGAATACATCAAACTCAGATGACGTTCCTTGGGGAAATTTGAAGAGACTTTTACCGGATCTGTCTCCCTTTCTATTTTATATTTCCACGTTGCTTGGTAAATTATGTTTTTCCTTTGTTGTCACATGCGGTATCGCTGTTTTAACCCAAGCCATCCGTACAGAGTATATCGTGAAGGATTCGGGTAGGACATTCGCATATGTGGGGCTGTGAGGTTATTGGCTATAGCTAGGTATATACTGAAATGGTTTAGGCTCATAAATTCATCCGCTTAGAAGTTTAATGCCTCGTTTCTGAAAGATCTGCATGGGCTGATCACCGATGCGCTCGGCGATGCCCATGTTATACTAATCAAAAAGTGTGCTTTGGAGTACACCAATAATTCTCTGCTCTCCGTCTTTCGTTATGCGTAAATATAGCAATCAGTGTTGGTCTTTATTACTCTCCAAGAGTACATCAGGATGTGGACGTGGAAATCTTATTGTGGAAAGGAACTTGTAGCGTTTTTCGCCCCCAAAGTTTTAGTCTATCAATTGGTCGAGTATGTTGTGGGGGCTAACATCTGGAGTCGTCAATCTTTTAGGCGTGTGCCTGATCTCCTTGGCAATAGCTAGAAGGGTCATGGTTTGTGGAATGATCCAATGATCGGCAAGAGCTAGTTCTATGAGAGGTTGGCGAATTGAGAGTAGTATGGCGCTAGAAGGCTGCCGAGTCGCAGAGAGCGCGGTGAACTCCGTAAAAAGCGGAAGAATTTTTGACAAGCCATGAATGTAGAACCGAGCGACTCCGTAGAGTCCGTACTCCGTATATCCGAAACACCAGGCGGCATCACTAGACGCCAGCGCAGCAATTTCGGAGGCAAACATTGGCTAAACATTATGGCCCCGCGGAGTCAATTTCATGGGGCCAGAACCAAACCAATTCCAGTATATGCAAATGCCATATGGCCAAACGCTTTGGCCTTTTCTAGCAATTAAACACCACACTGTTAGATGTGTTGCTCGAAGTGGACTTGGCAAAGATCTCCTGTACATACGCATGGGCAGAACATAAATACCATCCTGGCCCCCTAGGGAATCTATCATATCAATCTGAACATATTTGGCAGAAGGCGAGTGGCAAAAAACCCAACAACCTGACAAGATGAAGCTCCAGCAAATTCTCTCCGTTCTCTCGCTGTCAACAATTGTTGCAGCTGGTGACTTCCACTCCACCTGCAACATCCTCGATATCTTGGAGAACCGTGTCCTGAATGCCAAATGTGCCGGCCCCAATGGCAAACTGCGCAATCTCCTCGACCTCGATAAGTGCTATGGCGTGAATGCCGAGGGCAAAATCGTTCCCATGGAGAAGTAAGAATTCGTTTTGTTTCTTTCAGGATTTACGAACTGATAACTCTCCCCATATACAGTGGTAAATATACTGGGCGTTGCGAGCTTTGCAGCGTCACATATGATGGTGAGATGCTGTGCGACTGCCTTGATGGTGACGACAAGACTGTCAAAGCCTCTATTGATCTGAGTATGTCCAAGTCACAATCCAAATCTTTCATAGGACAAAAGAAGTTAATGATATTAGATGATATAATCTCCAACGACAATGGCATCCTTCACTGCTATGTCGGTGCTGGTTTCGATGCGTCGTGCATCAAGCAATTCAGCAGTGATGACGAGTGTCCCTAATTTCTTACAAGGCTGGGACTAAGGAATGAGAAATCAAAAAATGTGTTATGAGGCCTTAGAAAAGTAATAACCTGGCTAAATTTGATCGCACGTATTCCTTGCATGTTCCCTAGTCAATTTAATTCGCTGGCGAAAAAGAAACCATGGACGCAATATTTGCCCTTATATAGAAAGGGACGCTCTATTTACTTAATCAGGCACACAGTATGTTGCTTATTCCCTGTGATTATTTGTTTATCACTAGTAATGGATAGCACTTTTCAGACTCCACCCGCAACAGGTAGTAGTTTTTATGAAACTAGAAGTATCTAGGTTAACGTCTCATATCGCGTAGAGAGGTTGCTTAATGAAAATCTTAAAAGGTATTATGGGAAGCCTCTTTGCACATTCTTCTGGGATTTCCGTCTAGAGAAATAATATAGAGCTCTTTATATTCAACCATATCATTTAATTCAGGAGCTACTCTCAAGATATCTCTACACCCGAAGCGGCGACGGCGATGGAATATAGACCAAAGATTTTCCGGGTTAAGTGACAACAATGGATTACTACTCCGTATATCACGGAATCAACTGTTTTTTGTAAAAGTGGTGTGTCTACTCTACATTGGGTATAGTTTCCTTCGTTATAGCCGCAGCCGAGGCCCGTTTACCGTGGTTTGGAAATCTACGGCATTTCTTTGTAGTGACTGATGTCTCTTTGTTGACTTTCCCCACTCAATAATACTTTAACAAATAGATGGAATTTGTAGCTAGGCTAAAGTCTTCTTAGCTGATGGTATATGGGGGTGCTACGAGCATACCCCATATACATCATGTCTAGCTTACATGCGGACGACTCACCGTCTGAGACGTAAGCCCTTTCAGAAAATGTCGACCTCCAAAAATGTTAATGTGAGTGACGGATACAAGGAACGTGTCCTAGCTCTGAGGCAAGCTAATCATCTAAGCGAGGTTTACCCGGAAGAACCGAGTGAGCTTGTCGAACGGAATGAGCTGAACGCGGTCGTAGAGATCGGCGTGTCCAGCACCTGGCACCCAAAACAGCTCCTTTGGCTCGGCAGCACGCTCATAAGCATCTTCGCTGAAGTATCGCGAGTGAGCCTGATCGCCGGCGATGAAGAGCATCGGACGTGGAGAGATAGTGTCGATGTCATTGAATGGGTAGAAGTTCCCGAACTTTGTGTTACTGGAGAGCGTCGGTCTCGTTGTGATGTTGGATATGATGCGGAGTGGTGTGAACTCGGCGCGTTCAGTACGGTAGAAGTCATAGAACTCGCGTTCAATGGCAGTCGAGTTGGATGTGAGTCCTAACACGGTACCGCCGGTGTATTGAACTTTGCCACCGTTAATTTCTGTCCAGCGCTGCTCAGCCGCTTGCCGGAAGACTTCCTTCCGCTCTTCGAGGCTTTGAGACCTCCCCAGTCCGTGCCGCGCGAGGTCTCCCATGTTATACATGCTGGACGTGGCGATGGCCTTGAGGCGCGGATCGATCTTCGCTGCACTGATAACGAAGGAGCCGCTACCGCAGATTCCAACCGCGCCGATCCGTTCGCGGTCGACGAACTTCTGAGTGCCGAGGTAGTCGACAGCAGCGCTGAACGCCTCGGCGTACAGGTCGGGCAACACAGCGTTGCGGGGCTCGCCTTCACTACTGCCCCAAAATGGGAGATCAAGGGAGACAGTGACGAAGCCTTGTTCGGCAAGCTTCTGAGCATAAAGGTTCGAGGCCTGTTCCTTCACAGCACCCATGGGATGACCGACAATGATAGCCGGCAAGTGGGCGCTGGTGTTAGACTTCACGCTGCGATTGAAGCTGTTGCTCATGAAGAGGTTTCCCGCAACGTTCATCTGATACTGGTCCTGGAAGGTGATCGGGTGCCGTGTCACGTTGCTGCTGCGGTAGAAGTTGTCTGCACCAAATGACATGTTCTGAGCCGTCGCCAACATTGGTGTGGCTGACAAAATCATGCCCAGGGAGATGGGGCTGTTTCCTGCGATCTTCATTTTGTTGGTTTCTGTTGTTCAATAATCTTGCAAAGACGGAAGTAATAATGTCTCGAACTTAATTTCGAAGTTGGATGTCGCCTTCTTATAGCCGCTAAGATCGCACGAGCTTTATCATTGCACGCCACCTTAGCATCAGCATAGAATACTGTCATCCCACTGCCGGAGATAGGCAAGATACGGAGTATGCTTACTATACAAAAGCGATCACAAATGACACTGCCAAGCTCAACATCTTAGGCTTATTACGCATTCAACGTACGAAAGAGCAAGTTTTCTACCAATAACATAGAAACCAGTAAAGGCAGAACCCCACGTGTAAGCGAGATGGGCTCATTATGCTGCTGCCTTCCATGGTTCGTTCCTAGACCCGGTATCTCCAGAAAGACTTCCTCATTCCAGATGCTGAAGATGCGAAAGACGATCGCCCGCGTACCTGGTGGGCGCTAATCCCACTCCGGCTAGCGCGTTAGCATCGTGCATTAGCGTCTTGGCATTTTCTGGAATCTGTAGCTCCGACCAATGGGAGCCGGGCTTGGCATAAGCTCCTCGCGTTGCCATCCCAGCTTCCGGTCTTCATTCCGCCTGAACTCATGAAATGGCATCAGTCATGTAACTATTGGGCCTCTGAAGGCCGCAGTAGGGAAACTCGTAGCTCCGTGCAGTCCCCTGTCTTCCTATGAATGGCGGGTGGGTCATCATAGACAATATGTGACAATATATATTTGGGGAACAGTAATCGAAGGCGCTACTCTAATTTGTATCCCTTGATTTAAACCCTCTCCATTGATTTTGTGCTGCAGGAGAGAATTTGTGATTCTGGGGTGCTTTTTTAACATTATGATCGCAAAAAATGGGCGTAATCTGTTTGTGTAGAAGATGAACTTCTCCTGGGATTTCATCCGGACATCCGAAGTCCGCCCGAGGGGAGATATTTGTCCGATCGGAGCGCCTTCCGTGGAAGTCCGTGCGTCGGAAGGAAAGCCGACGAATCAACAAAACACGAGATGCCGCCCACTGGTTTTCGTGGTAGCTGAGAGCCAGTTCACAATATTAACATCTTCTGGGTCACGCAAGGAATCAATCACTCTACGCTATTCCGAGAAAGCTGATTTAAGCCAGTAAATGGTTTCCTTTTGCTCGTGAGGTGTTTCAATAATGCATAGGCAAGGAACGGATTTAAAACCACTGACATCTACTCGGTGGTAATTTTCCTTGCAAACGACATACAACCAACTTGGTTTGGATCACAAGGATAACCGAAAGGTAATATATCTTTATATGATTCTTTACAGGGATAGGAATCACATATTCTCATATAATTAGGATGGTATACCTTGAGCACAATTCTTGGGCGGGATTGATGCCTCCGGAATCGGAAAATGTCAACTTTACGACAACTGCGTATAGAATGTCCTAACATGTCTTCGAATTATCATATGATATTTACAGCTCTGTAAATTGTCAAAACAATATTCTATTACGGCAACAATTCGAGAAACCAGAGCAAGTAACTCTTTTGCGCTAGCAGGTCTTGCTTTCCGGCCTTATGTTTTGTCAAGATACCCTTCTTAATTCCCTTGTGGAAGTGTACTTCAGACTATAGACACATTAATGATAATGCTAAACCATGCCCACACTACATTAGTCAATTTCCTTCGTAGTTTCGCATGTTCAGCCGTTGTTATGTCGCTCGTGGGGCTAGGTGGGCCTGAATAGTCATAAGCGTTGGTTTGTCCGGATAATTAAATACTTAGTAGATGGATTTATTATAGTTCGATACTTATAAACCTGGTCGGGTGCTGAGTTTTTTATTTTTTTTATTTTTTTCTTGGACATATCATGGTGCCCCCTAACGGGCTCAAAACACATCAGCGGGACATTCGGATTTATGGCCACCGGAGTGAAGATGTTGCTGTTACTTGTCAGTGCAAGTGGGCCCCGGATGTTGGAAATAAATGGATCGGCAGTTTTAAGGTGCTACAAGGAGCTTGCGTGACTGGTTCAAGCATTCTCAAGTGGGGAGCTGTTGAGATTAATCATACCACTGGCGGTTTTTATAATGGGTTTCGGATTCAATTCTCCTCCACTAAAGTCAATGGTGACAGGTAGAAGATTTGGCTGGTGAACAGCATAAATATTGCACGCTCCCAGCTCTGGTTTGACAATTGGACAACCATCGCATTCTTATTTCACATCAAAATGCCTTCAATCGCCCAGTATATCCACATCCTCGCCGCTGTGGCGTTTCAGTCGGCCAATGCGGCCATGGGCCCTGCTTTCAGCACCGGCCCCGTCTCCGACAGCACATTCATCCGCGAGGCTACTTCCACCTTGGTCCTCCCCAAGGCTCCAAGCGGGTCTTCGGGAGATGCTTCTCTCTGGGTTGGCATGGGAACCTCCAACGGCGACTTAGTTCAGTCGATCGCCGACAACTGGCAGTCCAATAACTGGAACATCTACGCCTACACCCTGTTGAGCACAGGAGGTTAGTGCTAAGATATCTCCAATGGCCAGAGATGCCGGGCGCTGACTCCTAAACAGCCCAAAGCCAGATGCCTGTCCAGGGCGATTCCGCCACTGCCTCTGAAGGTGACAAGGTCACCATGCATTGTAAGCCAACACTCCTCAATCCATCTCTTGAATTCCAAAATTAATCCCGATTTTAGACAAGTTCGACGACAATAGCGGTAACTACACCCAGACCGTTCAGGTCAATGGCAAGACAGTCTCGACCCTCTCCACCAGCGACGAGCATGCCCAGGGCTGGGGTAGCTCCGTCGAGTGTGCCGAAGACAACTGCGGCACTGTTGGTGCTCACTGTACGCTTCTCTGCAACTAACGATGTAACACTTCAGTGGTACCGGGCTAATGCATTTCCCTCTATAGCGTGGATCGACACCAAGATTATCCTTGATTCTGCCGACCCCAACTATATCAACACCGTCGCCAAGGGTGAGGGTGTCACCGGCGAGATGTCAACTAGCGACAACGGCAAGACGTGGACCGTCACAACGATCAAGATCCCCGAATTTACCTTCGGACAGTCTTCGTAAACTCTTGTGCGCAGATGCTAGCGGGACATATGTATAGTTTATAAAAATACATGAGTAGCTTCGATGCCGTTTGTTCGAGGGCAATAAAAGTTCTTCATAAACATAGGTTTATATTCAGCATTATAAACCCTCTTCATATCCGTTAATACCCCATAACGCAATCAATAGATGCAGAGATTCTATAAACCCATTAATAATGCCAATTGAATCGTCCAATCCCCATAGCATGGCTTGGTTAATTAGCAATACCTAGATTGATAATGGAATGCTCTAAATTACTCTAGAGTCGTCTTTGATTGATGTTTCTGGCCAGTACACAAGGATAGCAGCCTATGTTAACCATGCAAAACTAATTACCCGATTCCCTACTCATGATATCAAGACCTGTATTAAACATGCACAAAGCCTTGAGACCCCGATCTCAACAAACATTAAGCACAGCATTTCCTGAAATGTTCCAAGTAATGTTCTCGCCACAAGGACTCTCCGTCACAGTGTTGTCATTAATCTCCGCCGTGATCGAAATGTCCCTGGTGTTTTCAAACTCATTACGGGCACTGACGCGAACCTCTCCTCCTCCCTGAGCGGTACCACCGTTGATCTTGACATTGTAGCAATTCTCAATGAGGATGGCATTGTTTTCATTATCGGCAAGGTCGATGTTGTCAATGACAGTACCCCCGGACTCCGATACGCAGAAGATTCCCCGACCACCGCCACGGGAAATGACGTTCTTAATATGAACATTTGTCTCGTATGACCCATCTGGCTGGCGGCCGTTGGTGTTTGCGAAACGCAGAGTTGCGTAACCAGTCCCTTCAGCAACATTATTGCCATCAACGGTTCCAACTTCGACATTGACGGAGTTCTGGATTAACAGAGCACACTCGCCAACGTCCTTGGCGATAACCTGGCCGATGTTAAGACCGTCTATGTTCCAGATCTCAACGGCATGGCTGCCAGCTCCAGTGACTTTGATCGTGTCCATGCTCACGTTGGAGTTAGCATCTTCGTCGCGGTGGAAGCGAATGCCCAAACCACCGCTGAGATCCAGAGTAATTTCTCCCAAGGAAAGGTCCGTGACGCCGTAGAAAAGGAGGCCGAAGTATGGATTGCCGGTCATTGTGAGGTATGGGATCTGGACGCCCGTGGTGCTGGTAGACTCGATCGCACCGCGTCCTTTCTCATTGAAGTCCGTGTCAATAGTGCCGCAACCTTCGAAGATGATACCGTTGCTAAGGCTGACGGTGCTTGTTCCGAGAGAGCCCGATGCAATAACGGAGACACGTTCGCCTTCGGCCAGAGAGTCGACTGCAGCTTGAATCGCTTCGATATAGCTAGAGCCAGAGTACACCTCCTCCGAACCTTTGGTCGCGGTGAAGGAGTTGTTGTTCCCATCCACTCTCGCATCAGGTGTGCCCGAGCCACACTGGGCCCAAATGCTGGAGGCCAGTGCGAGCCATGCTGTGAGTTGGACAAGCAGAATCATTATGGCGGCGTTTTCGCTGCAACTGGCTTTATTCAATTGATTCGTGATTATAGCTGCATTTTGGCATGAGACAGGGAGCCTGAGAGCATTAAAGTAAGCATTCAACCTGAAGAGGAGATAGCTGACAAGACTACTAGTCTCTCGGCAAGTTTCAATTTCGTTAATCGGGGGAAATGGGTCCGCCGATCGTCATTGACACTCAAATTAATACACCAATGCAGATACCTCATCAAGCCCCCCCCCCTCCGCCATGCATTTGTTCTCCAGTGGAGATGCCTGAAGCATGTGTGTTCACCGGTTCGGGCCTCCGCTTTTGAGCTTTGACCTGTGGGCTGACGGTCTCAACTCTCAACTTCCTACAAGCCGCCAAATCAGATTCATGTTTCAAGGAGCATGGTATTGGCTGCATGCCCAGACCATTTCTGTGGGCTCTCTTACGGGCTTCAATCAACAACGGTATCATCTCGGAAGACATCAACCGTGCCGAAGTTTCCGGTGAAGAAATGAAAATGACATTACGTTATGTTCTGGAGGCAATACACGGATGCCTGCCTTTATGTTGAGGGCTTTTAGTCAATGGAAATAATAGTTCAGAGGGTGATAGCTTCGGGAAACCGCGTTCTCCAATAACCATGAAACGCGACCCTTATTTCTACCGCGCACCGAGTCTCGGCCAAATCGAACCTATGGAAATCACATTAATATGAATTAGACGGTAGGTAGCATTGAGAAAAAAAACAATAATGAGGAAGATATTTTACTCACTAGCGTAGAGATCAGGGTCCTGATATAGTTATTTATACTTCACATTTACCATTTTATACAGCAAGTCATATCTACATATTTTCGTATTGGGCTGGCATGATGCTACCGGCCGGAACAAATACCAAGGGGTGGTCTCTAAGTAGCAGGAATGGATAGCATATTAATGATATTTAATAAAGTTATGTGTATTAAATTATATAATCACAGTACTCTGTTTCATTTATAAAAAAAAGCCGACGAACTTTCGAACTGCATCAGATCGATCGTTCCCGTCTGGATAAGAGGTTGCTCTATTTACCAACTAGGAATTAAATAACGTATAAATAGTGAACGGGAAGCCGATTGGGGAGTGTGGCGCACTACTGTTACGAAGGTTCACAGGAGGTGTTGGTGAAGGGAAGATAGGTCGCTAGGACTTTGGTACACATGCTTTCTGGGGTCCGAGAAAGCCCGAGTCTGATAAGAAAGACATTATAGCTAGAAGATAAAAATCAAATACAAATAAAATCATATTACTGAGCAGCAGGTTGTTTACCTTGTCTGTGAAGCACCCATGGTCCGCATTCGCTTGTACAAGTGAATCCAAAATGTCTCGGCCTCGGGAGTATCATTGGATAAATTGCTTGTTCAAGCGCATTGACACTTGGCTTCTTAGCGTCATTGTTACATATTGGTGCATTCTGCCTATCCCCGGGCAGACTTCCAATATCCCCTTCAATGCAGGATCTTGTCTGGACCCCTGAATGTTTATTTCTCCGGTCCCCCATGGCCTATCAATACATCCAAGCTCCAAACATCGTCTCTTTCCAATTTGCCTCGTCATCCCGTGATGTTATGACGGTGGTGTTGACGGGTGCGTGAGGGCTATTAGGCAACTGCGGTGTACCCGCAGCCACTCTGCCCTTACTTTAATTGTAGTAGTTGAGTCATCCTGTGATACCGCCCGCTCGCTGTTTTCTGTCTGACCTGTACGCGCAACTGATGGGTTATCTACTGCTGGTTGCGAGCAACGCCTCCTTTGCGGGCTCATCAAAGTCCTCTTTCAGCAATCGTTGTCGGGAACGGCTGAAGCTGTACTCCATGATCACATTTATGCTTGTCAGTGAAAGTCCTTGGAATAAACGACTTTCATGGCCACTGTATATACCGTTAGTGAACGCAAAGTAGGCCATGTCAATGCGCACTGGCCGGCCGGACTTTCTAAAGTCCTCTAAGCGGTCCAACGGAACATCAACTTTGACCCATATCACAGGCTGCAACCGCCGTACACTTGCTTATGAGAAGAACGGATTAAGAACAGAACAGCCCATGCGATGTAAGTCATGGCTGATAGTAGCTATGGTCGAGTTAGGGGTCCCGAATTGTCGACTGTATTGAAGAGTTTTGTTTCTTTTCTCCTAACCCGAGCAGTAAAGACTGCCATAAAATTCCGACGTCTCAATATGAAGCTCCTCGGGGTTGATGCGGATGATAGGGCCCTACAGTTTTATGCGTGAATCCTGATCAGAGATATGTGGGCGCGTTTTGCTTGGAAGTGGCACTTACGAGCTTCTTATGCATATCCCTGATTTTGAAAATGTACTGACCTCCGCTTATTGCATCGTAGTAGAACTCATAAGTCGGTTACCAGATTCAAGGCGTTTTCCCTGGTCGAGGAATCTTAGCTGGGGTGCTGAGGTGCTGAGCTGTAGTGTAGCCCGAAGACGGGTCCTACATGCACGTTGTCTCCTGTCTTTTGGCCCTTTGGGATTCTTCCGTGCCGTTTTAGGTTCTACCAGATTCATCGATGTTGCTGTCGCTGCTTCTCACTGCGCAGTTTACGAAGAGATTTGTCATACTGCTTCTTGTCACCTAGTTTCCGATCCGGGAGGAGTTCCAGCTTCTCTTGTAGCTAGCTAGGGGAGACGATCAGAATTGGCACTCTTTGGTGCAACCTTTTAATCACTTAATGCATCCTGTACCCTTCCCATGTTACATCCGTATTACTTATTCATCAGATGGCACAAGATACTCTTGTCATTGACTCTCACTCGGATGGGCACCAGACGCATAGCGTCGGAATGCCGCTCTCTGCAACAGATGCACCCGATGACAGGATCTTGATATCGAATGTGAATTACTGCTGATGGCGAGTAATAACACTTCCAGGGTGGCAAGGAACAGCGCCAATTAATTTATAGGAGAAGAGCAAGCCTACGCAAGAATGCCTGTTGTAGCCCGCGTGTATAACATGATCATACTGATCTCGTGAGGCCCATGATTCGCCTGGTGAGCGAGCTTGCTGAGAAAGGTTCCTCTTCGCATCACACAGACAATACAGAATGGATAGTAAAAAGCATGAATGGCAATTTTCATATGTGTGCTCGATAGCCTGCAAGGAGGACATATGTCATACGGACAGATCATATTAAAAGGCTCATCTCGAATAACGGGTGTACAGAATATTCCTAGCCCCACCAAGACATCACATCCACACCAAGCGAAAGATTTTCTTTTCCAATGTAGGTACGCCATCCAGGAGTTTCCGAAATTCGGCATCATGCATCAAAACCTCCACATTCCACGCCATTCGAGGCCAAAGCGCCGTCGAACCTCGTCACATCAGCATACGCACCGAGATTGGGCGAGGTCAAGAAAATATACTATCACATCTCAGCGGCAAAACTAGCCCGTCACAAGGCGAAAATATGATTTTTCGGGCGAGCATGGACATAAATGCTTTGCAATTCTCCTTTCTCGTCTACAAGAACAGAACTCTCCATATTCTCTAATATCACCAGATACTGCCCGATAGATTCATCTACGCCATCATCCAGAATATCGAAGGTCTCCGCTCCCGGTACCGCTAACCGCACAATGAGTGCCCGTGAAAGAGCTCTTGCAATTAGAAAAGCGCAAGAAGACGCGCCGGCTCGCCTGCCTCTCAATACCCTATACATCGTCCTCTGGATACGATCAGATCCACCCCAACCGAACGATTTTCACTGGGGCTACTATTTCCACACAAGCCCGCAAGGTGGACTGAAGTACCATATGAGAAACTTGGGTGCTGGGTGGATACCAGACTGGCTCAACTGGTGGTGTATTCAAATCCAATTTTCTGTGTGTTCTTATCCAGATCGCAAACGTTCCTCCAGCGAAACACAGCCAGCTTGACCAAGTCATGAGGTCTCGCGACCGAGATGTCAATTCAATTCCTGGTGTCACATGCCGTGTCTGGTTGGTGGTGATCTTGCAAGCGTTGATTCAGGCCGGAGTAGTCCGTTGTAGCAGTGTTGAAGCATTGCAACAGGAGTGCATGGCTTTCGGAAATCAATACAGCGCTGGTGCTGCAACCAATACCCAGCCGCGGCCCGTTGTCAGATCGCAGATGTGTCTTTGAGCGGGGGTAATGAGCAAGCCAGCCTCCTAATATCTATCTGAGCACCATCTGTCGTTCGTTATGATATACTTGAGCTCTTGCTGATTTTGTTATTGTTCACCTTGTCCCTCGTTTGGTTTGTCCAACACCGGTGCTCTTGGATAAATGGGCATATTGAGCTTTGTCTGCCTTACCATGAGTGAGCGATCTACGATTAGTACATATCATTCTTTCGAATAACCAGCCGTTATATTTATTCAAGGATTCGGGTTTAAGCAGAAAGTTGAGGCTACAACGATTCATGTCTACAACATTGAACCATTATATTGCTATGTATGAGTCGACCGTTAGAAGGTTAAGGGCGATGTCCGAAGCCAGTTCACCCAAGTATCAGTCACCTCCCATCCAAGAGGTCACTTGAAACCACCAGCTACCTTTACTAAACCGCATTGCTGTTATATATTCCCAGTATTCCGGATACCACCCAGCAGATTCCCAATCCAAGAACCCAGATAGATGCCCATTGTCGCCGATTAGAATATTATGAGCCTTAAAGTCCCCGTGGATGAATATAATCCGACAACCACGTTGCTGGAGCTTTTTTGCACGCGCTAGGATGTCCTCGTATTCAACCATAGTTTTAAAGCTATAAGGTGAAGCGGGCGAAATTAAATATTCAAGAAGTTACGTATGATCGGTGAAAGGCCCCATTATATGATCAGGGACCCGCGGACTTCGTAGAGGCGTTCTGATAGGGGAGCAGATGGAATGGTGGTTAGGTGGAAGTCACGAACGCATTGAACGCATATATTTGTTGAGTTCCTCTAGCCATGGTTCTTCTAGGTCGACCTGCAGCTCATCGTCCGAATTTTCTAGGGGAACTCCAGGCAGCCTGGTCATCAAGATCGATATCTTCCTGTTGAATGGAGCCTTTAGATGTTCGTTATAATTTATACCCTGGGAATAGGAATTCCGGCGGCACCTGCTATTTGTATTGAAATTACTTCTTTAATACTGGTCTGATCTGTCCATTTCATGACGAGTCCGAACGGCAATTAAACGATATTAGCGTTGAATGTGATTCCGAACTAGGAGTAATACCACTGGGAAAAGTAGTAAGGAGACTTATGTATAATGTCCGGTATATATTCTGCAAAAATGTCTCTTGCGGTACATCGTTATTTTCTTTCTTTCTCTCTTCAACCTAGTGTCTTCGTATCTGACCTACAATGAGACTTATTTCTGCATTCCTGAGGTTGTAACACGCGTAGTAGTCGACCTACAACAGAGATTTATCTCACCCGGTTCTTTCCAACCCCAGTGAGCGCCCAGTAAACAAGCCAACATTCTATAGGTACAATCTTCCATAAATCAACCTAATTATCGCGTTGTGCTTCGCATCCCCCGCCCAGGATAATGGTGTTTTCTGGTTTGCATCTGACCGAGCCACGTCGGATCCCGCTTGGATTAACGCCCTTGCAACATCAGTCCTGCCATGCTGAGCAGCCCAGGATAGAGGCGTGCGGCCGTCCTGATCTTCGGAATGCGAACTTGCACCATGACGTAGGAGACAATGTGTGGCTTCCAGGTGTCCGCCCTCTGCTGCGTGCGAGAGAGCGGTTCGGCTGAGGAGGTCCCGGTGGTCTACCTGGGCAGAATTCCGCAGCAAGTACTCGATAATCCCCCCGTGGCCATTCTTCGCAGCTAATATCAAAGGTGTTCGATCAACCATGTCGTTGCAGTTCACATCCGCGCCACGTTCAACCAGAATGCGAACAATTTCCTCGTGACCCGCCTGAGCAGCCTCCGCAAGAGGTGTCAATTGTTCTCGATCGCGGGTTTCGATATTGGCATTCTTGTTAAGCAATAACCGCACGATATTCGGGTTTCCTAGATGGGCTGCCCATAGCAGCGCCGTTCGTCCTTGCGGACCTTGGAATTCAATATCCAAATCTTTTGTGAGAAGCTTAGACACCACACTCTCGCACTTCTCAAGTACGGCCCATAGCAGCGGAGTGTACTCGCCATGTACTATATCAAACCTAGCGCCGTATTTCAGAAGCACATGAGCCAGTGCTTCATCTCCTACGGAAAGAGCAGCTATTAGAGGCGGGCAAGTAAAGGACATGCTGACCGCGTCAGGGTCAGCTCCATATTGTAAGAGCAGTTCAACTATGGGAACGTCTTCGCAATCGGTAGCGTAGAGAAGCGCTTCGTTAAGCACCCAATTATTCTTCGGTGGCTGATCGCCAGCCCAGTCTAATAATACCTTTATAGATTCCATATATCGATCTTGTACAGCGGATCTCAATGGAGTCCAGCCGTGGTTATTAACGCAGTCTGTGGCGGCTCCATTCTCAAGGAGTAGTTGAATCATCTGCGGCTTGTTGCGCCGCACGGCATATTTGAGCGCTGTCATGCCATGTATATCTGCGTGGTTAATGTTGTTGCAGCGCTGGACCACCCATGACACGACCTTTGTTTGCTGATGTTCAGCGGCAGATATTAAAGGAGTTTCTCCTCTTCTGCTGGGGGTATCAATATCCGTGGTCCGCTCTAATACGAGGCGAATCATCTCCTCAGTCCCCTCCCAAAGAACGTAGTTTAACGCTGTCAGCCCCCATCGGCAGCGGGCCTCGAAATCGGTGGTGCGAGGCAACAGCATATGGAAGATTGATTCGTGTCTTGCTGAATTTGCATGCATCAAGGGTGTCTTTCCGTCCCTGGCGGCGGTAGGCGCAGCTGGATCAACGCCAAGATCTAGCAGCTTTTGTGTGATTTCCGGATACCGACCTGCGGCGCAGAAAAGCGTCTCGGGCGTCTGGCACGAGTCCATACTAAGAACCCCGGCGTCTAGGAGGACTTGCACTATCTCTGGTCTTCCATAACGCATTGCATTGCACAGCAGACCGCCCCCTTCCAGGATTAGGTCCTGGGCACCATCTTGGATCAACCGGCGGACTATATCGGGACTACCCGACCGGGATGTCGTTGCCATCCATAACGGGCTCCATCTATTGAGGCAGGTCGCATTTATGTCAGCCCCGAATTCAACCAGAGCATCATACATCTCGGCGCTGTAACAGTCTACTAGGGCATGCATCGCGGTGGTTCCGGTGCGGCCGTTGCGTCCGTTTGGGTTCGCTCCTCGGGACAGCAGCAGCCGAGCAGCCTTAGCGTGCCTCTTCTTAATCGCATTTTCTAGCGCTATGTCTCCATAGTCATCGTGATCATTAATCCTAGCACCGTCATTCAGTAACTGCTCCAGGATACCGACATCTCCATAGGCCGCGGCCCTAGGTAGTATGTTGCGGTGACCATCTGTCGGCGCCATACTCACGCCCCGACTTCGTAGTCGTTCTAGCTTCGATGGACTCCTATGGAATATATCCAGGCTTCGAGGGAGTATTAAAGGGTCTGCCCCAGCATCCAGTAGCATCTCCGCAATTCTAAAATGCCCCTGCTCGCAAGCTCTCTGGAGCAGCGAAGATTGTGTGTACAGCAGAGCCCTCCAGCCCTGGTCCAGCAAAATGCGCACAACATCCTCGTGCCCATTATTAGTCGCTGCTAGGAGGGCCAGACACCCAGTCTCCCCTAGTATATAGTTGCGAGACGAATACTTCACGACATTCCGCAGAGTCGCTAGGTTCCCGTGCGTCGCGGCCCAGAGAAGGGCCGAAGGCGGCTCGTCAGGTTGCTTCTCCTGCTTCTTTATATACAACAACGGAGTCAGCGCGGCGCAAGTATATCGAGACGCCTGGACGAGCGTATTCAGACTCGCGACACACAGGTCCTTAACGATATAGATGAATAATTCCGTCGGCAGCGCCAAGAGACGCGAAGGCAGCGCTGTAGATTCGGCCATTCTGTCCGAGGGATGTGAATTTTCCCGGTCACGTAGTATCTGAAAGCCAGGAATTACTTGCCCAGCGATATCTTCGAGAGTTCCATGTTAATCGGTGAGTTCTTTTGAAGGTGGTGTAGCAACCACGTAAGACTTTATTTAGCGCGGATGAGGTAAACTGCTTAACATTGGCCATTGTACGGAGTAGTGGAGCTTTGAACGAGGGACCCGTTTCATCCTACTTCCTTGCTCTACAGTTAGCTGTAGATTCTGTCAGAAGTGCTTTGTGCGTCGCCGTTACAGGTGGCTATAGCGTACCTGAAATGTCCTCTGCCCGAGGTATCACAATTAAAAACATGCATATCTTCTTCCACACAATGTGAGCGATACTGTTCCACGGTCAAAGTAGAGATTCCTACATAATGATCATGAAGAAAGCTTTGTCAAAGAATAATGTGCCTCAGTGCGGCTGAGACACAAGTTCTATAGTCTAGAAGATTTTTAAAATAAAGGATAAGACTTTCCTGAAAATGAGAGGCAACTCCTCTAACTAATAGGAAAATCCATACATACACATAGAAGTTCTTCTACATATTGTTTAGACTGTTTCCTCACTAATCCTCCAAACCGCCTCCTGGAACGGATGAATGCAGATTTCCAATCTTTATATGGAGCATTGAATTGTCGCCAAGGTCTGATTATCGGAATCGATGATCCTACATGACGACGATCTTAATGAGGACACGTGGTCTCAATGAGATGTCGGAACATGAGTGGCTTTGGTGTCGGGCTCCACAACCGTAGTAAGCATCTCATTAGTAGTTAACTAACCGATTAGTTCTAGCTCCGAGTGATACATACCATTGAATACTACTGCGGGTTGCACTGCGTAGCCGTCACGCCCACACTACCCTTCCTAGGTGTAGACCTTCACATATCTATAATGTTATTAGGTCTGGCACCTCTGATATTCTTCTCTTCTGTTGCCTATTTATCGGGATGTAATGTGTCAGCCACATAAGCTGAACCAGCTACTTTTTATCTTCTAATCCACGTTAAAACCTTTAGACTAAGAGCTTCTGTGAGAATATACTAGAGATACACTCGGTGGATTTCGAACAAGCAGAATCTGTTTATAATATTCTCCCCTAGTCTCGATCAACTTATTACTGGCACTGTGACTATTATATGAGCCCCAATTTCCCATGTGTTTCGAGAAACTGACAGTTACTTTTTTAACTGCGTAAGACCGCTGTAGTGTTAATATGCGTTGTTATCTATAATTCCTTCCTCTATCCCTTGGCCAGTGTCCCTGGGCCTCGCACTGGGAGAATATTTCCGGTAGGGCTTAGAGTGTGCCGAGAGCGCTGCCTACTGCGTACAGTTGTGGATAATGCGCAGTATATTCCGCAGCAGGATGAACCCGGACTTTACAAAACTGCATGAAATATATGGTCGAGGAACTCCGTCCATTGCTCCGCGAACCCACGTATCTCATTGCTGACATAAAGTATACACAAAGGTCTCGTTGTTAGAGTAGGCCAGAACCAACTATCGTTTACCACTATAACAGCGCTCGGTGGCCGAACGGTGACATTGTAGTCTATGTCCGTTGCCTTTTCAATCAGTGTACAATAGTCCCTTGTCGGCCTAAGGAAAGAAGGGGGTCCTTCTGGTTATAAAGCTAGCCTGCGGTTGATAAGGGAGGAGAACAAGAATCAGTCTACTGTCTGCATAGTATCTACGGTTTAGTTTTCTGCCTACGTACCCTTACCTAGTTGGCAGGTCTTCTACCCTGAATAGTAGATATTTCTTTGACAGGTTCGGACAAATCGCAATTATTCTAACCAAATGACAAATTAAAACGATGAAAACTTTTCCCTGTATGGATACGGTTGTGCATCTTCTCATATCGTGTTTGCTCGCAATTTGTCCTCACTCCAGGGACAACACTACAAGTGAGATGGGCCCTGATTTTCGGTCCGTAGCGCCAGTCCCCAGAGCCCAGGATTATCGACTGCCCGTTAGCGCTGCTCGGCCCAGAGCTTAAGGAAATTAGTGGAGAAAGACAGCTCGGGGAAAGGGGAAGGATTCGGCTTGTTCCGCTCGCCAGTAGTGGACTTCAGCTTCTCGGCCGCGTCATATGCATCTTGACTGTGCCGCAATCAAAATCCCTGCTATGCCACGAACAAGTTATTCAACATAGTTGCACCACGGTGTAGAACAGGATTTTCACCTCGAAAACTCGCACTGGCGTCGATCCTTTCCCTTACAGGGCAGTTTGGCACGGAATCATAGGGATGGTAATCAAACCACCTCGGCTGGGCTATACAAATACTATTCGCATGCGAGTCTGTCCCGCCAGTCTGGTAGACAGGGATAGCAAAACGAAGAAACGGAAAGGGATTGCCCCCTAAAATGTATCTCTCCCTTCAGCTCGGATTCTCTGCCCGCCTGCGTCTGTCGTATCGCTGCACTGCAACCGGTTAGACACACCGAAATGCAGAATCCAGCGGCTTATGTGGTGTCTCCCAAGGACCAAAGGGGCTTAATTATTATAATTTCGGCAATGTTCATGTGCTGGATGGTCATCGTCTCCGTGATTCGACTATATATGAGATTGGCCCTCAATGGACCCTTAGGATGGGATGACATTGCAGCATTTGTCGGATGCGTATATTCTCCAATGCTTCCTTGCAAACAGTGCCCCTAAACTGAATCATGATGCGATTAGATCTTCGGAGCTTATCATATCGGTACAATCATGCAATCCATTAACCAAGGCCCCGGACAGTCTTTCCATTCCACCACCGCAGACAGAGCAGAGGAGAAAGGAAAGGTCAGTATAGGAGGTTTCTCAGAACGGCTCAGCTAATCTATCAACACAGGCCTTGTTCGCTGCCAATGTACTTCTTATCGCCAGTCATTGTGCAGCAAGATCTCAGTCTGCTTCCTCTTGAACCACCTTGGGCCGAGAGCGTGTGTATTTGTTTTGGTGCAAGATATTCATACTTGTGACATCTATTTAGGCACTCGCTTGTATTCTGGTCATTTCCGTTTTAGAGAGCGTCAGACGTCGACGGGAACTTCAGCATGCGGATGTCAAAGTGGTATGTATCAATGGTGGCTGAGTATCAACCAGTGTAAGGGGCTGAATAAAGAATAGAACATTGGTTGGAAGGCAATAAGAGCCACAGACACGTTTACTGAGGTTTTCCTTGTGGGCCTGAGTATGTATCTCGTCTGGGGGATTTGTATGCGACGGACGCAGAAGGCTGCTGTTGTATTTGGATAACTGGCTTACTGAAAGGGTACCAGGCCTTCTAGCCGAAGTCCTAGAGTCGCAAACATGCGCAGACGATCGAGATCCCAAAGCCAAACGTCATCGGGGTTGCGCCCGTTAGGCACAACCCCGTTCGGATAAAACTCTCGGCGATGCCAGACGACATGTTGGGGGGGACTACCAGCAGGGGGAGCGGGGAATATGTCCTAGGAAATAATATATTAGTTGGGTGTGAAGATTGTGTTTTGATGCGGCCGGTACTTACAATCCGTGAGCTGACGACACCTCCTGGACGATGGACTTCGAGGTAGCCGGTAACCCTGCGGTTGGTTCTCAAGGTCCATTTCACCAATACCACAGCATTAACAAATGGTGCTCCGCCCCGTAGCCATATTTCTTTGTCCTCTGTCACCCTTGGCCAGGACTCTGAATAGGCAGTCTCCAGAACGACAGAGGGCATACGTGCCTCGCCGGTAACCCAGGCTCCGTCAGGTTCCTTATAGATGTTGGACCAAGGCTCTGGGAAGTTATCGAACCCTAGAATAATCGCATTAGTATACTTCGGATACCCCCCGATATGGGGCTACTTACGAGCCGTGTACGTGAACCGAAGGCCGAGAGATTCGACCTGTGTAAAGAAGCCAGACGCCCGCGCCTCTTCTTGTTCCTGACGGGCCCACATAGCGATAGTCTCGTGTTGACGGGTAGGCATGACGAACGACAAGCGCTGGACGAAGGGATTGTAGGTGATTCGAGGCTTGACTCTTTCAACGTCGCCGTCTTCGCAAAGACTCCTTGCCACTAGATAACCTGTTTCGGCGGGGACTCTGTCGACTTGGAAAGAGCAGGGCCCATTCGCTGTGATGATCTTCGTCTTGAATTGATGAAACAACTCTTTGGGGGTGGCGGGGGGAGGAGGGTCTCGCGATTGGCTTCGTAAGACTCGGCCTGAGGGAGAAGGAGCAGCCATGGCAACGGTGTTGAGATTGCAGGGTAGACAAGTCAAAGGAAAGAGAATAAAGGGAGGTGACTGACAGATTCTGAGGAGGTGAATAAATGAGCTAGAGTGATGACTGGACTCGATTCACTGCCAGAAGGCGGAGGTGGAAAGAAAGGGGAGTTGTTGGGGAAGAGAGGGCAAAACGCGCGGCCGCACTAATAACTGTTGTTGTTGGCGCCATGGTTACCGGCACACACCTACGCATCATGATGATAACTCCAAAGGAATCTTAATGAATAAATAAACCTCATGACATACCTGATTCTCTAGTCTCGTCCATGGGTCAGTTTACATTAGACCTTATTATATTCTAGCCCATACAATGCCTTCTCTCTTCCTTCTCTCTTCAAGGTGAATTATCTGATAGAGGCTAATTCGGTCATTCTCACCACTTAATAATTCCTGTTCAGCGAATCTGCCAGTTTTAGTTTTACTGCTGTATGTTTCCGGGTTCTCCTTCGCTGTCTTGGCACCGTCATCATGTCGTCAAGATCCTACAGGTACGCGGAGGTCTCTAAACCTCTAGAAACTAAGGAAGCTAAGCAGCATACCTGTCACACACTCCCTAGAGAACAGCTTCCTGTCTCCCATGAAGATAACAATTCTTCCTCCTGGCCCACCCCACAGTTAAAGAAAAGAATCACCACAGCCCGTGTCCCCTACTACTGCTTTTATCTAGATGGAATCGCTCCCGAAGTTAGATACTACGTGGCATGCAGGCTCTGTAAGGACAGCGATGTTAAAAGATGCCGACCTCGTATCACATATAATCCAATACTATATAGGTTCTCGATTATCATAACATCGCACATCCACAGGTACGCGGCTACCTGGGCGGCTCAGGAGAAGACCGAGGCAAGGTTCTTCACACATGAAGAATCTATAGACCTTCGGTTGGTCTCTGGCTCGAGTAAGTGCATATATATTCACGATTCCAGGCTAGGTAATTAATGGATTACGAGTTAGGATTTCACAAATTCCCGCCTCCGTGGTCACATAGCTATAAGGAGCCAGATGTTGCCGTTATTTTCGGTACTGCTCATATGCCTGGTGTTATTCTGGAAGCAAGTTTTATAGAATCCTGGCCGAAGCTCCAGGAAGATAAGGACCTATAGTTGCAGGCTGGAGCACCTTATATGTCAATGTCATATTGCTTGTCAAATGGGACAAGCTAAGTGATGGGCGGGTCGCCGGATATCTAGAAGTCCACCGAAGGGAGAGTGCAACAAGTCCTCGAGTGGTAGGTGCTAGATAATTTGAAGAAAGATTTGTAAAGCTGACCGATATCTTATAATGTAGGAAATATTTCCTGCGCCTCAACCTGAATCTCCCACTCAACATATTACCTTGTACCGACGCGATTTCTACCCAGGCGGAGTGGTTCCCCAGGGACGAGATGGGAACGACATATGGGCGTGGTATGTTGATCTTCTCCGAATGTACGCAACTTGGGCAATAGCAAGGGAAGGGCTGGAGCCGGCATAACTGCAATATTGGTGAATTCCAAGCCCTACAGGAAGTGCTCCAAAGAGGCCTGATTAGCTGTTTAGCTGCCCTAGCAGTAGCCCATCTGGCACAGATTTCTTGCCTTTAGTCACGTTCATGAAGCGAACTATTTCCAGTCCTAGTATTGCTTAGCAGATTCTAGATTTCTCTTAGTCTCAGGGGAGAGAACCATGCGCCATGCCTCGGTACACCAGAAATCCACCCCACAGATAGACATTATTAATTACCTATAGACGACTGGCACAAACTAACCCCATGACAAAACCGGATTTGCTAGGTTAATCCATGGGTCGACTTGCATGATAGCTGGACCGCTCAATAGGGAGATCCCGCCTTCGGTGATGTCACAGGCACCAATCCATATAAAAGTCGCCATGGCCCCCTGACTGCCTCGCCTCAACGAGCAAAGCAAGAGTTTCCACAGCCCTGGAGAAGGCAAACCAGGCCTGGGCGTCCCTATCTCGTTCTCTGGTTGGGCGAATCGGAACTGCTGGAGCAGGCCAGTTTGTTGCATATATTTGGCGACGTAGCGTACCGCCTGCGGATTCCCTAGAACCTTATGCGTTTTGGAGGTGGTATATCTCCTTTCGCGGCCGGGATAGGGTTAGTAGTAGCTATACCCTGCGTGGTTCGGTTGATCTGCTGGCGCGCAGACCGACGAGTTCCATTTAGTATAATAATATTCGACCTTGCTTTGCGTGGGCATCCTCGTGGGACAGGTGTCTCTAGATCTTCAGAGACTACACTAGTTCCCTTTATACTCGTATCTGTTGGGCTGTCTGCAGTAATATCCATATTACTCCCGTCGTCCTCGACGGGTGTAGTATCACTGGATCCTTGGTGAGGTGTCGTAGATCCCTGTGCAAATCTGACCTCTGACTGGCTTCGCTCGCCAGCTGGTCTGCTCACAGAGCAGGTTCTCCTCTTATATCTCCCGGTATCAGATGTAGCGATCGACGCGTTATTACTTATAGTCGATCTGAATTCGAATTGGCATCTCTGTAGGTACTAAGGACTCTATGCCACAGCTGTTTATGGATCATAGACACCTGTACCCGCTCCGTTTCCTTTTCATGTTTCCTGCATCCCTTGGGCCAGGCGACATGAGTAATTCTCTGCCCCTTATCTCCCCACACCTCTATATTATCGCCGAGCAGCGCTGCGGCTACCCGCTCGCGTTCCTTGTCCTGGCTCAGGTCCCCACCCCGTGAATCACGACACCCCAGGTAGGGCGTCGCAGGGCTGCGCCTTTGGCCATGTTATCGACCCACTGATCGTGGATCTTGGCAATTTCCGCCTCGGCGGCTGTGCGCAGCGTGAGACACAGGTCACCTGACTTCACGCGCCGCCACGAAGCGTATCGCGGCCAGGGTCACAGCAGGTGCAGCAGGGTCCTTAGACACCCTTATCTTCGCCTTTCCCGCCTTTTCTTTGTTCGCTGCCAGACTTCCCACGTCGGAAAGCCCTGACTGCGCCTGCGTCCCGCAGCTTAACCTCGCGGTCCTTGCTGAGCTCGGACGGGGTCGCAGGCGCATTGCTCGCAGGCCCGTGCAGGGACCGTGGGCTGGGGGAGGTGCGTTTCGGACCACAGAGGTCCAGGACTGGTGTTTCTGAGCTTAAGCACCCGAGCTCGAACAGGTTTGGAAATTTTAGGCAGGTTTAGGATCTTGGTATTCAGTTTAAGCCCTTTCAGCTGAGAAGATTAAATAGGTTTAGAGATTTAGCTTTAACGTTCTGAACCTGTCGCACTAAATCCTGAACCTGTCTGAACTGCGACCCTAGGCAAGCCCAACAAAACTACTTCTATGGCAGCTCCACTACGCTTCGCAAAGAATGACCGGAAGAAGTTGAAGTGGGTAGGTTTCGGGTGGAATGATATCTTGCCCGTTGTTCGGCGATTGATATCATGCAATGCAAATGCCGAGATCCCGAGACCTTTAAATACAAGCCGTGTCTGAAAACTACTTCGGTGGCTGGAAAGACGCTCTCCCTACCCAAGTCAATTTGTGTCATTGATCCACCTATATCATTGGATTGGATTATTCGAAATTCGGGAACGTCATTATGGAGACGCCCCCAAGCAGAAACGGCAACCTGGATCCCCCGGAAGAAATTCTAACGCAGACCAAATGGGCATTTCTATCTGGGGCTTTTCAAGTCAGTGATTGGCTACTTCCTGTTTTCGCTTTTTGACCTAACGTACGCGTATAGTTTGGTTCCGTTTCTCTCCTCGCTCATATTGTTCTGAATATGCCTCATCCATTGGCACTGCAGAAGAGGAGCCCGTCTACAGTATCTTCCACACCACTGCACTCTGCACGAACGTGTATCCCCAGAGCGAGTCGTATTTTAAACAAGGCCTGCAGACCCCTTGAGATTGCGTCTAGATTTATTAGCCCGTCGTCGATCATCTTCCGGGGCCTGACAGTGCAGTTCAAAACCTTCATCCATATCGGTATTATGTGTCTAGGTGGATTTATTTATGCAGAGGATGCTATGCAATGGAATCGGCATAGAATGAGAGTTCAGAAAAATTCAGTGTCGGTTGTCTGCTGTTAATGCATTGCGTAAAAGCTGAGGCCCCAGAAGGGTATCCGTGGGTCGTTGATCATGGTCTTTATAAAGGAATCAGATATATACCATATCTAATAATGTATGACATTTATTTCATGCCCGGGGCCCATTTACCACTCCTATATATTTTCCTTCAATTTCTTTGAGTGTTTTAGGTAATTTTATAAAGCCATGAAACAATGGAGTAAACGGGCAGAGAGAGCGGCTGTACGCATCCAAGCGCCGTATTCTTGCTGCGAGAACTTGTATACCAGTGTTCCTATATAACTGTTGGCAAATCTGCGACGTGCGTAAATACATAAATGAAGATAGATGTTTGTGAAAATTTGACATAGAAAAAGTACAATTAGGTGTGGTTTTACAAAAAAAAAGAAAAAGATCTCATTCCAATACTCTTGTAGTCCTCGACCTTACCGCATGCGGAACAACGTCGCATAGAAAATACTCCATCACATTAACATATATTCCGCAAACGCTTTGAGGTTCCGCATTTTCACTTCTACTTTTCGTTATTTTATGGATTCCGAGCGATGTTGCATTCCCACCTCTTCCGCAGAACAACCGATCCGAGCCATGAAATGTGGGAACACTGTTCGGGTTCATTCACGTTTTCGGCTGATACTAAACGTTTTCGACATAAGGCCATGCATTTTAGTCTTACATATAGCTACTCTCTACACCAGATTCTTATAAGCACTTAATTGCCTGGATTGGAACCTGTCTAGGACAGCCCATATGGTCATCAAGAATATTGTTGAAAATTATCACAATGTTAGTGAACATAGCAGAACGGCCCGGTTCAGTGCAACGGGTTGAATGGAGAGAGCCTGCCACATACGACGCGTTTGATCGCAAAGACCCGAATAACATCACCGTGACAGCAGACCATGAAACGGATACAGAACTCGACCGACGACAGGCACTCTTTGAGACTACTAAACGAGTACTAGCCAGTGCTGTGAACGATGGCTTAGCCAGCGCAGGCATTGAGACGTCGACAAGCTCAAATCCCCTGATCTACTTGCGTGACCCTGCCGGTGTTAAAGATACTTGGATCAAATGCGGTCTCCGGGCTTCCGCTTATGTCGAAAAGGACGGCCCTAGAGTCATTGGATTTGTTCGGGCAGATGATCTGCTTCCTCCAGTGCTCACTCGAGCTGCCACAGGAGAAATATCAGACGAGTTAGACCCGGGTGTGATTTGCCGGATCATTTGCCTCTGGCAACCTGAGCAGTTCACGAGCGATGCCGTAGAGACGCTGGTAAAGGAGGTACAGAACTCTGCAGATAATCAAGGTAGCCAACAGCTCCTTTTCGACTGTGGCCCAAACTGAGTCGAGATAGAGAAATGGCTGGAGATAGCCAGCACTCAGCCGACGCTGCATCTGGAGTCTCCTTTGATTGATTGGGAACAGTCAGTTGTGCTTGGACATCCAACGCATCTGGTGAGTTTTTCCACCTCATTGATTTTTAAACTTATTGAAAATAATCCTGTTAAGTTACATCGAGCGTGTATTGCCCAATCTCCCTTAAAGCCAATCGCACCTGACGATATTCCTGACCTGCTGGAACCCGATTTATCCTTCCTCTCTCTTCCACGGTCGGAGCTCAAAGTCTTCGGACCTTTTTCGGACCTACTAGAACCTCTACTGAAATCATTCCAAATACCGAGCCCACAATCACCCGACATGTTAGTGGTACCGTGCTTCACTCGACAGCTACCAAGCATCTTGCCGCTCTTCCCTGGTGCATTCCATCTTGGTACTGTTCGAAAACGCTGCGGCGCGCAGATTTCAATGCGCACTATATCGTTGCTTCCTGATGTTGGAATCCCTTTGCATTTGAAACTCTCACTGAATTGCCAGATTACATCAAGCCCCAGGGCTATTACACCATGGAGTGCCGCATTAGGTCCAGCGTTCGGCGAAACGCTGCGAGACTTGCTGCCGCCAGAGTTATGGATCTTCGAAGAAGCTGCCTCTATCACAGGCGGTCAGGAGGACTTAGACAAAGCACGCAATCTAACATGCATTATACGGAAGAGCCTGGAAAGGCAAGCAGAGGAGCTCGGAGAGACGCTTATCCCAGTTGCTGGATTATACCAAAAGCCGTTCAAGGATAACCGAACTTACATGGAGATTATGTTTGGCCTAGATGACATGAAGCAAAAGCAAATCTGGTTCACAAAGTACGATCCCCCAGGCCCTCTTCAAGCACATGCACTGGCTTCCACTGTGACCTAACGGACACCTTCTTCAACAGATACGTTGCGCTATTATTCTCCTTGGTTCTGCCGCCTTTAGTCCGGCACGGAATTGGCCTTGAAAGCCACCCTCAAAACATCCTTGTCCGCGTGAACAAGACATCGAAAGAGGTGACTGGGTTCGCTGTTCGCGACTTCGGTGGGATCAGAATACATTCACCTACCTTTTCCCGTTCTGGCAATGATCTCAGTGTGATCCCTCTGGGTGCCAATACTGTCACTGACAACATACATATCGTGTGGCACAAGGTACAGCATTCTTTAATTCAGGTGCATTTGGGCCACTTGTTATATATGCTGGGCTTGGAATCCCATGGAGGATGGCCTATTGTTCGACAGGAGTTAGAGAAAACACTAGATCCGTTGGCCGATCCAGACGGGAGGTCATTGTATAACTTCCTCCTAAAGAAGGTGATGCCGTTCAAGTGCTTTATGGAGATGCGACTACGCGGCATATATCGTGGTGTAAGCCCAAACCGTCCTTTAACACAAGTATGGGCTCCAAGGCTAATTGTGACTAGAATTGTGAGAGAGAGTTGCCGAATATTCTCCTCAGGGATATGTAGTTTCAGGAGACTATTGAAATGCAGATTCTTCTTAAGATGATGGACCATAAAGTCATCAGGAGCCCGACATTAGTTTTCGAGCAGCCACTTTGCCGCACCCAGACTCTGCCTATTACTGCATATTTTTAGTAACATCCCAACCCATTTCCGATTTCATTCAATTTCATTCAATTTCATTCACTTATCGTTATTGAGCAGAACGGAAGATAAATGCAATTCATGCTATTAAATCCTTGCCTGCATAATGCTACAAAATCATGCTGGTCCCCTCTGCACCGTCAAAGTCAACCCGGCATCAATATCCACCACCGATCCATTAATATAACTCGCCGCCGGGCTAGATAAGAAAACAATAGAATCGGCAACCTCCTCCGGAAACGCGCCTCTTTTCAAAGTACTGACGGCCTCGATAATCGGCCCCAGCTGCGGCACCCGTTCCAGACTTCTCTCCATCATAGGTGTTTGCGTCCAGGCCGGGCTGACATCCACTGCTAAACCAGCTCTGGATTTCTACCATATCACATAACTATTGTACTGCATTACATCAGTCTTTGAGGGATTACTTTACATGATGTCACTCCAAGTGCCTTCCGCCCGAGAGCAAAATCGGGTTTTTCTAGCAATACCTTCTCCTCCTCTGGGCTCTCATTCGTGCTCTCAAAGACGAAGAAAGAGGTTTGAAGAGCAGAAATTCAATTATAGTCCTTGTAAGTCTCGGCTGCCTCTGAACCAGCTATGTAATGTTAACTGTGTGTGAGGTAATCAGCATAACGTCCTTGTATAAGCCTTCCTATGAGAGAAGAGGGACCCTGCTGCTCAGTCACGCATGAACTGTATTGCTAAAGCTGTAATCTAACTTTCAATCATTGAGAATCTTCCACTTGAAAAATATAAGTCCCGCCAATACTGAGTCCCATATTCGCCTGACCAAAGTAGACTATTATCCTCGTTGTTTCCTCGCATCAAATTGATATTCGCACTACCAAGATAGAACCCAAAATCAAACCCCGGCAACGTAAACAATATTCAAGTCTCATTATTATGTTCATCGACAAACTTAGGGCATATATATGTTGGAGAAAAGAGAGTACCGCTCCAAATGAACCTCATATGTGGTATTAGCAACCACGACAGAAGCAATCATATTAAAGGACACCGAAGAAGAGTGGGTAAAAGCCCTCGGAACATCCGCAAGCCTTATCCCTCGTCGTGGAATTTACTACGAAATTTCACGCGAACAGGGCCATTCGGGCCGGACAGGTATTTAACACGATTTATTATGATCGTGTCCTATATGACAGGACGTGTAGGCTCAAGCAGTCTTATAGATGTCACAAATACGGCTATATCGGACCTTAGTGCGAAGCCGAAGAGCGATGCGGATATTACGCAGGAAGGTATAATACTAAAGAATGCATGGTGAAGGAGACCGACCCCAAGCCGGCACCGACGTGTGTGTTATGCAAAGGATAATATATAACTAGTGTGGAGCAACGCTTACCCACGGAAAAGGAAATGACTAGGATAGAGTAAGGGCGGCAGAATCAGCCCTTCTATTATTACGAAACGGATGATTCCGGTAGATCAGCGGTAGCAGCTTTTACATGAAAATAATTTCCCAAAATTAGAACATAGAACAATTTATCAACTTCTTCATAACATCTCATGTATGTCAGTTTTGGATTCTCTTGGCTTACATTTGTATAAAAGGTTGCCAATATTCTCTGGATGCCACAAGCTTCCGGCGTATGTTTTTATCATACGAGGAGGACGTTTGGTATCTGGCCTTAGACTGTCAGGGACCGCGAAACAAGGCGACGGCACAGAGAAGCGCTATTTGACGAAGAAGGCGTGGGAGAAGATGAGTGAGGAGGAGAAGAGGGAGACGGATGATAAGAAGCAGCAGGAATCGAAAGAGGGGAAACATTTTGTGTCGAATGCGGAAAAGGCTCAAAAGGAAAGGAAGGAGGCAAAGAAAGAGGTTGAGGAAGAGAATTGGAAAGGGAATGGCCAGGGTGGGTGGGAAGAAAAGGCAACCATATCTGATGACAATAAGGGCGACACTGCGCCAGAAAACAATGATCTGGAACAGAAAGCTGGGCAGTCTAGGGATGGAACTGGTGATAAGACCCAAAAAGATCGAAAGGGGGGAAAGGACGAAGCAGATCAAGGAAATCAAAAGGCTAAGGCTGGGACAAAACGCACTTCTGGTCAGGAAAAGACACCGACCAAAAAGCCAAGAACACGCCAGGACAGTAAAGCTGAGAATGAAGCAAAATAGACTGGCTTGGTGGCTTTAAGCGCGTTGTGAAATACATAGCCAAACATTGTTTATTTGTTTGTTTTGATATTCGCGAAAACGTGTAACTGAAATACAAGCATATTCATGCTTTAGATTAAATTAAACATCTAGTTTGTGCTGTTCAGTCAAAGGGCATCTGTATACCCAAAGGACATGCGTACATGTTCAGACATTATATTGAATTCTTATGTGGGGACCGTAATCCTCGCCGCGATTAAACTGAGAAGATATCTTTACAGGTAAAATAAAAAATATCAAATCCTTATACTCCTCACCATCTATAAATACCATGAAAAGTGTGATCTACAATGCGATCAGCGCGCCCACGATCTCCCCACTGCCCCAGAGCTCGAGCTAAGAGATCGATTCTCCACGTCTTGTTCGATCTCCGTGTGAACCGTGATCCCGCGCAGCTCAACATCTGAGCTGCACCTTCCAGTCGGCTCCGTTGATACCGTCACATTCTTATTCCTTGCTAAATTGTGAGGGTCGCTGATCTTATGAAATCCGTCCGGTGTCTGACCGGCACTGTGGATATAGCGAGGTGTGCGAGAGGATTTGGTGGTTTGGCCTTTAACTTTTCCGAGGAAGCCGTGTAGGAGTGGTTTGAATAGAGGAAGGCAGCCGCATATTATGGCAACGTCGAGTTCGAGAGTGGTCCAGATAGATTCTTTGGCGCTTGATGCTAGATTGCGCGGAATGATCAACTTCCTGGAATCATAAGAGGACAGTTTATGAAAAAGGAACTCACCAGCGAGGTCATTAGTATGGAAATTATTAAATTCGATCACCCGTAGTAAACTGAAAATGCAGACCCTGCGATGCGGTTATTTCAAGCTTCAGGTTGGTGAGCAAGCTGGGCACCTACAATGCACCTAATGAGAATACTATTGTAAGGGTAATCTTCTGTTGGATTGTTATGTGAAGTCCCCAGACGACTGGCATCGGGAGCAGCAGGATAATTATGTCCTCCACTAAAGACAAGGCAGCCGATGTTTGGAACAACTTGGTCTGGTTGGCCATGCAGTGTCCGTCCATCCGAGTGTCGTAGTAATACTGGACCGGCCAGCATTGAAAGATGTTCCCAAATAGTTCCGTCAGGGCCCAACAGACGGTGAAGACCATAAGACAGGTAACACCAATTCGGATCGACGTGACGGTTCCTAATAGACGCCTCAAGAATACCAGGATGGAAATTTTGACGAACGCCATAGATGGTGGCCAGAACTTCTGGATCATCCAGGACCCCTAAACGAAGTTAGCACGAATTTCCCAGCAACAAAGATATGATATAAACATACAAACTGGAGGCGAATCCGTTCATCCTCTGGTAGCTGGTCGCCCGGCACTCCCACGCCATTAAATGCAGCTGTAACCACAAGTTAGTGGGCGAAGACGGCATATTGCGTGAGGACTGACTGTAAATAACGAAAGCTGCCACTCCGTATGAAAGGATAAGCCCGATTCCCATAAGCAACTCCTCTAATCGCCATCCGAACGTGGACATTCGGCAAGCGACGAGCCGCAGAATATACACGATTGTTGCAACCGCTGCCCCCACCACCGGGACAATAGTGACAACATTCCCCCAGTAGTTATTCCGAATAGCCATAGAGAAACATAGGGCGAGGAGTCTGGCTCGGCCTAAAGGAAACGAGGGTCGGTCGTACTCCGGACATCAGTCTGGGGGAGGGGATGGGGAATCCGAGCCGGCGGGAACCACCAGGGTTAAACAGTCAGAACGAGACATTTTCTTTTCATCCCCCTGGAAAGGATGAAATGATTTAATTGTCAGCTTAACCGAAAGTGTTGGGGCTACGGAGATGCTCCAATGCAACGTGTGACAGGGTTTAGAATCCATCTGCAGAGAACTAAACCTGACAGGTAATGATCTGCCCCGGGGCAGCCGAATCGCACGAGCTTCTCTCCCCTCTTAACCTCCCAGGATCCCTCTTCCCTGTCTGTAAAATTCTTCCTTGCAGATTCTTGTGTCACCCGCTGGTCGAACGGCCCCCAAGATGGCGCATACCAAGAGTTCTTTTGCGTTGTTCGTGGCCGTCCATCTCCTGGGCATTTCCTCCGCCTGGGAGAGCTGCACTCTAGACAGCTTCAATGCTACTCTCGGCGGTCGCGTTCAGCCATTGAAGCCTTTCTCCCAGCCCTGTTTCTCTCAATATAATGGTTCGACCGTGGCGTCGGACCCAGCCGCATGCCAAGTCATCAAAAGCAACTACAGCGATCCGTTTTTCAGATCCAACTCGGCCAATGGCTTCATGTACAATCAAGTGGAAACCTGCGCCTCCGACCCTGCCGACCAATGTCTGCTCGATAACTCCAACCCTACCAATCGCCAAGCCCTGGCACATGCATGCAGACAGGGCAATGTCCCCTCCCTATCCCTGGAGGTGCAGGGAACGAAAGACGTGGTTGAGGCATTCCAATTCTCTCGCTGTTCAGGAACCCGTCTCTCTATCAAGAACAGCGGCCATGACTTCCTCGGCCGCAGCAGCGGCAAAGGCACGCTTTCCTTGTGGACTCGGAATCTGCGAAAGATGCACTATAACCCTTCCTTCACCCCGACCGGTTGCAGTGCCCGGAACGCCTCGACGTACAACACGATCACCGTTGAGGCTGGTGTGAACTTCGACGAGGTGTACACCTTTGCCAATACCCATAACGTAACGTTTATCGGTGGGTACTCGCCGACGGTTGGCGTCTCGGGTGGATGGGTGCAGACCGGCGGTCATTCTATTCTTTCCCCCGTGTATGGGCTCGGAATCGACCATGTCGTCGAATACAAGGTCGTCACCCCGGATGGGCGCTACCGAGTCGCCAACGAATGTCAAAACCAGGACCTATTCTGGGCTCTCCGTGGCGGCGGTGGAGGCACTTTCGGCGTTGTCCTAGAGAGCACCCATCGCGTCGAACCGCGCGTGAATCTGATTTCCGCGTACATCAAGTTCCCTCTGAAGTCGAACTCGAGCAACGTGCTCCCCTTCCTCGACATCCTGGTGAACAACGCCGTGAAGTGGGCCCACGAGGGCTGGGGTGGCCATATTAACGGCAACTCCCTGATTAACGTCACTCCGTTGCTCTCTCTGTCCGAGGCAAAGGAGTCGCTCGCGGAGGTGGTCGCATATGCGAAATCGCAAGGCGGAACGGCCGTCATCGAGGAATTTCCCTCCTGGTACGCATTCTACGAGAAATACGTCGTGCCGAATTCCGTCACCGTGGGCAACACTCACTTCGCGGCGACACGATTGATCCCGCAGTCGGTGTTCGAAACCGCCAGCGGTCGTGCCGACCTGATGAACTTCTTCTCGGTGCTGCTCTCCAAGGGCGGAAGTGTTTACATCCCCGTGGTGGGACCCCTTCTCTACAAAAACACCAAATCGACCTCCGCGACTCCCGCCTGGCGGGAGGCTATCTGGTCCCTCGGAGCCGACGGCTTCTGGGACTGGAATAGCACACTGCAGACTCGGGAGCAGAAAGTGGACGAACTCAAGTACATGACGGGTCTGCTTGAGGACCTTAGCCCCGGCAGCGGGGCGTACAGCCCCGAGGCTAACCCTTTCACGAAAGATTGGCAGGAGGCTTGGTGGGGCCAGGAGAACTACGGCAAGCTGTTGAAGCTGAAGAAGAAATACGACCCGCAGGGACTGTTGCATTGCTGGAAATGTGTGGGGTGGAAAGAGTCCGACGCGAAGAGTTCTTGCTTCGCGGCGTTTGACTAGTTGGCGGAGGATCCTGGAAATGGCTAGGTAGTTGCCAGGTGGACTGCTGTATATTAACTAATTCGTGTATTATGACTTTTGTTTGTACTGAGCCGCCTGTAGTCGTGGGTTTAATATCCGTATTCTCAATAGACATCCATTACCCCTGTTCACAATGAATGATCTTACTCCGGAGCACCGTCTTACAGAGTACGTCCGTCCCGTGCTTGTTCCCAACAAGCGCTTCCTTCGTGTGGGCTTGCATCAGGCAATAACAAATATATCACAATTTGGCCCCCAAAGTGGACCCCACGACTGCCACACCGGCCTGGATTGGCTGAACGGAGCCTTGGTATGTCGGATCGGAATCCGAATGGTTCTTCTGTGACCCATTCGGGCTTCGTCGGGTCCCTCGGGATTCTGAGGGTCTCCATAGGATCATAACACGAGTGCTACGGCCACGAGGATTGCGTGAGATCGGGATGTTGTGCACAGGATGTATCTGATGTGCAGATAGTCTGTTTATACAACGGGAAACATTGACCCTTCAAAATGGCCTAGAAGAGAGCCCGATCGGGCACTGAAACTGTAGTCGATCCCTTGATTTGGGTATCAATGCAGTTCTGGAATTACACGAGCGTGGGTATTGAAAACCCTGAACAATGTGTTCATTTTACCCCGATAGTATCGTAGCAAGGTTATATTCATTATATATCCTTAAGGTGTTCCCAAACCCTGACTCTTGAAGTCATCCAGATTCATATGTCCTACTGCTGATCTGATGCTGAGAGAGTGCTGCTGTCAAGAGGTGCTTCAACCAATGGAAGGTCGGCTCAGCATATCCTTATCACTTAAATAGTATTTGGACCTGTCATCTGCCGCATTCTCTACAAATGTCGATGCCAACCAAATACCTGCAAGTACCCCTCCACGCCGATCTGATCCTTGCCACGTGCAGCTCCATTATTTGACGAAGTAATGCAGCTGTACTACTGCACAAACCCAAACTGTAAGATGGGATCACTTATAACTCTGTTCGAGAATTCTACGACGAGGATTGTCCCGCCTCCTTACAACTCTCTATCTCGCCCAAGCATCACATTGAGCGAACAACTTGGCCAGAGAAAATTCGAAAATGGGTACAATAAACCCCGATAATGAGCGACAGTTTGAGGGACCTTTGCAATTATCCGGTGCCCTTGATAAATACGAATCTTTCAAAGTCACTCCGATTCTCGGGACAGAGTTTCCCAATGCTAGCCTCAGGTCCTGGTTTGAGTCCCCGGACTCTGACATACTGATGAGGGAGTTAGCAATTACAAGTAAGATGAAACCTCTATTGCACCCGAGTTGTAAGCTAAGCTGCTATCAGTCTCGCAGCGTGGAGTGGTCTTTTTCCGCAAACAGGACGACCTGACCGATGACATCCAAAAACAGATCGTCCAGCGACTTGGAGAGTTGACCGGAAAGCCGAAAACATCAAAGCTGCATATTCATCAACTGTTCAATTCCGCATTCCCAATGGGAAGTGATGATGACGAACTGAATATCATCAGCACTAAACAGGACGCAATGGCATTTGGGAAACCCGAAAGGTTTACCAAGAGACAGACTGCTCGGTTGGAATGGCACACCGACGTCTCTCAGGAACCTATACCCCCGGACTTCTCCATGTTGCGCATGGTACAATTACCAGAAGGTGGAGGTGGAGGTATAGTGACTGACCTATATATACCAATTTGCCAGTTGCTGACCCGCTAACACTATGCATAGACACCCTCTGGGCGTCTGGATACGAGGTCTACGATCGTATCTCCAAGCCTTACCAGCAGTTCCTCGAGGGGCTCACTGCTACACTAGCCCAACCAAAATACGATTCCGTGGCCAGAATGTTTAACAAGACGTTCAATTCCGTGCCCCGAGGGTCGCCGGAGAACGTCGAGTTGGGGCCGGTGGTTCATCCAGTAATTCGTACCAACCCAGTGACAGGGTGGAAGAGCCTATTCACCGTGGGAAAAGGCGTGAAGAAAATCAATGGCCTAACGGAGATTGAGAGCGAGAACCTACTAAAGTGGTTTATGCAGTTAATCATCGAAAATCACGACCTGCAGTTGCGACATAGATGGGTGAGTCCGAATGATGTTGGTAAGTGTAACCCGGAAGTCTCATACTATTCTAAACTGACCAATGGCATGGCAAGCTATTTGGGATAACCGTTGTGTTTTTCACGCAGCTACTAAAGACGTCGATGTTGATGATGACCGAGCTGGTCATAGGGTTACAGGGATTGGTGAGCGTCCGTATCTTGACCCGAAGAGTCTCAGTCGACGGGAAGCACTTGGTCTACTTTGATAGCAGTAGCAGTTTCGTTGGGGGGAAGAATGTGATTTGCCTTATTTTGGTCTATGCCACCCAGCATGGAAAAACAGCTCAACATATCCTGTAGCGAAGTCTCCTGTCACATACAGTCCCCATAATAGAAAATGTGGTATAATTTCTAAATGAAACGGCATCACTATCATTCACCATTGACTAAATACCGAATTTGCAAATCAAACCTGCCATACACTCATTAAGGGCAATTTATTTTGCCAAAAGCGAAAAGCGATCGCACTGAAGCCAACATAAGGTCCACCCTCAACTGGCCTAATGGTTTGCCAGTGGTGCTGGAAACACTCTTGATAGGTACTGTCTTATGTCTTCTTTTCTCCCTCCAAAATCACAATTTGTGTCCAAATCAGGGATAATCCAGTAGTTCAAATGGTACCCTCTGCTGTCCGGCGGTCGCTCTACACGATGGACCGAATGTTTGATCTCATTGGCCATTCTTCTGAAGATATGGCCAGACAAAAGAAGAAACTCCCCAGGTTTGCAATTTGCCGGCACAAAAGTAGCAGTCTCCGCAACCTTTGTTGTCGATAGGTTCCCCTGGAAGTTATTCATATCTGCAATCTGTAGGCCCGCAAGTGAGTCTTGGAAATTAAATAGCATAGTCGTGGGGTCCAAGTGAGGCTCGACGCGAACAGTTGTCGAATCTTCCTCGCCATCGACAGGGTAGTAATACGGTGCGAAGAATGAATTCCGCTTAGTATGTATGGTGTTCAAAGAATAAGTAAGATTTAGTTGTGAGGACAAAGCGTCTAGGAGGGGGACGTATATGCGATTGCACTCCTATTACTCAGTGTCAGTGTCTTGCTTTGCATCCTGAGCGATCGCACTAAACCCATCTTATAAGCTCTAATACGTACCTCGTGCATCGCCTTTGAAGCATCCAGAAGCTCACTGGCTTGTGCAGACCATGTTCCATCCAGCTCATATACACCGTATTGCAATTCCAAGGTCTCATCCATATGTGGCTTTCCGCGGATCAACTCCGATGCGTACGGAACAAAACGAGACTGTCGGGTTGCACCAGAATTGGCGTGATCAGCGATCTTTTCCTCCATCGGTCTTTCAAAGAAGCCTGGGCACTGTCCAAAATTTAGTCATTTCAACCGTAGGTAACAGGAAAGTAGAAACTGGTAGTACACCAACCTTTTCAAAGCATTTGTCTATGACACTCTGCGGGATTCCATGATCACTAATCCGACAAGCGCCATACCGTCCCAGAGACTGTACGAGCTCTTCCCTGCTCGAATCCCTCGTTCTTTTGTCATCGTGCAGAAGATCGAGGTAGCTAACTAATGGAAGTGGATAGTTGTCTTCAATAGACCCCATTGTGTGTGTACAATTAACTTTCAGTTTCGCACAGGTAGCTTGAGGAGCTGGAGAAGCGCAACTGGGCAGTTAATAAGTATCCCCGGAGCTGAAATATCACGAGAGTTTATTCATTCAGCAAAGCAGCTGCATTGACACGTCAGACCGGAGCTTCAGCCCGTGCGGGTTTCAGCTCCCCTTGCTCTCGGTAGCCTAAATGACAATTCCCACTTCATCATGTTACTGGGAGTGCTGGTTACCTATAATTTACGGCTCGCTAAACAGGCGGCTGATTTTATTAGAGAAGGTAGATCTCGAAATTTACCGTATATTGATAGAGGACTTTGGGATTAGCTATGTCGACCCAGCACTGGAATCGGGGCCAAATCCTATTAATATTACCCGCCTCCTGACAACAGACCGGCCTTCTGGTAATCCAGGCCTGTAATCCTAGTAAAATATTACAGATCTGTAGGGTGACGCAGTTTTGCATATTATACGAGATCAAAGCCCCACCTACCCTTGCCAGGTAGCAGAACAAAGATCCACTTGCTTGTTACAATAGTCTATAACAGTAGTTACTATACTTATTGATATTCTTCAAATACCAGTCATAGTACTCTTCTAACAACTAGCGCTATTTTCAAAAAAAAAAAAAAAAAAAAAAATTCGCCTGCTGTCGAGTGGATATGTCGGAATCACCAGCAAGGGAGGGGAAGACATGCACCGATGCCTGAGAGGCATGAGCCACCTAGAAAAGGTTCAGGTCCACACCGGTTTATACCAAGGTAGGTATCATCACGATATGTGTTGTCATAACCTTGCATCTCCCTCACCTCTTGGCAATGTTGTTGTGCGGGGTCGCCCGGCCTGCACGACTCAGATGAACAGGATCCCCCCCGCTGTATGCAAGGCTCAAATTGCCGATTCCACCGCCAGATCTAGAGCTTTAACCAAGTACAAGGTCTCGCTAATTGCAGTAACGTGCAAAGTGCGGAGAGATAAGGTGGACCATGGAATCCAAGTTTTAACAGTCGAAATTGGAATTTCTAGATATGTACAACGGTCAGTACGAGTAAGATACGACATCCGTTCAACGTGAAATACCGTAGAATCAAGGGTGTGATCGTGTTCAACAAAGTAAAGTACACACCTACATGAAAGCCTTTAACATGTTCTTATCTCCATCTTTTCAGTACGAATCTCATGCGAATATTTATAGACATAGTAAATAGAACATCAAACATTACCAGATTCTTCTCTGTTTATCTTGTTTACATTAATATAGGTGCCCATGGGTTCCGGCGATGTCTACCCGTGATATACATGATATTGACGTATAAGACGTTGCAAGAACTACCCCTTGACCAGCTGAGGCTTTTTGGTCTAGTTGTAATGTCGAGAAATGAGTATGCACGCTGATACATGATCTATGCAATTTTCTTTATCTTGAAGTATTCCGCTGACATATCTAGTCAAAGACAGGATATACTAGTCAGAAGTGAAGAAATTAGAAAGGATTGATTTGGAGAGACTTTTGGATTTAGCTTTTATTAGTTCAATAGCTTTTAAGTTCAAGCGAGGTCTAGGGGACTACAGCAGCACCAGCGGTGGGTTCGACCAGTTGGGCCATGGAATGCTGTTATATAATTTATAGGCTATCAGAGCCGTTGGGAAGTTCGTGCAGTGTACTAGAGACTGGTTTACTCTAGTAAATAAGGATTTAGGACGCCGCTTAGTTGTAACAGCCAATATGACAGATTAAGTAGCGAATCAGAAAGGAACTATCGTTATATAACCATGAAATAAGCAATTTCAGTAGTACAAATAGACCTCCAAGGAAGCTGTTTCGCATTATCATCATAATCTTTATTCGTAAAACTGTAAGATGGCCTTTTTTTTCCAGTTGTACGAATTATAGCATTTCAGTTATCCCCTTACGATTGTATCTCTATGAAGCAAGCATTTCGGTTAGTTTGTGATACGTTGGCATGTGCCACGTCGAAGTGCCACCGTAACTAGCTAATCATTCACTATCTACAGCTATTTGGGACCTCGGGTGATGGAATCCATGAATCCCCAAAGTACTGCGATAGTCAACTAAGCAGGCCGACAAGGAGAAAGGGAATACCTTCCGTGTTTGAATATTCGACGTTCAAGATATAACATTATACAATGGCTAGGTCTGCCGGTCGGCTTGCCCTGCTTATGTAAAATAATCGGGAATATCTGTATGTAGGCTCCGAGAAGTGTCTGTTTTGCATTGGCAATGCTGCCAATTTATCCTGGATCGACGTCCTAGCAGGCTTGGGGTCCAAACCGACGGGCTTTAACACAGTCTGATTAAGGACGTGGAATTCTACGCCTCGTGTCCTGGATGTGGATCATTCCCCTGACAAGCTGACAGATATGAAGTATAGCAATCGTGTGATATTTTTCTGAGGGTTGAAGGCAGAATCTGGGTTATAAAAGGGTCTTGGCCGTCTCTTGTCTACTATTTTCCAAGCTTCTACATTCTTTTATCCTTCATTACGTTCACTACCTAAACTTCGTTTCGTCATTCTTCAGTCTCTCGTTGAGTTCTTTTGTTTATCTACAAGGCCATCATAAGGGCTACTCCTTTCTCATTTATTTCGTTCCTACTCCTGCTGGTCTGGAGCGCCATCGCCCAGGGAGCAGCCATCCCAATTCAAACATCCAGTCTCTCGATGTGACCAATTCCCCGGCCCTAATCAAATGTGGCTGTGTCCCGAGCAAGGAGAAGCAAGAGAAGTGGGATTGTTCCAGCGAAGTCCCATCCGTGGCCGACCTGGTTACCAAGATCAAAGAACACAAGAAAGTCGGCAACACATACTCGCTCTTCTATAACAACCCAGAAGGTGAGTCGGGCATCAAAAGGGCCACCAATTGGTACAAGGAAAACGTGAAGGGTGGGCGTGGCTCTGTCGCCTTTAACAATATTGTAAGGCAAGAAATGTTGTGTGGTCTTAGATAGAAGATCGACAGTGTGCTTTGGTGAAGTAAATACAGAACAATAAGAGAATATTTGTCTCTGCGTCCCGAGAGTTTAATACTACGAGGTTGCAGGACCGCCGCTCGTAAAGCTTCTTCATACTTCATCGTTTTAGTGACACCACGTGGCGGCATCAATATAAGGAACTGAATAACGTCCGACGGGAAAGCGTCTTGCGTTTGCGACAAGCCCATAAAAGTCTTATTTGTGTGGTCGGCAGTTGCTCAACAGGGCGCATAAACCGCGAGCTAATTATGGTACTTCGCAGCTTATACGTCCTAAGTGTATCTTGCGAGCTCTTGCGTATTTATCCAAGTTCCCTTCTTGTGAGGCAGGAGAAGAAGAAAGGGGTAAGAGCACGAAGGGAAATAAATCCGTTGTTGGCCTTAATGGGCAGCCCAAGCAGCAAGGAAGTGAATCAATAACAAAACCGACAAAGATAGGAAGAATAAAACTCCACAAATAATGGATATATCATTGTGCCTCTGTCGACATGTTAATTTATCGGTTTTTTGATACCAATGTCAAAATATATAGTATGGCGGCGGAACCGCAGTGTAGCACCCCAGAGATCTGTTCTGGAAGTCTTACCCGGATATTCAGTCAGCAAACAAAGACTTACGTTTAAAAGGCATAATGGCATAGACATTCTACCCGATCAATTAAACGCCTTGAGCGAACACCCTCCTGGACTGGTGGCGGTGAGGACTCCCGTGTTGGTTTTCCTGTCTGCATGCTGATCCAGATACGCTATCTGAGATAAAGAAAGCGATGCAAAGTCGGATTTCGGTCCCTTGGAGCGCCCGTTACCTTAAAATTTTATGCCAACGCTGGTCTCTGAATGAGTGGATCGCTATCGATTTTCGCGTCAATAACCACTACTAGCCTTGCGCGCTAATATGCCGTTCGACTACTCTGTAAGCGCTAGCGAGTTTCCACAGGTATTCCAGCCTTTTTGGGCATCAAGTAAACCACCAGGATTCAGAAACACAATACTTGATATGATGACTGGGAATTTTGGTAACCTTCATGGAAGTTGGCATCGTACTTTTGGAATGTTTCTTTGGTAATGCACATATTATCTGTTTAGTGAAATGCGACAGGCACAGCCAAAACTCAATTAATTGATGGGCTACATCGCAGCTGTACTTGACCCTGCGCAATATACATGTGAATTCCGTGGAGGACCTGTTCTCCTCCGTCTCTCTCTGACTCAATTCCCAAGGAAATTGCGGCGCACTTGGTCAACATATATGGTCTGATCAAGGACAAACATAAGGACGACTTCGACTTCCGCATATTTCCGAACACGAGTCTTCTTGACGTCATTATTCAAGAGATAAATAAGATAGCCTTCAACCGAGTGCCGAAGTTTCCCGATATGCGAAGTATCGCAAGTGTCAGAGGTTGAGGTGATCCAAGATAAGATCGTGCCTGGATGCTATCATATTAGACTGACATTAAGCTTAAATAATTCGCAAGATCTGCGGTCTCCCAGTCAATCCTGACACAATTCTAGCCTGTTCCTCGCAACTAACTCACCCAGACTATATCCCTTCCCCGCGGGAAACCACCGAAAACGTCGATCTGCCATCAGGAACGGGCAGGCGGTGGACGTTTCCCGCGGGATCCACTATAGAGTCAGAATTTTTGCAGAAACGATGACTCGTCGCGTAATATGGCTGGGCTTGGCATACCTGCGTAAATTCAATTTTATTCCATTGGTTTGTCGTCATTTCGAATTCCTGTCCTGCAGCCGTGCCGACATCAAGTAACGCACTGCCCACCATGAGTGATGTGGAATCGTATTCGGGGGAGAAGAAGGATGCGGAGAAGGTGCCCTCAAAAGACCTTGAGCCGTTTGGCAATGAAGAGACGGCGGAGGTGAAATATCGCACCATGAAGTGGTGGTGAGTGTGCTATTTCCCTATAGGGACTTGTCCGATCTGGCTAATCATTGCGTGCAGGCATTGTGGCATGCGTATGTTTTGCTCTTCTTAGTCTCCTTCTTTTGGGGTCAACCTCATTTCTAACCTTATGCAGTCATGATTGCTGAGAATGTCTCGGTGGGGATTCTGTCTCTGCCGTCCGCGGTGGCTACGCTTGGAATGGTGCCGTATGTCTCTCGATCTGCCTGGCTTGTCAAGTTGCCCTCTTGCTAACATGACCCAGCGCGGCTATCATGATTGTCTTCATCTCGGCTCTTTCATGGTACACGGGATATGCCATTGGCCAATTCAAACTGCGCCATCCGTATATCCATAGTATGGGTGATGCTGGCGAGCTCTTGATGGGTCATATCGGCCGTGAGATCTTGGGTCTCGGCCAGCTGTTGCTGCTGATTTTCCTGATGGCCAGTAACATCCTGACATTCAACATTCTGATGAATGTACTTACGGACCACGGCACTTGCACCTTGGTGTTTGGCGTTGTCGGCCTAGTCATCTGTTTCTTGGGTGCTTTGCCACGTACCATGGACAAGGTGTATTGGATGTCTGTTGCTTGTGAGTAACTACTGTACATGGTGATATCATCGCTGCAAAATATCTAACCAACACGTCGTCCAGCCTTTGTTAGTGTCTTCGTTGCCACCCTGGTGACAATGATATCTGCCGGAGTGGAGAGCAAAGGCCATATTGAGATCCATGCTACTACGGATGTCAGCTTCCGCGACGGCTTTCTGGCGGTGACCAACATCATCTTCGCCTACCGTATGTGGACAATTTTGATGATCAGCAATGACTGTCATCAGTCACATTCTGTTCCACAACAATGTGCAACATGCTAACCTTTGACAGTCGCCCACGTCGCCTATTTCGGCTTCATGTCCGAAAGTGAGGACCCGCGTACATTCAACAAGTCACTAGCCATGTTGCAAATCATCGACACTGTCCTGTACCTCGTCAGTGCCATGATCATCTATCGCTACATAGGGCCCGACGTCAAGTCGCCCGCCATCTCGTCTCTGAGTCCTACCATGAGCAAGATCGCCTGGGGGCTTGCCATCCCGACGGTTAGTAATCTGTCATATCATTACTGTTTTCCCTATGCTTCAATGCTGATCGATATAGACTATCCTCTCCGGTGTCGTCCTCGGTCACGTGGCATGCAAATACATCTACGTACGACTCTTCCGCGGTTCGGACAAGATGCACCGTCGAGACCTGATGTCCATCGGATCCTGGGTGGCCATCTGTCTCTTTGTGTGGATGGTGTCATGGGTTGTCGCGGAGTCGATTCCTGTGTTCAATAATCTGCTCAGTTTGATCGTAAGTCTGCGGCATGCATTCTTGACAGATGTGCTTTACTAATCTACGTACTATTTTGCAGAGTGCGCTTTTCGGAAGTTGGTTCAGCTGTATGATCTCCCATTTCCTTTGTTTTCAAGCACAACTTACTAACCTGACCTAGTCGGATTCCCCGCCATCTTCTGGCTGCACATGAACAAAGGCCAATACCTCCTCAACGCCAGGAAGATCTTCCTGACTGTTCTGAACGTTGCCATCTTGGCTATCGCCTGCGCAATTGTAAGCACAGCCTCCTCCATTCGCCCCTTCTTATACCTCGCAATGCTTCTGCCTGAGCCCTGAACATGTTGCTAACAAACCTCCAGTGCGGACTGGGTCTCTACGTCTCCGGCTCCGCTATCCACGACGACTCCGGCTCCAGCAGCTGGTCGTGCGCCAATTCCTCGTAACCGCAGGTGAAAGCACGTGTGACTTCACTTCACTCACTAAGTAAATATACATGATGTCCGATGAGATAGATGAAGGTTGCATCTACCGGCTGGATGCTATATTATGTTGTTTTCGAGTACATGGAATTCGTTATTATCGCCTGCCTTGATGGTGTGAGGCGCGTCGGGGTTGTTTGATTTGCATCAAGAGCATTTAAGATGTTTGTTGTATATAAGATAAATGGGTAGTTGGATAGATGGTTAGAGAATTATATACATACATATTATACATTATCATATTGTTTGTGAACGCTTGGAGTAATAGACGGGCCCTAATTAGTGCTTTGAGGGGATCCGGCAAGAGAATATGGCAGGGTGGGACACGAAGTTCATTGGACTGATACTATACCCTGTTCATATTGGCAGTGCATCCAGCTGGTTTCAGGGCAACATAACAGGATTCTTGTATTCTAACTGCATTTATGTCGGGCCGGATGACGCACGCTTTTTTAAACAAAGAAAGGCAAGTACAAGAATCGATAAATCAGATTCATTTAGGCGCATCAATCACAGGCACAAGGACAAAGGATTATGATTCCCAATTTCTTCCCGCTCGAGTTCAAGCTACGCCATAAAACCCAACGACGCTTAGCCTCAAGAAACAGGGAGTTTTCTTTGTTTGATCTATTCCAACATAGTAATGTACGCGGCATCCTTTGAATCCCCCGCAAAGCTTCCTGAGTCAAGATATGCGGGGCAGACTGATCATTATGGGAGGTCAGATCACTGATTCAAGGTGGATGTGCTTATTTGGGGGCTGTGTCGTGGTAAGCAGCGCACAGATCAGCTGTCAGCAGTCAGATGCATCACCACATCATGAGGGGGTCAAAGGGCAGATAGCTGCTCAAGCCTGTCAGAGCTCACACAATACCGTGAGGACAGTAACTATTTTCATGCTATAGGTTGAGAGCGAGCTTATAATTATACGGGACTTTAGGGAGTTGAAAGAGCAGGACCCCCGTCACAGCCACGGAATATAGTCTGAATCCGAGTTACAAGGTCCCTGTCGCACTACAGCAGCATTGCCCCCTTTGTGCGCGTATTCCCATTCCTAAAAGAGCAAAACAATCCAGTCAATATTATTGTGAGGTCAACCGTCTCCAAAAGAGATAGGCAATCCCACACATAGCACACGCATCGGCCGGGCCAGTAGATATTGATATGGAGTAATAAAGTACTTTGTCCCACAGACCTCTGGACCTTTAAGCGATCTGTTATCTGTATATAATATAATATATATGCTTCACTTGAAATTCCTCCTGCTTAATCAGCGCAATGCAAACCATCCAAACACACCTGCGGAGTCAGCAATGCAAACCAGCCAAACATGCGACCGTCTTCTTCTCTCGCAGCGTCAAACAAGTCGATGGAATGAATGTCAATGAACGCCTTCGTCCAGCATTCCAGAGGGGGTGCCTGGCACCTGGCAGGCCTTGCCTCTTCCTTCCCCGACATCCAAGCAGGCGATGACAGCGCCCTGATCAAGCCCAGCTGCAAGGCCTTCAGCATCCCCAAGACCAATGCCCCCAGCACCGACAATAAAGCCCCCGTGCCAGCCAATCTGGACCGCCCGGGCCGCGAGCTGAAAGACCAAGTGCTCGTGTTCAAGTATAAGGGGAGATTCCACGCCATCGATCATGTGAGTGCCTCGTCGCAAGCCCCGGGGTCTGTCCTACAAGGCTGGATGCGGATCAGGCTATCCCCAATCCCTCCGCGGACCCTGTTACCTCACACTTGGTAGAAATAATGAATGAGAAGTTGAGAACCCCAAATGTTTCCGCAACTGACCGGCTTGGCTCGCTTCCAGCAATGCCCCCACTCGGCGTTTCCGCTCTCGCGCGGCAGTCTGTTTGACATCGAGGACTTTGGCATCACCCTTAGCGCGGGCATCACGTGTCCGCAGCACGACTGGTCCTTCGACCTGTTCTCCGGACAGGGCGATCGGGGGAACTACAAGCTGAAGGTTTGGGAGGTGCAGCTACGTGAGGGAATTGAACCGGGGGATCAGGAAGTCTGGGTGAGACGCAAGCAGCGCATTGGATAGTCTGTATTTCTTGTTTTGGCTTGGGGCATGCATTGGCGGGGATGGGTGTTCAGAGAAGTCTGGGTCAATAGAGGGGGTGAAAGATAGAATCCATAGATAGACCTGAACTCGTTAACGAACATATTTGTATGATTGGAAAGAAAGCAATCATTTGACCAGACCAGCCGCGCCTGATCGACCCATCGGAGTTCTCGACCGAAATCTGACTACAATTCCTACTCGATGCCTACTCTGAATGGCGCAGGCTCGTGGCTCACGCTTGGATAGTTAGATAATCATGTTTCGAAGGTTGTGGCAGTAAGGCGTGGTTTTGTCGGAAATTGATTGCGATGCAATGTACCGTGGTAGAGCGACATGTCTAGGCTTGATGTGTATAGAGAAACCAGAAGCCACCAGCGACCTCCTCATTCCCTGCGGTTTCTTTTACCCCCGTATCACCAGCGCCTTTTTATCGCCCGACAAGCCCCTGGTGCTGTGGCGGTCTTCTCCGGCTGCGACATTTGACGCCCACCAGCCACTCACGACACAGGCAGGGAAAAATCTGACAGACTACCTGATTCATTGGCTCGCAAGGAACAGGTTTAAGCTAATCGCAGCCAGCTAACTGCTAGTAGGCTAGTCCTTGTGCTGCCCACTGCCTGAAAGGGGGATAGCGAGCCTAGACTCGCGGCACTGCCAGGATGTTTAGTGGAAGTTTCAATATGGACTGAGGCCTTGGGCTTTTCTGGAAGGACCAACGGCGGTCCTTTGTTCCCTGCTGCGCACGACTGTCTCATCGCTGAATTTCTCGGCTTACAGCGTCCAAGATAAAGCGCCTTGGCCAAGGAGTTCACCGGGCGTGTCCCCATCTGGCCACCGATTTGGACAGGAACAACGGGAGAATTGAGGAATTGGGGAATTGGACAGTGTATTCGTGAAGACAATGATGCCCAGGAAGTGAATAGTGTCACCATGACTTCCGCGTCAGCAGTGACAGAGGGGCATCACTCCCAAACCCCGGGTCTCCAGGTCCGCCACATGGTCGTTAGCACCTTCCTTAGACTCCTTTTTAGGGCTTGGCCAACATCGCTGGGCCCATGGATCATGGCTTCAATCCACCTATCCCACCTTTCCATGTGAACGCCGCAGACTGCACTCAGCTTTTAGTTGCACGAGGCGGGAAATTTGAATCGGTGCTTGCCTAGCGTCGCGTATACAAACACGGCTCGATAAATATCGAGGAACTTCCCACTTTCTCGGGGAAAAGATCCCCTCTGCGTCTGAAAGATAGGATTGAGCGCCCCCAGTGCGAGCGGTTTCTTCCTCTTTCTTTACTATCTTGATCTCTTGACCTTCATAGCGCCCTTCCTTTCCCTCCACACGCAGTCCGATTTCCCCCCCATGCGAATTCTGTCCTTTGCGCCAACCCCCACGCGTCGATTTAACCAACTATCCAATGCGATTCACCCCCAATAGCGCTAACGTCCATTCCTGATCGGCCCATTCCAATCGAAAGCGTCTTCCATCTCGCCATCATGGCACCCAAAGAGGAGTTCAACCCCAAAGCCGTCCCCTCCACCTCGACCGATGGCATCAGCGTCGAAGTCGGCGAAAGTATGGGAGGCCTGCAGCGCCGACTCAACAACCGTCAAATCCAGCTCATTGCCGCCGGTGGCTCAATCGGAACTGCCCTGTTCATCAGCATCGGTGGTGGTCTCGCCAAGGGTGGCCCGGCCAGCCTGGTGATCGCCTATACCCTGTACTCCGGTGTCCTCGCCCTCGTGAATAACTCCATCGCCGAAATGAATACGTATATGCCCATCTCGGGTGGATTCATCCGTCTCGCCGGGAACTGGGTGGACGATGCCCTGGGCTTTATGGCTGGTTGGAACTTCTTTTTCTACGAAGCCTTGCTCATCCCATTCGAAATCACCGCGCTCAGTCTTGTCATGTCCTTCTGGAACAGCGAGGTGTCGAACCCCGGTCCAACGGCTGGCGTCTGCGCGGCGGTGATTGTTTGTTATGCGTAAGAACGACTTCCTGGGCCTACGGCTCCCTAAGCTACAGTTTGCTGTCATGGCGCTGCAGCTCTCGAGATTTATTCTCTCCCCTTTCCCTTCCTGCACCTGTACCGTATTGCGGATGGGCGGGAATGCCTTGTAAAAATGGATATACTGACCTCCTATTCTTAGCGCCCTTAATATCGTTGCCGTTCGATTCTATGGAGAGGCCGAATTCTGGCTGTCTGGAGGCAAGCTGATCCTGATCTTCATCCTCTTCTCGTTCACCTTCGTGACTATGGTCGGAGGGAACCCTCTACACGATGCCTACGGCTTTCGCCATTGGAACAACCCGGGCGCGTTCGCAGAATTCCAAACAAAAGGTGACCTGGGGCGGTTTGAAGGCTTTCTGGCTGCCCTGTGGAGCGCTGGCTTCACCGTCGTCGGCCCCGAGTATATCTCCATGGTCGCCGCCGAGGCTAAGCGACCAAGCGTGTACATCAAGTCCGCCTTTCAGACCGTATACTACCGGTTCTGTATCTTCTTCATTATCGGCGCACTGGCTGTCAGCATTGTCGTCCCGTACAACGACCCTGCCCTTGTTAAGATCTACTTTGGCAGCGGTGGCGACAGCAACAGCGCCGCCGGCTCCCCGTACGTGATGGCCATGGAGAATCTCGGAGTCAGCGTCTTGCCACACATCGTCAACGCGCTGATCTTCACCTCGATCTTCTCCGCCGGAAACACATACACCTACTGTGCCACGAGATCCCTCTACAGTCTCGCGCTGGAAGGCCGCGCGCCTCATTTCCTCCGGTACTGCAACAAGAGCGGCGTGCCGGTCTACTGCTTCTGCGTCGTGATGATCTTCCCCTTCCTGTCCTTCTTGCAAGTCGGCAGCGGCACCGCCACAGCAATTACCTGGTTCGTCAGCCTGATCACCGGCGGCGGCATCATCAACTTCCTCGTCATTTCCATTACCTTCGTCAACTACTACCGCGCCTGCAAGGCCCAGGGCGTCGATCGCAGGAAGATGCCCTACTACGGCTACTTCCAGCCCTACGGCGCATACATCGGTATCTTCACCCACTGCACTCTGCTCCTGTTCTACGGCTACACATCCTTCACGCCCTGGAGCGTCTCGAACTTCTTCTCCAACTATACCATGCAGATCGTTGCGCCCTGTCTCTTTATCTTCTGGAAGGTCGTCAAGCGCACAAAGTTCATCAAGCCCAGCGAGGTCGACCTTGTCTGGGAGAGGCCTTCTATCGACGCGTACGAGAACTCAATCATCACGCCACCAGTGGGCTTCTGGACTGAGATGGCTCGCTTGGTCGGGTTACGGAGGAGGAGGGTCGGTTCGGATGGCGAGTAGGTACATAGCACTGCCGGTGTATTGTGGATGGTATGATCGGTTGTGAGATGTGGTATATGGGATCTAGACCACTCTTCTTTCTAGTCCCTTCAAACGTGCATGTGTGGATTTAAGTACCCTTTTGCCTTGTCTTCGAGGAGGTGGGTAACAGTGGTTGATCTATTTTTGTTTCGTTCTAGTACTCTTGGTACTGTTGCTCTACTACCCTTGGCGTTGGACTGGTCGAGCTCTGTATGTATAATACAGTAGATGTTTTCCTTCAAGTTGAGATACCTGAATATGATCTTTGGACTTGAACCTGCGCAATGTATTGCATGAGGAGTAATTGTTTATAGTGTGACGTCATTTCGGTAGATGCACGTGAGTTGGATTATATAGTTGTTGGAGGGCGAAGGCTTGGCAAGCGAGATGACTAAGGATCCAGATGGATTGGACCACTACAACGATCGAATGAAGCAATTGAATTGGCTATATTAAACGAGCAGGTTGAAGGCGTTAAAGACCTCCTTTCCGGCTATCTCAGAGGTCTATTTATATTGCTAGAATCGCTTATTTTTGACCGCTATTCTATAGCTTCATATTGCAATATTGCAGAATACGCAATCCCGCAATTTCACTGCCGAGCAAGGCGATGATCGCCTTAACTAGTTAGTTAACTAGTTAGTTAGTTAACTATAGTCAGCTGCTCTTCTTTTGCAGGTCACGTGGGGATCTCCTATACATGAATATGGTTTTGTCAACGCTTATAGCCATTCTTAACAAGTAGTAGTTATGGAGGTCCGTTTCATTCATTAATCATTATGTGTCGGAGCCTGATGGAATAGCTACATGCAGCCTAGCGCCGCAGCCATTAGTCTATTAGCTGACCCATACAGGGCAGCATATTTTATATGTAGATACATGATGCAGACCTTACATGAGAATCGGGTGCTCCGACCGATTCTAGCCGTATTAGGGAGGAGGGCTCTGTCACTATTCTCGTAGGACTTATTATAGTCACATTTTGAGCAGGCCTACTGGTACATATAAACGTTTATGGACTTCAGTCAAAACCTGTTTGGTACACAATATTGGCTATTCATTTACCAAGCCTTTCCTGCGGTGAGCGTTCATAATTGCTTCTATCATGATCAATCATCATCGCTTGGCCGCGTATATACCTGGCTCTGTTCATAAAAAACCTCATCCGACTCCCAATCTTCAAGGCGCAGGCCCCAAAGTCCCTGTTGTTCCAACCATTGCCGTAACGTAGGATCCACCATCGCATGCTGCCTGAGTCTCTCAACCTCCCCGGAAGAAAAGACAGGCTCAGGATTTGATGGAAATAACTCAAGCGTTGCCTCTGATTGTGCGATTAAGCCTGCCAACAGAGCTGTCGTGCCTGTCCCGGGATCTAATGAGTCCCTCTTCACTCCGCTCTCTATCAACACCTGTACACATTCCCGCTGGTTGTGGATGACGGCGACATGTAGCATACTATTTCCAAACAGCGAGACGCTGTTCGGGCTCGCTGAGAACCACATAAAGTCCCGAAGTAGTCCAACCATTCCATTCTGAATGGCCCAGGCCATAGGCTGCTCGACCGTCTCGGCTCCTGGTAGGGCGCGGAACCGGGGGACAAATATGAGCTCGTCCCCTGTCCTATTGGTCTCTTGTCTATATGCCCTGTAGTCTGCTCTCCTTGGAAGTGGGTTAATTGTCCGAAGTTTGCTGCGCTTGTGTTTGAGCGCATTTCGAAGTGTCCGGCTTGTGAGACTGAGGGTTTGCAAAGCAGCGAACCCTGCAGTTTGCCCAATCATCTCTATCAGTTCGACTGGAAGGCGCTCTATCGTGCTGTAGTCCTCGGGTTTACGAACCTCCGCAGGCGGCGGAGGGTCACGACATGGTATATCATCTAGGCCCTTGAATATATCAATATACGGAGCCTGTTCTTCATTCTCTTGAGCAGGGGAACCGCTCTGTTCAGGTGCGTAAAAAGGACCAATATTTGAAGCTTCAGCCAGTGGCTCCTGTTCCGAAGCAGGGGCGAAATAGTCAAGCGGCGGTATATCATCTACATCGTCTAGGATGTCCATGGCCGGGGCCTGAGATCGTGTCCCCTGTACAGGGGGATCTCTCTGCTCGGGTGCAGGCAATGTGTCAACTTCTGCACCCTCGCCCTGTAAACCGTGTTCAGACGCAGGCGGTGAAGCGTCATTTTGCTCCTCCGATGTCTGGGTGGATAAAACTCGGGCCTGCTGTTCCTTGACTGATAGGAAATCTCTTTTCCGAGAGGTGATTACCAGCCGTAAACGCGTTCGAAAGTCCTCTTCCCTTCTGGCGTGTAACTGACGGAATGCATCTGGTGCAGACCTAAGTTCGATTGCAAGAAACCCGTCAACAAGACTTTGGTGTGCAGATCTTCGAAAGTCTAGTTGTAGAAGACCCTCGTTGTACAGTCCATTCAGTATATTGGTGATAAAAGCGTCTTTTTCTGCTCTTGTGCATCTGAGCTTTGACCAGCTCCAGAACTGACGATCCCGTGCTTTCGCCGATCTAGTCGGCTTGTAACGAGGCATTGCAAATGTAAATTTGAGCAGCAATGATCCAAGCAGTAAGCTACAGCACTGGAAATGGTGATTGAATACTCTTGAGCCCTCATGAAATGCCATGATATATCTCTACTCTTTCTTTGTGTCTCAGTAATCTATCTATTTTCCAAATCGTAAAAGAAAGCCTACTGACTGCATATAGCCCGCTGTATGCATAACAAAGACGATGTCTGGAACTATATATAGAAAACACTAAAGTATAAAACATGATATAAAGGCTACGATTCAACGCTGTTGCAGATTGTACCGTGCCCATGGTACTCTCATATCTTCACAGACTGGTTAGAAGTAGTGCATGTCATGACCTCACCTGGATTTGTCTTCTTTTTATCTCCGAGACAAAGAATTCGGTCTTTGTCTGCTCCAGGCCATTTGCTATACACTGGTTCTGCTTCTCTGCTTTGTATGTTCTATTATGAAAAGGAGTGGCTTATATCTACAAAGAAGCGCCCAATGGAATCCATAAAGAAAACGGATAGAGGATATATCGTCTTTTCGTTTCTCGACTTTAGCTCTCGGCCATATACGAGAAAGTAGAGGACTGGCTACAACTATGCAAAAGATATAACTTGGCCTTGTATTTTGATCATTTTAATTATTGACCTTTCGCATCATGCAGTAATACATGATGATTTATAAACAGACACATAAAATAAAGGTACTCCATTAATAAACAGCCTGATAACTAACAGCTCACTGAGTTCCCTTCAAGGTGCTGTCCTTTGGTCCTATTCCTGCGACAGTCCTCCCGCGATAATCTGCTGCATCAGATAGAGACCTTGGCGACAGCGAAGTCGCGCCATATTCAAAGTTGCTATGTTTGTTATCATTCTGATGCAACTGCACCTCATCAAGCGGCATCATCTCCAAGTCATCATAACTCTGTAGCTCCTCCAGCGCATACTGGTCGCCTCGATGCATCGACCACATGCGTCGATCGTTTCTGCTCGTGTAGCGGTCAGCAGCGCTGCTGCCGTCCAGTGCGTACGAGCGAGATCGTGAGTTCGTGTACTGGGATAATTTGAAGACACGGCTGACGAGAGGTTTTAACGATGGAACGCAGGCGGCAATTATTCCAGTGTTGAATTACGCTCTTTGTGTTAGCATGGCGTTAGCTATCGACCGTACAGGGAAGATTAGGCTGGGTAGTATTGCGTACAGGGCCCAGAAAAGGATTGAGTCGTCACTGATTGACACCCGATTAGTATCTCACGTAGAAGGAGAGGTCCGGCGTACAAGAATGGGTCTGAGTTCTTAGCATATGCGATTTGATATATGCTCTTTACTATACCAAGGCTGACGGCTCTGAATATGTTAGCATATTACGGAGGGTGTTGAGAACGGGAAGGGAATCAAACATGTATCCCAGACTCAGAACACCGATGAGGTACATGCGTACGCGGCGCTTCATCTGCAGACTCCAGATCAAGGGAATAGGGAGGGTCGCAAAGAGGATATCCGTGAAGATGTTGAATGCTAAAAGCAAACTGATCAGCCCCCCGTTGTTCTTCAATCAATTTGACATTTGAGCAGTACATGTGTTCACAAGTGCAAATATCACAAAAAGGCGAACGGGGTAACATTTGGCATCCTTGATCCGAGTATCCCAGTGCGCTTGCATAGGCCTGCAATGAAGGAAGAACGTCATAGCTGCCATGAAACTATATGCCGAAGAGAAACCTGCACATAGTTTATATATTATTCATATCAGCCTCTTCTTCTTTTACAATTAAAATGCATAGTATTTGGTTGGAAATAGAAAGACTTACCAATCCCCGCCCATAAACACAACGTATACCACCGTGTCGGGCTAAACCTGAGCAGATTCAAAGCGATAGAAATTTTAAGGAAGGCAATGCCAGCCGCCGAACAGATGATGACCTGCCAAAAGGCAGCTTGGGTTATTTTTACCCTGTCATTCTCCACGATGAATTGGATATGGCGACCCAGTCCGTGACAGGCTTTGAAGACAAAAAGAACCCAGCCGACGATGGAACAAACCTACAATATACTCTCAGTCACCATAATTGGTCTATAATGCATTTCCCGGATATACTGCACTTGCTTCGAAGAAAACAGGGTGAAAAAAAAAACGGTGAACACTAACCGCAGCAACAACCATAGTCCAGTCATCACTACCAGGACTTCGAACCAGCATTGTCCGGACATACACGCGTAGGCAGACGACAATTACAGATACCACTGTCAATGCGGTCTGTACGCTTAGGATATGCCCTAAATGACTCTCCTTGGCCAGATTGTCATCTTCATCGACTGTCGTTCGCATCGCAAACTACGGCTCTGGAACGGAAATATACGCAGGACTTTAGGAAATTGTTCAAGGAATCAAGGCCAGGTGGATGAACCTTTGGCGACCATTGTGACGGCACATGCCAATTATCTCAGGGACTAGGCCTGGGTCGGATAGAAAAAAATTTCTGTGGTATCGAGGCTGGAGACAAGAGCGTCGGACATGGCATTACGGCATAGTCATATTCCTGTCAACCGACTCGGAACAATGAACATTGACTTTAACTAGTGTAGCAATCCTTGCTCATGATCCCTACAAATCTCGTCGTAAGTATAGTACTGTGCAAGTCTGTTCTAACCGGACTCACAGGAACCAATGATCCCTTGCAGTAGCAGCAGGTACTCATTGTCTAGTCATTCCTGTGCCTCTTGCTCCGTCTGCTCCTTTAACCGTGCCTGCATCTAGGGTATAGTTGACGCGAATCATGAGAGTCTGCTTCCGACTTCCCAAGTTTACCAGTTTACAGCCTTTTGTAGAGTCGCCTATAAATTCTAGTTTCTTCGTTAGGTTTGCCTGCCTAGCCTAACGTAGATAAATATGGCATAGCACCCTCGGCCATTTCGGAAGAAATTAATTTTGTTTGTGCTAGAGAGAAGATGAACTAGGGTAGGCAGAACACAGTTTTTGTCATTTACCGGGTACTCCGTAAAGTTCTAGGTATGTATTTAGTGGGTATTTTAGAGTGTGTTTACCATCTTAGGGATTTCTTTCGTTAACCCTACCTGCTAGACAGGGATTGTAAGCCCCCTTTTTCTGTCCTGCTTCTTTTATTGAAATGTGGCCTCTGCCTTATGTTTGTTATGTGAATGTCCTTTCTTTTATGGCTGTGCCGAGAAATGTAAAAAGTGCGCTGTATTTCACCGCGAATTCGGGTTCCCAACCCTCGTAGCAGTGGACAAGAAAAGAACGCTGGCCACGAGAAGGCCGGGCGCCTCAGCAAATACCAACACAGGTGGCCAATGGTGCCAAACTAATCAAACTAGCCTCTAGTGCACTTCGGCCGTTAATGCTGGCGTCTCGGTCCGTGGCCCCCGGCCAGGCTAGCTTGCCTGGTGGATCACTATCCATGTACTGCGTACTGCGTACATATCTCGGAGCACCGGGAATTCGCCAAGGCCCAAAGGCCAGGTCCCACTGATGCTCCAAGCTCACTACAGAGTACGGAGGATACTGGATGCTCCGGTCCGCCTTTAACTTATCACCTTGCGGCCGGGGCTGTGGCTACTGTGATAATATGTAGGTCGACAATTATTGGACAAGGTTAGCCAGCGTTACATTGGACTGTACAGGGATCTTATCTAATATTGCGCGTTCAGGGGTTGAGTTCACGCATAGAGCAAGTCAATGACCCGAGGCTCACTTTCGCCCTGTCCCTCAGTCATTGGCGCATGGTAATTGCGGCTATAGGAAAACTGGGCCTCTCTCCTCGTTGTGTGCGAGCCACTCGGTTCAAATCCTTAACAGGAACAGTGGCGAGTAAATAGCTCTATGGCTTAAGCTAGGGTTGCGGACCTCTTGATCCGAACAGTGCTGATCTAGATGCTGGCTATGGAGACGCTATAGTATTGGGACATGAGCAATATCATATAAACGCAGTTCCCTCCCAGCGGTGTCTCCTGAGGCTCGGCCCCTGCTCATCACCTTAACCCTTTGTCAAAAGACTCTGAGCGAGCTGGTCAAGATACTTACGGGATGCTGTTCTCTACAACTTCGATCTTCAGCCTGGCGGCTGTCGCGCCATTGGTCGCAGCTGGGTCGAAAACCACCGTTCTTAACAAAGACGTTGTGATCGTCGGCGGTGGTGCGTCCGGTGCATATGCTGCAGTTCGTATTCGCGATGATTTTGGAAAGAGCGTTGCCCTCGTTGAAAAGGAGGGTATCCTGGTGAGTCACATCCCTACCATTCCTCAACTCTACAAACTGATACACAACCCAACCAGGGCGGCCATGTAGACTCCTATGTCAGTCCCACAACCAGAACGCCCTACGACTACGGCGTCAAGACCTTCCTCGACGCCGGCAACGCAACGGGCTTCTTCGACCGATTCGGTATCGCGAGAGGCAGCTCACCCACAGTCCCCGTCAGCACCAAATACATCGACTTCCAGACCGGCAAATCCGTCAACTTTACGCCACCCCTAATGGCCGATCAAATGTCCGCCATGGCCAAGTTCCTCAATATCGTCGAGCCCTGGGAACACCTCATGCAGCCCAGCTACGACAACTTCCCCGTAGGCGACGACATCCCGCAGGATCTTCTCATCCCGTACGGCGACTTCATCACCAAGCACGGCCTCGAAAACGCCGTCCCTCTCATGTACCAGTCCACCGGCCTCGGACTAGGCAACATGGCGCACGAAACAACGCTCTTCGTCTTGCAGGGCTTCGGCGCGTCCATGGCCCGCGCGATGCTCGGCAAACAAGACATGTTCGTCCCTGCGTCCGGCCGCAACCAGGACCTGTACGATGCCATCGCAGCCGACCTCTCCGACGACGTGCTATACTCCAGCACCGTAGTCAGCAGCAGGCGCACCGCCTCAGGTGTCTCGGTGACGGTGAAGAACCACAAAACCAACACAACCACGCTCATTCACGCCAAACGCCTCCTTCTCGCCATCGAACCCACCCCGTCGAACATGGCGCCGTTCGACCTCGACGAGGCCGAAAAGGCCCTCTTCGACAAGTTCACCTACACGAACGAGTACACTGGCCTCGTCAATAATCCTGCCTTCGCGACCAACACGTCATACTTCAATCTCCCTGCGTCTGCAGCCCCGAGCAATTACCTGGCGCTTCTGGATCCGTCGTTCACGGCTCGTATCGACTATTTTGGCGGCGATCAATTGTTCCGTGTCACGATCGTTGGGGACGAGGTGCTCGATGCTGCGGGGGCTAAGAAGCTTGTTCAGAAGGAGTTCGACACCTTGTTAAAGGCGGGCCAGTTGGTGGAGGAGAGTAGCGGGCAGGAACTCAATTGGGTGGACTTTTCGGCGCATGGGCCAATGCATGCGCGTGTGTCTGTGGATGAGGTCAGAGATGGATTTTTCAAGAAGTTGTATGGGTTGCAAGGGGGACGGTCGACGTGGTGGACTGGGGGTGCTTTTTCTGTGAATTTTCAGACCACGCTGTGGGAGTTTGATGAGTTGTTGTTTCCTAAGTTGTTAAAGGGGTTGGAGTAGATTAGGCAGTTAAAATAGCAAATGAACGAGACGAGATAAGGATTTGTAGTGCTGTCGGTTTTGTGGCAGTCTGAAGCAAATTGTAGATACGTTATTCATTCAATCTATATATGGTATATCCCTGTTGAAGTCATCCCTGTACCAAATGTTAAACAAAATTTGAACACCTCTATGCAGTCGTCGCGAACTCCTTCAGGTACGAAACCAGCTGTTGCACGCCAGCCTCGGGGATGGCGTTGTAATTCGAGGCACGGATACCTGCTTTGATTAGAATCATATAACCTATACATCCGTAGCGGCACATACCTCCAACGCTTCTGTGACCCTTCAGGCCTAGCAATCCTCGATCCGTGGCGCCCTTCAGGAACGCCTTCTCGGCCTCGTCGATGTTGCCGCCCTGGTGATGTCAGTACAGCATGGCAGGAACCTGATGCTACTCCATACCTTAGTAACACGGAAGCAGATGTTCATTCTCGAACGAACACTCTTCTCGGGAACGACCTTGTACACGTCGGGGTACGCATCGAGAGCCTCGTAGAGAAGGCTTGACTTTCTTCCAGCCACAGTCTCTTGGCCTTGGACCTTCTCGGGGAAGGTGGCAATGAGCTTCTTCAAGACCTGACCAGCCACGAAGACACTGCGAGAGTCAGCGTTTGTTTTATGTGGGCGGTGACGCAGACTTACTCGAAAATGCTGAGCGTGTTGTACAGGCTGTTGTTCTTCGCAGTAACCGCATAGTCCAGAATCGTCGGCGCAACAGGGAGTCCCAGACGACGCACAATATCCGGCTTCGACTGGCTCAGGATCGACAGGAGGCTCTTCTTGATAATCACCGGAGTAATACCAGGCAAACCCAGGTTCTTCTGAGCGCCGAAGAACACAATCGAGAAATGCTCGAACGGAATGCGTCTCGACAGGATCGTCGAGGAGAAATCACCCACCACGACAGTCTGATCATCCGCCGCCTTCGACTCCAACACCTGCGGGAACCGGGGAAACTCAACGCCATCCACCGTCTCATTCTCGCACAGGTATACCAGGGCCGGCTTTTCACTCAACGTCCAGCTCGACTCCTCAGGGATCTTGCCGAACTTGCCCTCGTTGATCTTCCGGGCATCGGTCGCAACATTCACATTCTCTGCGCCGAGCAAGCGCACCGCCTCTTGGCTGGCCTTAGCCGACCACGATCCCGTCACCAAGTAATCCAAGCGCAGTTCCGACCGCACTTTCTGCTGTAGCTGCTTGACAAGCTCCTCTTCGCTGATGTCGCCGTTCTGCAGGATCTTCTGACCCTGGTTCTCCACCCAGATCGCAATCGAGTTGTACAACGTCGCATCAAACTGTCCCGATCCGCCACCTTCGTCCGTCAGCCATGTGAACAATTCGGCTGTGCATGCCGGGGGGTGAAAGCACCTTGCATGATCAGGATATCGTGGGTCTCGGGGATTTCAAGAAACGACGCCAGGTCGGCTTTCATGGTGTTCAAGATGTCAGCCGCAATTGAGCTGCGGTGGCTGTGCTCTGCGACACCCCTAGTGAATAATTCCCAGTGTCAGTTCCATACACGCGACACGATCTCCTCTAATTAATGCTTACAGTCCGGTGTCGTCATAGTTCTGCAGGGCCTCGGCGGCTTTGGCGAGCACATCCGTGGGCAGGGCGGCGGGCCCAGCGCCAAAATAGACGACGTCTTCTCTCTTCATTCTGTTGAAGTGTGTTGAGATGGGGGGTTGCAAGGACAGCAGAAGGGGGAATGACAGCAAGTGGGATGCGTGAGTCAATCGGAGATTAAATTTGGCTGCGCCGATTTTTGGCCGAAATTCCAGGCAGTAGGCGGTGTGGCTCTAAATCTGGAAGTATCTGACCGCCCACTATGTTCCGTGTTTGATTGGTTAACATTTGATGGCGTGATCCGGGATCACCCAATTGGGTTTAGCTATTGCCGGTATTACCTCCCCACCGCCTTCAGCATCCCACCTCTCACCGCCTACTGTAACTTGCTCGTGCTCAGGGAAGCCCTAAGTTGTAGAAGTGCTCAAGAACCATCTGGAGGGTGTCTAATTACTAAGAAGCCTTGGGAGAAGTTGCAAAGTTAATATCTTGATTGCTACGAACATTCAAAGATTTGCCTCTGCATTTGCATCACAGTATAGGAAAACCTTGATTGGAAAAACCTATACCGAGGCAAGATATATAAATATGCCTCCGGACGACAGCACTGTTTGCACTAGACCTGTTTCATATGCAGAAACATGAAACAAAGTCTATGCAATTACAAGTAGATCTATTCATGCTGCGTCTCATTCTTGATATCGAGATCAGCAGACTCGCTGAGCGGGTTGGGCTGAAGACCTGGGTCCTCGTCGACTCTCATAGCCCAGACACGGTAGCCACCCCTAGACACCACAAAAGGTCAGACTATCATGCTGGAAGAAAGTAGCTGGGAGGATAAGGAATTACCCCGAGGGCATGTGCTCAATATGTCTTCCCTCAACCTCGCAGTGCTTTCTCTCGCGGATGTTGATTGCCTCGGTGAGTTGCACTGGGTTGCGGTACGGCTCGGTGCTAGTATGGGTCAGCCAGAATTTGGCATACTCAGGCTCGTTCCTAGAAGTTGTAAGCATTGGATGAGCCATGGAGGAGAGTTACGGTTATGGACATACTCGGTGACATCTTCCCACTCGATCTCCCATTTGTGGGTGACGTCTAGGATGTACTCGCCGTTTGGCCTGATGATCTTCATGTTGAAGTTGCTTGGCTACTGTATGTGATTTGGTGTGCTGGGGGCTTCAAACTTTCGAGGCTGCCAAAAGAATGGCAAGTACTTAGGGTAAACAGACCTGCAGAGGATGGAACTGCCGTGCGGTGCTGAGGGAGAGGACCGGGGAATTTACTAGTCTTTATAGGCAGCCTGTGCCCAGAGAAATTCATATTACGCATTCTGTCTGTCATTCTCGAGGGCTCAATGGAATCTCCGACTCCGTAAGCCACCAAGGTTAGTTGAGCTCTGAGTATGATGCGTACTTTAGCAATGGACTGGGCGTTTCTGTTTCACGAAATGAATGAGTTGACAATTCATCATGCGCGTTCTAGGACACGGCCGAATGTTCAGACCGCTCATATGTATGTCTGTATGACTAGGATTGAAACCTCACTCAGGCTGACCTAGGATAGTAAATGTGTGACTAACTGCCTGGACCAACCCTGAGTAATGTGGAGATATCGCAATGTAGAGAAACACTCGCGTTCTAGATCAACCCAAAATACACGCTATTGGTAAGGTGGTTAACAAGACAGTCTATTATCCTGCTTGCGAACAGCCGGACTTACATTATGAAGAATTTATGTAGGCTGGCACCAAGGCCTGTGGATTGGGCTATTGTACAACTGCTTCAAGGATAACGATATCCCTATCTATTTCCAATTTCTCTGGCAAAATTAGGATATTGAGCCAGCATGATACGTCAGGGGAACATCATACTAAGCAATGTATTACACATGCCCCTACCGCAACCCCTCTTCTTTGATTCTAGCGGCCAAAGTGTAGAAAGACATACCCCGGGGAGTAGAGTGACGCGTAATATCAAACAATACAGAATGTTGGCATGAGAGCGCGGGTAGTACAGAATTGGAATATGACCTAGTACTGACTGAAAAGGTCCCTTGGAACAAGCACCAACGCAATCCGTGTAACGGTCGTCCCTCAACCGGCGTCTTCTCTCGGCGTTCAAGGAAAGGTAGCTATCCCCGCAAAAGGTGGTCGAGTTGTCTGATGAATAACATAATATGAGCTTCAAAGGCTTACTGAGAAAACAACAGGCGCAGAATGGACAGTTACCCCAACACCACCGAGAGCTGACCCTAGTCAGAGACTCGGTCTCCAACGGCCGAGTTGCGAAGTGCTGAGACCCTTGCATGTGTAACTGGTTACACGTCTTGCGGGGAAGGGTTGCCCGGAGAATGCAGGAATTGAAGATATTGGGCACTGAAAGAAAGGTAGTACAGATTACATGGAGCTTTTGAAGGGCCAGGACATCGCAAGGATCAATGAATGTTGCTCGGACCCCGGTCGGTGGTCTTAGGTTTTGGTCCTTGCTACAGACTTGGGGGTCAGTTTTTCTTTTTTCTGTCCCCTTTTTTTGCCTCGTTAAACTAGGCCCTGAAATGTGTCCATAAGTGTGCTCTGGTGGAACTGAGCCGTACAGATGGGTTAGCTGTTGTCATGCAGATGGTTTCAAAAATGACGGCGAGGACAGACGGGAGGGGGGAAACACACAAAACCTTTCATTGACTCTTCAGGAAATGTACGTAATAATTGACTCATAGCCTGAGTAGCGCTGTGGTTAAAGCGTTAAGTACCAATACTGACTGATCTTGAATTAGTATGAATGTGTTTACGTGACTCAACTGTAGATTGAGCGGATGAAGCCATGATTCGGTGAAATGTCTCCGCGAAGTCTCCGATCAAGAAAATGAGCGTACGTATGCCCGGTGGATATTAAAACCTCATATTATCTATAGCAGGAAAATGGATAAATCATTAGGAATCAAAATTTGTAAGGCTTGTTGGCCAGAATCAGAATACGAATATAGCTGATGGCCGCAAGGTGTCGAGTGAATAAGAGCAGATTATGCACGCCAAGGGGGCAGGATAGAGGCATAAGAGAAGAGATGACTCATTTATGAAGGACCGGAGAGTTTAACCCAAGAGTTTCGTTAATAAGTTAGTTAGTTAACTACTTAGTTAACTAACTAAGTAAATTATGCTGAGTAAGTATCATAATTCCATGGATGGGATTCTTCGTTCTAGAAGAGCCGCAATATTAATGAGGCTCGCAATTGGTTTCCAAAGATTTGGAACCTCATCATTGAGCAGAATCTTACGAATCATCGCCTTATCTGATTTGCGAACAGGGTCGAGATCAAGCTAAATGTATACGGAGACATTTGCCAATGCTATGCGGAGACTTTAATTCTTGGCAAGATGAGCCTATAGATTAGAAACGGTCGCAACTATGTGAAGGACCAAATATAAAAAGACTAACAAATCCCTCTAGAAATAGGTTATCAGATGCCACCAGAACACTTCTTTACCTTGGTCAGCGGAGACAAAAATGGCAGCAACCCCAGCAATCTATGACGTCCTCATCATTGGCGCCGGACCAGCCGGCCTTTCCACGGCCCTTGGTCTCGCACGCCAAACCTACTCAGCGCTAGTGTTCGACTCAAAGCAATATCGCAATAGGGCTGCGGAGCGCATGCACAATGTCCTGACGTGGGATCACAAGCCCCCGTCTGAATTTCGAGCTGCCGCAAAAGAAAATATCTTGTCCAGGTATAAGAGCATTCATTTCAAAGATGCAACTATCGTTTCTGCTGCGAAGAAGGCCGACGGAGTGTTCGAAGTCATCGACAAAGAGCACAACAAGTACCACGGCAAGAAAATTGCTCTTGCTACTGGAGTGACGGATGTTTTTCCTGACATCGACGGGTTTGGTGATTTATGGGGGAAGTTCATGTAAGTTTCTCGGAAAGTGGCACATCTCTTTCAAGGATACTGACATTGCAGATTCCACTGCTTGTTCTGCCACGGCTATGAAGAGCGTGGTGCCTCATCTGCAGGCATTCTTTTGGCCGGTTTAATCGATCAACCATCTATGGTGTTGTTGAAAGCCCGCATGGCTGCAACACTGGCCGAGAAGATTACCATCTACTCGCACGGAAACGAAGAGCTCACTGCGCAGCTGAGAAACGAGTTCGAAGGCAAGCATTTAATGATTGAGCCGCGCAAGATAGGCTCTGTCGAGCAAAAGGACCATAATACCATGACTATCCGATTTGAAGATGGCGAGAGCACTGAGGAAGGTTTCCTGGTATGTTTGATATCTATAATCTCTGTTACCCAGACAGAACTGACAAGTGATAAAGGTATCTGTGCCCCCAGTCAAACTGAACGGTCCTTTCCATGACCAGCTGGGCTTGGAGATCGATCCGATGGGTTTCATTAAGGTGAACGCACCCTTCAACGAGGCTAGTGTTCCTGGAGTGTTTGCGGTGGGTGATTGCGGCACGATGATCAAGTCGGTCCCTCAAGCCATGGCCATGGGAGCCTTTGGAGCAGCAGGGATAGTAGCGCAGCTGGGTGCTATGGGAAGGCTGTAGCTGTGTGCATTTGGGCGCTTTAATTTAGACTTGCTTCTTGTTGGGCTTGCTTTTTTGTCAACATAGATCGTAATATATATCTGTCAATTGATAATTTATACAGGAAGTCAGATTTCCGTTCATAAACCATCATGCCTCATAAACTGACTCTCCGTCTCCAACCACGTCCCAAAATCCTTCATTCCCGGGTTCTTTGCCCTCGAATCCGCGATATCTGCTTTATACCCTTCATCCCTAAACCACCGAAACATAACCCCAAAGTCCTTCATCCATACCATAAGCAGCGAACACAATGGCCGAAATGTAGTCGGCATCTTTTGCCCCGTTTTCTCCCTAAAGATGTTTGCCATCTGATCATACGCCAACTCGTCCCCTGCCAATGACACCGCCGTCCCTCTATACTTCTCATGATTCATGAAGGCCTCGGCGCCCAAATGCCCGATATCACTCGTCGCGACTAACTGTAACGGCTTCCCTTTAAGCGTCATATCCCATGAGGTCGCGAACACCTTGCCAAGGAACCCCGGGACAAGGTTGTCGAAGAACGCGACGGGTCGCAGAATGAACCACCCCGTGTCGGTGTCTATGGTTCTGTCGACGAGGTGGTGCTCGATATTGTGTTTTTTGATAAAGTGCGGGATCTTCGTAGCATTGTCATAGGAGGCGCTGTCGCCGCCGCGGTCAACGGAGCTGTACACTATGAATTTAATGTTCTGGCGGATGGCTTCGTCGATGAGACCTTTTCCCTGCGTTTCTTCAGAGGAGGAGTTACCAATGGCAACCTGAGATATTAGTCCTTGACTTGCAAGAATAGCGGTTGAATGCGGCGGGAAAACGACACCTGGACGCTGAAAAGCCCCCAGAGGGGATTATCGCTGGCGGTGCGCGCATTCTCGAAGACCTGGGCCGGAGTGTCGAGGTCGCCTTCGATGACTTTTATTTTTGGAGATAGTTCGGACAGGATCTTGGCGGATGGGGAATTAGTATCCCGAGTCACGGCGAGGACTTCGAATCGAGCGTCCTTGGAGATGAGGCTGCGAATCAGAGAGCCCCCTTGCTTCCCTGTGGCGCCGGTGACAATGATGGCTTTCATAGTGTAAGTTTAATGAGTGTATAGTACCTCTATAGGGGGGATTTAAGTTAAAAGATCGACTGTATGCATTGTTCAGGTCTTTAAATACTCAACGGATATGCGGTCAAGAACATCCTGGCATAAAATGAAGCTTTTCATTCTATAGTTCGGACGCATCATGGATTACCTCAGCAGTTCGTCTTCGGACCGCCGAACGCCGACCTGACTTAATCTAAGAGAATCATCAGATTAAATTATTCCTGACCGTACAAGGCAATTGTAAGCATGTAATTTACGTATTTATTCACGTGTAGGAACAAGCTTATTAAAATATAATTTATGACCGTTAATAAACTTATTAGCTCGTGTATCTAATAAAGATGAAGGACTCTGTGTACACTCTCTAAGCAGCTGCTTCATGGTAGAACCGTAGATTCCTGCTTCTCTAGCTGCCTAGAAATGTAGGGTGTTTTAGGCACTGTACTGGTTGATCGACTCCCTGGTGATGTAGGGGTTTTTGGACGAATATTTACCCAACTGAGTGTCATGGTGAACGCTAGTTGTGTTCTAACCTGTTCTGTCCTGTTCTTGCCAGAGGGTTATATATGCGAGCGCAGTGTAAAGCCTCTGGCTTTGCATACTAGCCTTTTGCCAGCAGTGCAGTGGTAAGGACCACTGAATGCACCCAGAGGTCTGCACTATGACACTGAGTACCCTATCAGGATTGAATGGAACTAGGCCAGCGCCTGCGAAACTATTGCGAATAGTATCTGCTTGAAACGCGTGTTTACAAGCTTACGGAAAGGCCTCTAAGAAATGAAGCTAGTCGATATGATTAATTCTTAAGTATGCCTGCTTCTCGCCTAAGCTGCTGTACGCCCTCTTTGATGCGAAAAGCAGTCAATATCTAGAGGTTATAATAGATGCAATGAGTGTGTAGACATATATATCGGAATAATATTATCCTCGCTGCATATGTGATCGAACTGAGATAGAATATACTATATTATAATAATTTATATACAATTAAACTACCGCTACTGCCTAACAACTTTAGAGTCTTCTGTGGAAGTACGCAATTAGGCAATGACTCAGAATTAATGAGAGAACCTTCTACTAAACTGCTTGCATTGTTTGCAGTATCTACTTTGCATAAAATGACTGCTTTCTCCCCTGCATTTAGAAAGAATCAAGAAATCTCAAATATTTTGGTTTGATCCAAGTCCAGGATTTCAACATCTTCGTATTTAGTACACTGATAATTATAATGCCGAGTATAACGAGTTTTTTTTTAAACGATCTTATCGTTTAATAAATTTGATAACCCAGTTCTCTCTAACTAATGAACTGGGGTAGTGCCGCGTTAAGCAAGTAGAACGTTGGTTATTTCTCATATATAAGACGGTCACGGAGGGGATTGAGTTGATCTAACGTATTTCACAAGCGAGTCGGCACCACAAAACGAACCGCCACCTCTGTATCCCATAAAAATGACCATTTTTCAAACCTCAATATCAAGTATGAAAAAGTAGTAGTTTATATAGAATACAGGTGGGCGATTCGTTTTGTGTGGCCGACCCGCTTATGAGATACTTTAGAGTTAGTTAGTGTCAACGTGAAAAAGTCCTAGAATTGTATAATATAGTGCTACTAGCTAGGAGTTATAACACACTTTTGCAGATTAACAAGCATTTCTCACTACAACAGTTCGTTAACTATCAAGGTATATCTCCCGGAGGTCTTACAGGTGGCTAAAGAAGGAATAGAAATAAAAGTGTAATATCTCTACTCAGGAAGCAGATATAGAGGATCCGATTGCTAAGGAAGATAGCCAGATAGCTAGAGAGGAGCCTGAACTACTATATTAATTTATAGGGTGACGTTATATAATTAGTTAAATTGCTTCAAATTTCGCGTTGAGGCGAAACTTTGCTTTGAGGTGAAGCAGACCGTTGACCCCAAGGTGGCGCTACAAACCAACCCAACAACACAAAGCAAGCAAAGAAAAAAAGGAGATGCTCCGGTATCCACGCTCTTCGTGCGTGACGCCATTCCCCGATACGCACTTCAATGCCTGGGGGGATGTGCCGAATGGACGGAGAAGACCCGAGTGGCCATGATGCTGTTCAGGGGCAGTTCGTCGCCAGGCTCGAAGGCCAGATGGGCCGTCGATTCTTCCGCCCAGTATCGCCGCCCCGACTGCTGACGCCGGGGCTCGATTCGGATGTCGCCAGTCGGGCCCTGGCTTTGCGACTTACTGGCCTGGGACGTGTCGAAGCGGCTGGTGACCAGTTGTAGGAGCGGCCGCAGGGTCGGCAGGCACGCCGAAATGATTCCGGAACCAACCTCGATGACGCACCATGCGTTGGTTTCGGAGAGGGTCCCTATGTGCAAGTCAGCGCGTCAAAGCAATCACAGTGGGAGAGGGAAGCCAAACGAACAGGTCGTATCGCTGGCCTGGAATCTGAACAGTGTGACAAAACGGTATATACTGGTGAAGACGACACTGGTGTATTTAGTTCAACGGATGGTTGGCATCCAGAGAGCAAGGCGAGACCTACAAGCTTCCAGTTAGGAAGATGCCGATGACGGCCAGCCGATGAGCAACTGAGGCATGCAGCTTCCACACCTGCCGTGCCGGCAAACTGAGAATGGCGATATCGGTCACGATGTTCGGCACCGCATTTCCGATGAACGAGCCCTTCAGGTTGATACAACGGCCCGGAAGTGCAGGGTCCCACGTCTTGGAGATTGGGGTGCATTGAAAGATGGACACGAAGTTGATGGAGATAACCCAGGAGATGGTGACGGCCCCCAGAATCAAGGTTGTAACGCGCGTCACTTTGTCTGTGAATATGCGTCGGTACATGGCCAGGATGGACAACTTGATTATGCCAACTGTCGTGCAGTAAACGCACTCCATACTGATCAGCAGCTACTCTCTTCATCAGTGCCAGTTCATTCATCTGCATACGGGGGCTGAATACCTTACTGACGGTTTCAAGGTTCTGCGGCGAGAGCTCATCCTTATGAATCCCCAAACCATGATGAACCACTGTCAGGGGATCAGTATGCTTGCCCATGGAAATAAGAGGATTGTAAACATACTGGCTAGATTGATACCTAAGACCGCAAACATGAACAACTATCGTATACGGGTCAGTGACCTGATCCACCCAAGGTACAGAGGGCTCCATACCATAGCTAATACAAGCATATAGTCGTCTGGCCCGTAGGAAATGCCCCGTATATGCCGTGAGACGAAGCGTAAAGCCACAAACGCAACTGCCAACATTGTAATGGCGATTGTTGCACCGCGATTCTGCGATTGCAGACTGGCATGACTGCTGGTCATCTCAGCCGGAGACCCACTGTGAGCACTTTACCCAGTTCACGGCACACTGCCTATACAAGAATCTAAAGCGCTTGCTGGGAAGAGGAAGCCAGGGGCATGACTTTCGCGTTCCTGCAGCTGACGAGGGATGACACCAATGCGTTGGCGGAGGGCCGAGGATAAACCTTTGTGGCTAAAGCTCGGTCGGCCAGCTTGGTCCTCTATCTTGTGTTCGCTTGGCCCTTGTTTTGCCAATCAGCCGCGCAATTAGCCCCATAATTGATTGAACTCAGCCCGGAATTATTGCGCCTGGCCAATGACCCGACGTCCAATCTGCATAAATCACGCTCTATGGAGTAGTAGTGGGAAGAAGTCCAACCAGCTCGGCAAAACCAACTCTCGTGTGGATATAGTCGGTAGCGAGCAGGAATAGCCCCATAAAAAGAGACGAAAGCAGACCGTCACCGTGCGGTGTCTGGGGAGTCGGAATTTCCGCCGGCTTCTGGGGAGGATTCGACATGGCCAATACCCAAACTTTAGTCTTTCAATTTTTAGGTACCAGAAATTGAGTTGGGTAGAATCCCGTCAAAGTCAATATCTGTAGCGTTCCGCCTACCCACCGCCTTCGGCAGTGGGTAGGCGGAACGCTACAGATATACGGGCGTGTTGCAGGAAAACGAGGACGGAACCTGATACTACTTGCTAGCCTGCGCGGCGGACCCACGGTGGAGATGGCTTTGACGGTGATAAGAGCAGCTCATTTCCCCCCCAAAACACGGCAATTCTCCCATCCCTTCCCGCTCACCTGTACGGACTCGGACTATGAGCTCGACTGTCGTCCTTGTGCCGGGGGCCTGGCACCTGCCCACATGCTTTGACCCACTTCGCCAGGAACTGGATGCCTTGGGATTAGAGTCAGTGGCTGTAGCAAATCCTTCAGTTGAGGATTGCCAGCCGCGGAAGGATTTGACACACGACGTGGCCAATTTGCACGCCGTTCTCTCTCGCATTGCCAACGAAGGCAAGCTCATCACCCTTGTGGCTCATTCCTACGGAGGCGTCGTGGCTTCGGGAGCGGCGCATGGCCTGGGTCTTGGCCAGCGACGGGCCGCTGCACAACCAGGGGGAATCGCGAGGGTTGTCTATCTGGGGGCCTTCGCCATACCGGCAGGCATGTCGCTGCTTCAAGCAGTCGGAGGAGTGGCTCCTTCGTGGTGGGAATACAAGGTGAGTAGAAGATGCGAGCACGGCAGTAAGTGGAGTGGGGATAGGGTTTTTCTAACGACTGCGTCTCCCAGGGTGACCAAGTAGTAGTGAACGACCTTCATGCCTCTAACCCGGCGCATGTGTTTTACAATGACCTCCCCTTGGAGACACACAACCATTGGATTTCCCAGTTGCAAGCGCACACGGCCGTTTCTTTTCAAATTCCCAACCGCTACGCGCCATGGAATGATATCCCGTGCACGTATGTTTTCACCGAGAAGGACAACGCTATCCCTCTTTTTGCCCAGAAGGCAATGGCCGATGGCATGGGAGAAATAGCGACCGTCACCTTAAATGCGTCTCATTCCCCGTTTTTGAGCATGCCTCAGAAAGTGGCACAGGTAATTCAAGACTCGATACAATAACTGAGAAATCGATATTGAAAAAGCGAGTGCAAAAACAGGCCCAGGAATAGGGATAGCCCGTAACGGGACTTTCCGATATGTGTGATACCGTCGTAGTATGAGATTATTGCACAGGCTCAAAGGTGGGAACCAAAAAAAAAAAAAAAAAAAAAAAAAGAGCTGGCTTCATCCATCTGGCGCCGTGTCGGTAGAATCAATCAATCAATCAATCAATCAATCAAATACAAATATCTAGTTTAATACACTAACGACTTTTGTCCAACCTTGCTAGCCCTTACGGACTACACTACCGCATAAACATCCATCCGAAGCTAATACAACTACTCAGCAATTGCAACCGGCCCCGGCGAATAAAACCGGAATTCCTGACCCTGGCGCCCACTCCATTCACCATACCCAGAAGCTGTCGGTGCGTCCGCAGGAGGCCCAATCTACTGAGGAACAGCCGGTTCAGGCAGCGAGATACCCAGCTCTGGCTCTGGCTCTGGCTCTATACTCTGCGGCGGCTCCTGCACGACTGGCTCGACTGGGTCGGCGGGTTCGGGCTCGTGTTCTTCGGGCCGAGGAGAAGCTAGGTCATAGTGCCTGCCTCTTTTCTTCTTCTTCACCTTTTTTGATATAGTATGGAAGCCAGTCCACTCCTCTGATTCTGTTGTCGCTGGGTTGCGCTTATCTTCTGGGACATGCTCGGCTTGTTCTTCAATGAGCGTTGTTAGGCGGGCTGGCACACCTGTTGCTGGCCCCGTGTATGTACCATAGTGCGCCCAGCGGTCGTAGTCCTCTTCGGGGAGTGGAGTGGGCGACGCAGGCGGAGGAGAAGGCGAGATGGGTACTTGGGGTGGTGAGCGTGCTGTTTCTAGCTCGGGGACTTCGTCAGCAACAGTATAGGTGGCTGTGGGCGCCTCCGGCTCCGGCTCCGGCTCCGGCTCAGGCAAAGCCAAGGACTTTTCAATCGCATGAGGCAACTGCTCCTCCTCATCTACGGCGAACTCCCGTTCGTGTTCCTCAGGCTCAGAATCCCACTCATTCACCTCCTCCTCCTCCTCCTCCTCATCATCCTCGACAATATCATGCTCCGACACAGAAGCAGAAGCAGAACGGTCCACCTCGCTATGCGCCCCATGTCCATTCACACCCAGAACCCTCCCAGGTAACGCACTCGCATAAATATCCAGCACAGCCGTCACCAGAAACGCATCGAACGGGTCCCGTCCGACGCCGTACGCCGCTATATCGCTTCTCAGTCCGGGCTCGTCGTCCTCGAACGCAATCGCCAGTTTCTCGCGGATGTATTCCCAGAACCAGATCTCGTCGGAGGGCAGCGTGGATGAGATTTCCCGCGCGATGGTAAGGATGTACAGCGTTGATACGTCGATGTCAAACACCCGGATGTATGTCTTTGACAGGTCGGTTAGGCCGGCCAGTCCGTAGCGCCGGGAGGCGTGGTATGCGTGCATACTGAGACGGAATTCGCGCGCGCGGGGAGAGAGATCAGCTGGGACGCCGGCGGGGTTGGAGTTGGAATAAGTGGGTTTGGTTGTCTCGTAGGTGCCTGTGTATAGATAGTGGATGAAGGTGTGGCCGATGTCCTCGTGGATGTCGGAGAGATTCAAGAAGTAGCGGTTCCATTGGTTCCATTCGAAGGAGGGATACGGGCGAAGGAAGTACTCTGGGACGGAGTAGTTGTGGGAGCCAATCGTGAAGGTGATGGATTTGGTTGTGTAGGGGCTGTACTCGCAGTCATGGGGTTAATGGCTGAATCATACATTTTAGACAGAGTAGAAGGAAAGCAGGAGGGTCACCTTATTTCCGGTCGAGGGTATTCGGGGATATCGTCCCACTGGGGATACGGTAATGCATCCATGACCGTTTCTTTTTCAGGGTACTTCTTTTTGAAGCGTTTGTTCGTCGATTTTCCTTTCTTCGCGCACATGTCTCGGTGATTCTAGGAATTGGTTCTGTTCCGTTGTTGGTGACACAGCATAAATAGAAAGAGCCAACTGAATCTATATACCTCCCTGGATAATGTGGATAATGAGAGAACACCCCTCCTGCTGAAATGAAGGCCTACAATGGGCAGAGACCCCGCAGTCAGGCGCTTAGCTGGCATCTGCATCTCGAGTCTCGACTAAGCATGCAATTGGCCTGCATGACTAATTGTTTGCTTCCTGCGATGCGCTGGCCGACGCATGAGCTCTAAGCGCTGTGTTGGAGTCTGTGTCACGCAAGAGGATCCGGAAAGAAAGTTATTGGCAGGGCTATTTTGTGGCATTCTTATGGTATTCTAAATTAGGTAGAAGGACGGCGAGCTGAATTGATACGAGGGTAGATGCCTGACGGCATGAACTAGTTAGGGTGTTGATGATGTCATTTATCCAGGATAGTTAGTTGTATAGACTCGAGATCTTAAGATGAGCTTGGATTTGGCACACTTAATCTTGGGTAGACATTCGGGCGCAGATAATGCCATTGGGCTCTGACCAGGCTTGTTGCTTTCACATGTGAGAATAGAAGCTCTATTATAAACATGCACAGTGATATACTGTAGTAGTCTTTCAATCCACACATGCCCATGACTCATGCCTCCTTATCAATCACCCCTATGAACAAAGTACAACGATCTAATCAACCATAAAACCACACCATCGACGATCATCAACTGGATCAAATATTCTAAGTCCGGCCCATCCGCATCCCCGCCGTTCGCACGATTCAAGAGAGATTGAAAGAACAAATAAGCAACATTCACCGACACACCGCCGATCGTGCCGATCTGCTGGTCTCAGCCGTTGAACTCCCGACTCAGGGACCAGTGGGGAGTTAAGTGGGAATCAAATGAATGCGATGAACGGGTGGTTAGGCCTGGCCTAACTTCGAGAACGGTCATTTTACCCGTTTCGAGGGTGGCGGCGGTTCTTATATCTTGGTTGATTGATCAAGTAGGGGGGACTTGGTGGATCATCCGGGTCTTCCGGAGAACTGAAGTTGCGGGATTGAGCATTAGTTAATGGATTATGTGAGATTCTAGATGGTAGATGGAGTCTTGGATTGGAGAATGACGATTGTGCAAGTGGCAAATGCGTGCTGGGAAGAATTCCGTTTGCGGAACCTATGCTTGTTGGTTGAGGAAGACTCCAGAAGAAGAAATGTCAACCATGTCTCTTCTTCTTGGCCATCTTCATTCTCGAAGCGTGCATGGTTCGTATATTGGATTCCATGAAGGGTACGGAGGTATGGAAATAAAAGTAATAGGCCACAAGCGATTTCAAATAAACACCATGAGGAGGGTAGCATAGTACCGAATATCATATCATTAAGTAGTCTATCGCAGTAAGGTATCTCTAACGATGATCTAGCACCCCAATACAGCACAAAAAACTCCAATCCTAGTTACTCCGACACATGCGCCCATCCTCAGCAACCGTCCACGCCTCGCTCCCCACGCCCTTCAGCACGTAGAAGAAATTCTCCGGGTCATACTTCTGCTTCACCTGCAACAGAGGAGAGTAGTTCTCCCCGAAGAATGTCTTCTGCCAGTCTGGCTGCCGGAAGTTGGCTTCGTTCTGGTATGTGCCGCCACCCGGCGTCACGGCTTCCAGCTGAGGCATGTATTTGTTCGTGATGCGGTCCTGATCGGCGATCATGGCGGACCACGGCGCGGTCTCGTTCCACATGGTCCCGAACTGCACCGTCACGGCGGCACGGCGCCATTCTGGGAACACGGCGTTCGAGACGTCGCCCGGAGCGGAGACGTTCAGGCCAACGCCCACGACGATCACGCCCTGCTGGGTCAGGCTGTGCAGGACGCCACCGACACCGGACGGGTTGCTATCCAGTGCGTTGCGAGGAACAAGACGCCCGCCGTACTGGAAGGCTGCGACTTCGAGGTTACCCCAGGGCAAGGGGCCCATGTACTTGTTGTAGTGGTCGTGGTAGGACTCATACTCGGTGTACGAGGCCTTGTATTGGATGCCGAGATCGGAGAGGGCAGACAGGAAAGGCTGCAGGATGGCTTTGATCTCGTCGGTGGATTTGTTGTAGCCGGTGATGGGGTTGATGGCGAACGAGACGGCGGTCATCTGGTAGATAACGGTGACGCCCTGGTCGATCATTTGCGGCAGATGTGCGTGGAACTTGGACACGGCCTGACCGAACGTCTCGCTGGAGATGCCAGTCGTAGCAAACTGGACGCCGGCGCCGGAGACCTTGACGTCGGGGTGCGCCTTGACGGTGACCGACATGACAACGCCATAGTTACCGGCACCGCCGCCGCTGAGGGCCCAGAAGAGGTCGGAGTTCTGCGACCGGTTCGCAGTAATGAGCTTGCCGTCAGCAGTGACAACCTCGAATTCGAGCGTCTGGTCAGCTCCAAGACCGAAGGAGGTACTGAGCGCAGAGTGGCCACCACCCTGAATGAAACCGCCTGCGACACCCACCGTCGGGCACTCGCCTGTGACGATGACGAGGTTCTTCTCGGATGCGGCGTCCAGGATCTGGTAGCCCATGGTTCCGGCAGCAGCCTTGAAGGAAGGACCTTTGTAGTGCGAGTCGGACCAGTCATTGTACTCGACGTCGTGCAGGTGGTGCATCCAGACGGAGAGAGCGCCGGCACCGGTAGAGCGACCGAAGTAACTACCTGGTTTAGCAGCTTTCAGTTAACAGCGTACGTGGACGACTTACTCATGGCCGGTATTTCGAATCACAAAGCGAATGTTGTTCTTCTGCGCAAACTGAATAGCAGCAATCACGTCGTCGCTGGACGAGACATCGACGGCGTAGCTGACGTAGTTGCCCAGCTCGCACGCGCGAGACTCCTCCGTAAAGGGGTCACAGCTCTGGTTGGCAAAGAAGGTCTGCATAACCGACGAAGAGGAGTCGAGGCTGACCAGTCAGTATGCAGCGTAGTAAGCTATGTAGGAGAATAAACATACTGGACCTGGGGCTGGTGCCAGTTATCCCGCAACGACTTGCAGGCGGCCGCATCATACGTGGGATCATGGCACGGCGAGCCGATAGGGACGGTTGCGACCAAACGACCTCCAACGGTGCTGTTCAAGGAATCCCAGGTCGAGGTCGACGGCCAGCAGCTATCGCCAGGCAGACAGTGGCACTGCGACTGCGAAGAGCCAGGCGCAGAGGGGGCTGCACATTCCGCAGCAGCGGGCGACGCGAGAGTCGCCGTGGCAATAGCTAAAGCCCAGGAAGCCTTCATATTCCGCCGGAAGAACCTGCGGGGAGGTACAGAGATAAACTTAAAGCGGGGGAGAAATTGAGGGAAGAAATTTGTCGATCATGAGCGTGGCCTATTTACTTATACGTGGCAACCGAGACCAGCAGCGTCACGGCGAGAAGAACATGCAAGCAGGGGAAGCAATGCAGAAAGAACGATCGGACTCGGATTCGACCATCAGCAACATCGGAGGACTTCCCTAAAGGTATGCAAGTCGAGACGGAGGGATAACTGTATCCGGAGATTTTCCCCCGGAGCGTCTAACGCGTGTAGAGGAAACAGAAGCCGGGTTCTCGGATGAGCCGAACAAAATGAACGAAAGGCCTCCACTTGTGTCCACTACTGTCCAGGCAATGTCTTGGACGCCGATTGGCATTCCTTTCTACGACCCACATTCCTAGGGCAGTCGGCGTCGGCTGGAATGCAGGAGCCCTAATGCGCCCATGGCTACGGATAGATTGCCAGTGTGTGGGCTAGATGAGACGAACTGTTTTGGTTGTAGACTATTCATGTAAGGAGACGATCCCTATTCTGGAAATATGAAAGCATCATACAGGAATCAAAGATAACACTAAGTACTGACTCTGTGATAGGGGTATTTTTCGGGTCAGTCTCGATCGGAGACGGACAACGGACCGACAACGTGGTCTGAGACAAGTCGGCTATCGAGTATCAACAAACTGTCAGGCTAAATTAATCCCCTTGACTGGGAAATGACTGTGGGACTGTGCTGGAAGTCCCCCAAGCCAGCATCCGAAGTTTCCGGACATCCCCCATCCAGGCAACAATACCATGGATAGCTAATTAACGGCGTCCAGAACTAGTTCATCCGATGGCTAAATGGTTAGAACTTCTAATAAAGCGTGCCACTGCCCTCCCTATTAATAAATACACTAGTGTGCGTGTGCTGGCTGCCTTCTGTGTGACTCTATCTACATGAATCGGCCAGACACCGGATACGAGAACGGGCAAGGCCAGCTGAGTCGCTAACACGAGGCTGCTTCCTGATCCAGGGGCTAATTTCCCTGTCCCAGGGTTCATAGCTTCCTGCGGAGTCGTTACACTGCGACCAGCGCTCAGGTACAGCCACTGGCAGAGCTTGCCTTCGTGGAATGCCGATATCTTCCACGTTGCCAACGCTTCTTGAGAAAGCCAATCGAGCCCGTTGCAGCTAGAAATAAGCAAGGATTGGCATTTTGAATCCAAGATTCGCTTTTGCCTCCTAAGATTAGGGGCACATTTGACTTTTTTCCGGGGCAAACGTGGGTCTCTCCATGCCTATCACTTGGCTGAAATTGATCTTTGAGTTCACACGTTCCACTCTCATCTCAGGTTCTCTCGTCGACTGCTTTGTTCAGGTCGCTTAGCCCGAGGCTCCACCATGACGCTCCACTATCGACGATGCACCATAGAAGCACAGAACCAGGGACCCAACCTTCTATCCAAGGTCCTTCTCGTCCTAGGTGCCGGCCACAATGGCAAATAGCCAGTCAGGCGGAAGCAAACCGCTCCAAAATATGCTTGTCTCCCTTCATCCGGGGCTCGAGGGTAGTAGTCTATTGGCAGCCACCCTTGGGCGACCCGTATCGCATGTCTCTCTGCCCATTAGCTCTTTTTGGACCTGGACTCTGGAATACTGAGCCAACCGGGTATTTTTGACACAAGCATGTGCCAAGATGTAATTCGGCACGGATTTCATCTCGTGGCAGTCGGGTTTAAGTAAAGATTCCCGGCAGTTTCCATTCCATTTTTTGAGGCTCAACTGCTGGCATTGTTACAGCGATGGGTCACATATGAGTCGTATTAATTTCCCTGCTCGTTCTTTTCGCTTCCATTGAACGGCCATGCCACCCCATCAGCTGCATGCGCGCGACAATCATGGGCCTGAGCTTGACAGAGGCATCTGGGCCGCCGTGGCGATTGCCGCAGTGATCGTCGTTCTGAGGGTCTTTGCTAAGATAAAGATCAACCACTTTCGCGTCGACGATGTCTTGATGGTCCTTGCGTTGGTATGACCTTCATTTCCTCATGCGTCTTTGCTACATGTCTAACCGTGAGATGCATAGATCCTCGCCATCGTCTCCTGCGTCTTTCTCACGCTCTCCGTCAAGCGTGGCTTTGGCAAGAACCTTGAGACGATCCCCAGCGATGATCGCATGGCAGTCTTGAAGTACATCGCCATCCAGATCCCCATCGTCACGATGAGCACGACTATCGCTCGCTCCGCCTTCATCGTCTACCTTCTTCCCATCCTCAGTCCGAACAAGAAGTATCAGATCACTCTATGGACCATCCTGATAATCCAGTTTGCCGGGAACGTCGCCTCTGCCGTGCTGCCGCTGAGCATGTGTCGTAATGTCAATATACTCTGGGACCCGACGGTTAAGACAACGTGTGCGGATCAGAGAGCGGTGGTGAATTTTGCGTATTATTCAAATAGTTCGTCCCAGTTTTCTCATTCACACAACCCATCGACTGACGAATTTACAGGTTTCAACTCCTTCACAGACCTCTTCCTAGCCGTATTCCCTACCGTTGTCTTCTGGAACCTCAACCTCAAACTCCGCATCAAGATCAGTCTTATCGTCTTGCTTAGTCTAGGCATCGTGTACGCCCCATCTCCCCATCCTGTACAATATCCTACCTCTCTAACTAATCGACAGAGCAATGGTTGCATCGATCGTCAAAACCACCAAACTCAACCAAGTCCCCAGCATCACGAACCTCGGGGCCACAGGCGCAGTGGATCTCATCCGCTGGGGCTACGTCGAGAATGCGCTCATTATCATCACGTCCTCGATCCCGTGTATCCGGCCGCTCGTCATCTCGTCCGTGCGCAAGATATCCAGCGGCGCGTTCTCGCGCTCCTACGAACTCACGGGTCCGTTCAGCGGGAACAGGCGCACGGGCGGGAACGAGACGGCGCAGTCACGTCGCCAGAGAAAGTGGACGAAGAATGAGGAGACGGGCAGCGTGGAGAGGATTCTGGAGCCGAATGGTACGGGCACAACGACGGTGCACACGAGGAATACGAGCGGTAGTGCGAGGAGAGAGTCGCCGGATAGGCTGGATGGGGGGATAACAAAGCAAGTGGAGATTTCGGTGACGAATGATGGGAAGGAAGATAACTAGGTGGAGTGTTGAAGGGGTCGTTGGGTTGGATATTATCATCTGAGTAGGGATACGGTACTATCATGATGATTGTGGTTGATGGTTGATGGTTGTATAACTTCCTTTGTATAGATATGCTAATTTGTCGATATATGTATCATGAGGAGGCCGATTACTTCTCTTCTACAGGCATTCCACCTCTTCATGTCTCTGTATGATGCAACCTGCCATAGTTAAGGCTGGTGCGTATCTCGTCCGCTTCCTGGCCTGGTCCGCATAGAATATTAATTCTGTTGTGTTCATCAGTATATTCCCGCCTACATTCTACTCAGGAGTACCGGAGTTTACACATTGAAGCGCCCTCAGACGCGGAATCTCCCTTTAGATGCCCTCAACAACATAGAATCACCCATATATATAGGCTCCTGAATCGTAGAAATGGAACCCCACATAGGCTTGCTCCATCGCCACCCCGTACAACAATATCTCATTCCCTGCCCAAGCAATACTTCGAAATGTCCAACGCCACCCCACCTGCCCAAACCTACAACAGCTTCATCCCCTCATGCGATCCTTCCCTCGCCCCTAGGTACCTCTGGATACCAGTACAGCCTGGAAACCGCAGCGAATGCGACATCCTGACGGCCATGCTAAGATTGATTGATCGCGGCGAGGCACACGTGGCTACAAACACAACCGATCCAATGCCGGACGGCTTGTACTGGGGCATGAACATTAGTCTGGGCGGGCTGGCGCGCGGGGACGGGGAGGTGACGTGGCTAATAAGAGAAGAGATCATTGAGATGAAGAAGCATGAGGTCAGGCTGGAGGATCAGAGGCAGCGTATGATAAGCAGTCCGAGGAAGTCATGGAGAGAGGCGCTTGGGAGTGGGTTTCTGAGTACATTTGGATTCGGAGGTAGAATTGATGGATGGTTTGATGAATATGGCAATGGAAATGGTCTTGAGATTGGATCTCTCACTGACAATGGATATAGGGATGGAACCGGTAATCGCACTTGGTACGGAGTCAGCACGAATGAAGCTAGCAAGAGGAATATGATTGACAATGGTACTGGCCGCTTGAATGATGACGGTGATGGTCCCATCAACGGATATCCGGACGATCATGAAAGAAACCGTAAGCATGGCCGACATGCCAATTGGTTCGGTCACGCCTAGGACAGGGGTTCATCGCTCTTTTCGAGCTGCCCCCTTCCGATGCATGCTACTTGCTCTGTGATTTCTTTTTCGATGACCTAGGATGTCATATCCCGTTGAAAATAGGAGGCCCTGCCCTGCCTAGTCCATAGGCGCCATGCCTTATGCATTTAGCGCAGTGGATATGAAAAATGAGAGATCTAGAGCATAATCGGAAGCTAACACGAATACACTGTCCGAAGTCTTAGACAAATTGACCTACCGTAAAATAACCGAGTGTTTCCCATGATTGTTTAATATCCTTTGAAGTCGAGTCGGCCGTCGGCATTTGGCCGTTTGACTCCTTAGATGTATCTGATAAAAGACTGTATGGCTGGTCTGGGCACGTTGGGCTCAATAATTTGACAAACTGTCAGGACCTTCATATCCATCCTGAAAGAATTCCCCCTTGGTATAGATCTGCTATCGAATTTGACTCTGTTTATGCCTAAACCCTGATCGTCATATGTACAATGTGTGTATGCGGCCTTGTTGCTTGACGAGCGTGTTCCAGTAGACAACCTCGATTGCTATAATAGCCATCCTGCACAGAATGACATTTCCTATGATTTGATTTCACAGAACTAGACCAGATTAACCATTCTTAAAGACTCGTTTGTTCTGATGGTATGAACTGACATTGTGAGATGATGTTTGCCAATGAAATCGACGCCCATTAGACGAAGAATATTATCGAAATTTACTACCAATGCCTCTGACAATCGTGTCTTTATCTAAATATTTAGCTTTGTCTTGGTCCAAGTTGAGCCTCAGGACGACCAAGACGCCCCTGGCAGAGAAGACGAACTGAGCAATATGGATCATGAAGGATTCAGTTGCTCTTGGCACTATTATTCCCTAAATAGCGTAACCGGACAGGACAATCACTCCCGTTGACCCACTCGTAACCTTGTATCTGTACGTTTTATTGGTCTTAACCCTTTAAATTCTCCACATGCATTATTGCCTCAGGACGCAGGTTAGCCAAGAGTACATATATGGCCCTGTAGTTAGAAAGGAGTGTATAGTTGGCATCAATACTCCGGAGTAGATATGTTACTTCTCCTTTGTTCTGTGGCTAAGAGTGGTGTTTCCCCTATGCTTAGCATTTTGCTTGGCTTAGCACAAGCCTTTGTTAACACGAGGATCCTCGTCCAGCCCCCAAACTGCTGCTTTCTGGTTGGTGAAGAATCTAACTTGTGGGGATAGATTATCATTGTCCATGAGAGCCCCTCGTTTTTGCCCGTCAGCAAGGCTATCATCCTATTTTCGTATAAACCCAAGCCTCAACAATGCTAACGCGTCGTCAGCGTTCATAATTTCCTAACTTCCGGAGGTTCCTGGGTCATTATTTCCTAAACAAGCCCTTCCTGCATTGTTATACACCTGCTATAAGAAACATAGCGATGACCCGACAAGAAAGCCTGCCAGGCTGGTACGACAAGGATGTGCAAAGCATCAACCCAGATGCCCAAAGCCTGTTAAAGAGGTACAGCGGTCTAAAGAGCAAAGACGTCCTTCCGCATGTCCTGTCATTGGTGTGTAATCGTGATTCACAACACTCGTGTAACATATGCTAACGATTCGCTCAGCGTGATGAAGCCTTTCGGATCTTTCCGTATCCATGTATTGGGCAGATGCGATTTTTAGCCCTCAATCTCCGTCGAATGCCATTCTATCACCGGATTCTGGGTCATCTGAGAGCGAACCCATCGGCCAACTTCCTTGACGCAGGATGCTGCTTTGGCCAGGAGATCCGTTCTCTAGTTGATGAAGGCATTCCCAGCACCCAGCTCTTTGGATGCGATCTAGAGCAACCGTTTATTGACCTCGGCTATCGGCTCTTCCGAGATCGCGATCGTGTCAAAGCAACGTTTGCCACGGGAGATCTGACGGCTGATGAAGCAACTTTCGCTGAAAGCGAATTGTGCTACATGCTGGCAGGAAAAGTAGACATTATTTTCGCAAGTTCGCTATTCCATCTATGGGATTATAATACAAGCCTTCTGGCTGCTACACGACTGGTCCGCATGTGCCGTGACAAGCCAGGGGTTATGATCACTGGGCGGCAGGTCGGAAGCTTATTGGGTGGTCATTACGAGTTCCATGGCTTCGGTTCGGACGTTTTCCACTATCGGCATAATGTAGAGACCTTCAAGGGATTCTGGAAGGATATTGAAGAGGCTACTCAGACACATTGGAGGGTTGATGCTGATTTCTTGGTTAAAGACGCGATTGGGGAAGCGAAGAACGTTCACCCGGGGTTTGATGACAATACAAAAGTGTTGTGTTGGTCTGCTACAAGGGTTTGAATCTTCGCATGGCATGTTTGGAAGTGTTGATGTCATTGAATATGGATATCCTTTCGATAATCTAGCCGGAAACGGTCGGATTAACCACCTATTCAGGAAATTAAACGCACGCGGACGACCTCTTCATGGAGATGATATTCGCTTATTAGACTGCTTGGTGAAGTGGTCCTTCCTTCTAAAGACTTAGTGTTGACCAAAATAAGCCTATTTCCTGTTTTTTATGAAACTTTGACCACATGAGTATTGCAAAGTCGCTCTAACAGTGGCGAACCCTCCCACAGACGGACCTGAAATTTGTACAACAATCATAGCTCTACACATCTCAAGACCTAGTTCGATGGAGTTCCCAGGATTCCAGCCATGTCTATTAACTCACGTCCTTGAACAAGAGGTTGCTCAAGGCCCAACTCGCTTGTTCTGCATACATCCATTATCACTCAAATTTCTGGACCACGGATGGCGGCGAGTAACTGTCAGTGACTTGGACAATGCAGCCAACCACTTTGCGTGGTGGATCGAAAGGAATGTTGCCCCGAGCTGTTGTCCGACGCGATTAGTTTACATCGGACCAAATGACATTCGCTACGCTATATTTATACTTGCCTTTTGGAGGTTAGACCACGCTGTAGGTCTTAGGACTTGTTTATATTGACTCTCGCATTTACATAACAGCGCAGGCCATGCTCCTAGCTCCTAGTACCTCGCTATCTGTGGCTACGCATCTCCTGAAATCTGGGGGCTGTTCAAAACTTTTGTTCTCGACTGAATATTCCCCGAACGCGCAACAGATTCACGAGATATATGGGAGGCAATGAGCCTTTGGAGCTTACTTGACAAACCGGCTGTTCCACTTCCTGCTGCTTGCCACGAATACGACTTGGAGACAGAGCGGAAACCCGCAGTTATACACCACAGCTCTGGAGCTACCGGTAAGATGTGGGTTCGGAATGCCTTGCCGTCGGCGCTGATTACAAAATTCCCAATGTAGGTTTACCAAAAGAGATAGTTTGGCCACACGGTTTCTTCACAGCGCAGTCGGAGACATGATATCCCAGGTGGCACGCCTGTACTCTAGTTTTGGGCTCACTGAAACAGGCTATATACCCACCCTGCAGCCAAAGGAGCCATCAGGCTGGGAATACCTCGAATGGAATCCATACCACTTAGTTGAGATGCGGCAACAAGACGCAGAGCACCATCAGCTCATTGTACCTCATCCCCCCCGGCGTTATACGCAACGCGTCTTCCACGTTCTTCCTTCTGTCTCTGAGTTCTGCACAGGCGATCTGTTTATCAGACATCCCACAGATCCAAAGGTTTGGAAACACGTTGGCTGAGAAGACGATACGTCTAAGCTACAAACCGGATTCTTCTCTATCCTCGTCCGATGGAGCTTACGTTGGAGAACCACCAGTTTGTCGATAGGGCTGTCGTAACGACCAATAATGCACTAAGCGCTGTTCTCATTATCGGGCCCAGATGGGAACAGGTGGAGCATCTCCGATTTCCGGAAGGGGTCATCGAAAGCATTTGGCCCCTGGTTGAGAAGGTCAATGCTGATCTTCCTTGTGAGGCTGGATTTCGAGAGGAAATATTCTTCTTGCAGCAAAAGATCGTCTGTTTCAGACTACAGCGAAAAGAACTGTGAAACGTCGTTCAGTCGTGCAAAGCTACGCAGGCGACATAGAAATACTGGAGGGACTGAAGGATGGACAAGTCAAATTGCCACTTAAATTATAAGGAACGAACGTGGACAGGGGTAGCCCAAGAGTAATATAATGTAGCCTAATCGTACAAAGGATGGCCCTTACTTCTCAGCGATGTCCCTCCGCGGCGAGCACACAAGCATATAGCGATCAGTAGAATCGCAGGCAAAGCATCCCACGAGACCGATCTTCAACCAGTTGTGCTAAGGATACCAGATAACGCCCGTGTGTTTCAATCTTCCGGGCTCCTCATTCGGAAAAGTCATCCTAGCCAGGGCTATCTCAACCTGCCTAGTGATCGTGAATCCCAGTGCCAAAAAGAAATCCAGGCCCTCTGGCTCTGAGATGGATACGATTGGAACCTCCTCCTCCACGGCCTTGTTGAAGCATTTCTGCATTAACACCCGACCGATACCACATCCGCGCACCGAGGGCACGACAAAGATGGAATAGAGCTCTATATATATAATCAGTTTATGCAGTGTCTTCGCAACAACGCAGATGGTGAATGTACAAACCGTAACGGTCCATTCCCTGAAAGTCCCGGTCTATCTCTGGCGTAGGTGAAAAGGCTTCGTTGGTAATATCTGGACTCGGACTTTCGCTTTCTGGAGTGTCGTGGTTCGAGTCTCCGTTGCAGAGTCGTTGCTCGGGTACCGGTGGATATTTGCGTCCAAACGAAACGTAGCCTAATATGTCTCCCTGACCATTGACCGCCATATGGCTTGTCTCATCGAGACGGTTAGAAATAAAAGTCTGGTAGTAAGATCTACGGGCTATTTCTTGGTTTGGCAAGTTCTGGAAGAGCATATGGTGCACAATGTGTCGCGATTTGCAAATGTACATTAGATATGCGAGGGCGCGGACATCGCGGGGGGTTGGGCGAAGGATGCTATAGTCTGCGCCAGGCATGTCCATGTTGCACCAAAACAAAACGCAGGATTGCTAGAGTAGTAGAATAACGGAGAATAATATGAGTACTTGATATGATGATGAGGATGAGTGACGACAAGAGCAAGAGAGCATGCATCGTGTGTTCCTGACTTGGTGTGTTGACGACCGCAAGGTTGCGCCTTCCACGGACCAAAAAAATAAGCATTCTTGGTCTGTGTGTACATTTTCATGGTACGCTGTTTGTACACGCAGGAAACTCGTGAGCGCCCCATATAGATATTGCACGTTGAGTAGTTACCGAGTGGATCGCAACACAGGGGCAAGGAGTCGGGAGACTCGGGACTATACAAGGATCGACAATAGCGTGGCAATAGTGGGAACAAAACAGGGCAGCCAAACGACGATCCCCCGCGATATGCTTATATCAGCCACGCGAGTGACTAATGGCGTGCACAAAATGGCCATAACATGACCATAACATGACCATAAAGCGTGCATAAACAACCCCTGTCCCAGGTCAACAACCTTGGCAGCCACGAAGTCTCTTTCCTCCCAGTTTCCCGGCATTCCGGGCATTCCTGGGGTTCCCCTGCCTGTCCTGGATATGCAATATGACGGAGGTTGCTCGTTCTCCAACAAAACAGGACCTAAGTGCCATGGAGGCTGTTCAAAATCAGGTCTTGGCCGGGAATAAGCGGCGTCTACCGCCATTCCTGGATCATTTCAACGCGCGCGATCTGAAGATCCTATGTCGCTGCTGGATCGCAGCATGGGTGGCCTGCTTGCTGTTCCTCATAACTCCCTCGTTATCGAGTCTGGGAACGGCCACCTTCTTTGCCTGGTATGATGCCTCTCTGTGGTGCTGTATGGCCTGACTAACAGTCTTCAGCCTCGTTTTGTTGATGCTCCCACCGAGTAGTGTGGTGTTTATCTATCTCCTGGGATCAGTGTCCTTGTACCTAGGCATTTGCCTAGCTTGGGCATGGGGCGTCATCACGATGAAAGCCGCATTGGCAGCCAGGCCGGCCGAAGACACACAGGCCCAATACATGGCGTTGCAGCAAACTGCTCAGCAACGGGCGAACGCGACCGGGGAACCCGTCGCCAGTGTGGCTAAAGTGTTAATCTACGATGGACACATGCTGGATGCCCGAGTGACCGCCGTGACCTACTGTCTCATTTGCACGTTCATCTATTTCATGGTATGTATGGACATCCCACCAGAGAGCAGGAAGCAGTGTTCAATCTCTCGACCTAGGCTCGGCTGCGCGCCAGTAATCCGAAGGCTGTATTTACCACAATTTTCGCAACCATCATATCTGACCTCTTTCTTCTGTTTACGCCACTCCTTCCCTCGTTCTCTGGCACCCTCCCCCTAACGCTAGCCAAGCCAGCCGCAATCGGTATCGGTTTGGGGTTCGCAAGCTCGGTTCTATTCTTTCCACAGTCGACATCGCGGATTGTACTGGACAGCATGGGGGACATTCTGGAACTCCTCACCCATCCTCTTGCGTTTACCATGGCCACTATCGGCCAGCACCAGCCCGACTTGAATATCGACCAATTTCGCAAGATTCAGGCCAGTATCATTGGGGCATATCGACAGATGGAACCAGCCCTCGGCTTCTTACCACTGGACTTCTCGGCCGGGTGCTGGGGCGCAGAGAGCGTTGGATCCCTTAAGGACCCTCTCCGGAAGACCGTGGCGGGCGTTCTCTGGCTGGTTGAGTTTCACATCAACCGGCTCTCCGGCAAAGAGCGCGCGAAAGATGTTCTGCTCAAATACGTTGATCAAATTGGATCGGACCAGGGGGAAATCAAAGCACCTCGGGAAGTAGGACGCCACCAGTTGTCACAAACAGCCCATCTACTCGATCAACTGCGCAGTTTAGACTCTGAGCCCATTCCGGAAGAGTTCGTCCAAACCATAATCGGCAGTTCATCTGAAGCCATTGAGGCCTGCGTGGTCGCCCTCACAGCAACGAAAGACTGCATCCGTATGGCAAACCGCCAAACCTGGTATCGGCAACCCTCCGCCGCAGACAGGGACGAGCTAAGCCAGCGAAGCCAACGAGCCCTCGATGATATTCGTGTGCTGCGCAGGAAATTTATTGATCAGACGACGGCAACGCTCATTGATGTTTATGGGCCGACACTGGACAGTAAGCCAAACGACGAAGGCGGTCCTCCCCATCATCGGACGGGGGGAGTTGTGTTTGTGATGGTGTTTGAAGAGCTGGTGTCGAACACGATGAATCGCACGGAGGGCCTTCTCAATCAGGTCCTTCACGTTTTCCAGACCTCACAGAAGACACGCGTCTGGTGGCCCACGAGTCTCAAAGCCTTCGGATCTTGGTTAACGGGCAAACGAAACAAAGCCCCTGCGATGACACAAGCTGCCGACGAAGACCCAGACCAAGACACGGATCAGACCAAGACGGTCCAGGAAAAACTGCGAATCAGCCGCGGGTATCGCACTAACCGTCGTGGGGTTACCAGCCGAGTAATTTTGGGAACATATCACTGGTTCACCTCAAATGAAGGAGTGTTCGCATTACGCATGGTTGTGGTTACCATCGCTCTGGGCATCGTTGCAGCTATCCCGAGCACGGCTGGGTTTTATTACCGCGAAAAGGGCATGTGGGCGTTGATCATGGCGCAGACAGGCCTTGTGCCCTATATGGCTGACTTTACTTTCTCTGTCATCGCGCGAGTCGCGGGGACGGTGGTGGGTGGAGTGTTGGGCCTGCTCGCATGGTACATCGGGTCTGCTAACGGACCGGGTAATCCGTATGGGCTGGCAGCTATCGTGGGCGTCATGCTGGTTATTTTCCTCTGGGTCCGTCTGTATTTACCCCCAAATTTCCTACAAGGCGGCATTATGGGTGGTGCGACATTCCTACTCGTGGTTGCTTATAGTTATGATGATACGTGAGTGCTTAGAGGTCTATCAACATTGACATCATCTAACTCCACACAGACACATCCCAGCTTACGGCAGCCCAGGTGTCGGCTACACTGTGTTCTGGCGCCGCTTACTTCTCGTTCTAATCGGTATAGGCGCTGGAACTATCGTCCAACTGTTCCCTCACCCTCCCTCCGCGGCCAGACACGTCAGCAAGACTTTATCCTCCACCATCCGCACCATATCAGACCACTACGCCTTACTACTCTCCTCCTGGACCCAAGAAAACCAACTCGACAGCCAAGCTCTCGCCGAAGCCATATCCCTCAAACTAGCCCAATCCCTCGCCATGCTTGACGGCCCCATCCAGCTCCTGAGGTATGAATTCTCCAGCTCCCGCTTCGACAGCGCCACCATGGAGAAAGTACAACGGCTCTGCCACAGGCTCAACCGCAACGTCGGGAGATTGCTTGCTCTCTCGGCATCTCTTCCCCCAAACTATCGAGACCGGCTCGCGAAATTAACTGGTCTGCTTGACCATCGCTGTATCGGAGAGGTCATGGCCGTGCTGAGTGTCTGTGAGCAGGCGCTTAAAACGGGCGACGCGCCGCCGGAACTTCTCCCTACGCCGTTAGTACAGCGGTCGATGGAGTATTGGCGGGCTCATTCTATGGATATCATTTTGTCGACGGAGATGCTGAAGGATGCAGATTATCGTCGGTATTGCGTGGGGATTAGTGCTTATATTCATTTCTTAGATGGGGTGGATCAGCTTGTCTTAGTTATTAAGGGTGCTTTGGGCGAGTCGCATCTTGTTGATTGGGAAGAGACGGTGGCTAGGGTATAGAGGTTAAAGTAGGAAGTGGGCTATAGTTAGATAAGATATACATTCATCACATTAGTATAATAGCTGTTCAAGGCGCATCTAGACACATCCGCCTGGGCTTTAGGAAACTGCAGTTTCCATGTTCGAGAGCATCATGAAATATACTTCGACTGAATTATACTGAATGCGAGATTTGCCACTTATCTAATTGCAAACAGATCTTTATTTCAGCTTGCACCGTAATATTCGCGATATTATGTTGAGATCTTCAAACATCAGACAACTAATCATTCTGTGTCGCTTTCCTACCAGTAAAATGATATTTGCCACATTCGCGAACCAGTGGGAAGCTGCCTCATCTTCGCTCTTCAGAGATAACGAATTCCTAATACCAACTTTTGCGAACCCTTCCTTCAAGTATTTTTCTACTTGGAGCAGATGTCTCGGCGGTCATATTGAGAACAGTTTGAATTGAGAATTTCGATCCTACTGTGGCGGCAATGCTAGTCCTCTGGTCGGGAGTCCAATTTGCTCCGATGATTCCGTGAATGCTGAGTGATAGTAACCTCCACTACATTAGTGTCTCACCGGGCTGTAGTACCTATATATGGCTGTTTTGAATTTGAGAAATTTCTAGCAGCCAGTGATTGTAAAATCGATCTTTCAAAAATGTTCTTTGATCCCTCGGACTGGTCCGAAAAAGATTGTTGTAGATATCCTGAAAGAGAATCTTTCCTCTTATGTCAACCACCTTGTTTAGAAGAATAGCCAGATTAATAAGGGCGTACGGACCACGTAACCAAAGACTGTGCTGTGTAATGCGAGCCCATTGTTCGTGACCCGTATATAGTAAAATACCTGAGTCCCCGAACTCCATATGTTAAGTAATGGTTTCTAGTCGTAGGCCTGTAGTTATCGAACATACTGACGACATCAATACTAGCGAACAAGTTCTTGTTCTTGGCGATGAAATTCGAGAATCTGATTGAGCCGGATTCATCCATTCTTGTAAGGTAGAAAGGGAGGTTGGCGGGTACGTAAATGAAGAGGCGGATCAGTCCTTGGCTGATACACCTTTCCCCGGGTTTTTATTCTAGGTACGTTTTGGGCAAATAAATACATATCTATCTCTTTCAGTTCTGTTTGTGCATGCTGGTCAGTATGGTCTCTACTGATTACCTAGTAGTAGAGTCCTCTGCCCACCGCCAAGCCTCGGGAATGCCTTCCGCCAGCGCACATAGCAGGAGATTTCTCAAACACCCTGATAATGATAACAATTCCAGCTTTTGACGATTTAATCGACAAAGGTAAAGAAATAAAGTATACCTTAATTCACTTGCGCAATAGCCAATATACACGGTCTATTTAACCTCATTCTTACTGTGAACAATAGTAATTTCCATTATATATACATAAACAGCATACAGTAGAACCAATGCTTGGTTGAAGCCACAAGTGGTGGTGTCTAATTTCTTACTGCAGGTGCTGCGCTCATGATCGCGAGGCCTAGGCCTCCCTTGCTTTTGCCTCTACTCCTTTATGTGAGGTCTTGAAAGCGATCGCTTCTGATATTAAGGGAATATGGTATATAATAACAGGGGATATTCCACTAGTATTTGTCTAAGGTAAAGATCCCCAAATTTTTATAAATACCCGATATATTGGCAGGCAATAACGAAAAGCACCTAACCTTTCATACGGGACGGTCAGCAACTCAAAACGAGCCCAGGTGAGTCTTCTTAGTAAGTCTTAACGCAAACGAAAGCTACTGATTAGGTAGCGAATCATTTCGCTGAGAACATCTCCATCTAATAGAATGACGGCTGAAATGCGGAAAGCTGGACTAGATATGTCGCCAAATGACTACCTACTTCAGCAAATGCTGGTTTGGTTGCAGAATACTAAGGAGCCACTTACTCTCTGGCAGCTTCAACATGCGGTTTCTATTAGGCCTCGTTCAGTTGCAATGAACGAGAACGATATTCCATCCCCTGGTCTCATGCAGGCCGTAACCGCCGGCTTAATTACCTTGGATGAAAGCACCGGTGAGATCCGCATGCATAACAAAAAGTCAAAGAGATATCTCACAAGGAAACTGGGCCACTGGCTTGTAAATGCCGATACGGAGATTGCGAGGGCCTGCATCACATACATGCGATTCACGCCGTTTGAATATGGCCCTTCTCAGAGCGATCAGGAATTTGAAGCCAGAATGCAAGCAAACCCGTTCTACGAGTACGCCGCCTACTATTGGGGCCATCATGTGCGAGAAGCCACAAGGAAAGCAGAAAGAGCAATCCTATACCACTCGGATATCGTGTCCACCTCGCCGGCAAACCTTAGTCCGGTTCTCCTTGATCTGAGTAGGTTCTGTTTCGAAGAGTTCAATATCCTGCAACGGGAAGTTATAGATTTCCTTCAAGGTGGACCCTACTTGCTAGCCGCAAGTCAGGCCATCCAGGCGATTGGCACGTATCGCGCCAAGCAGTCAGCTCGCGGCTATGTGATGGTAGATGATAGTCCCGTGTTTGCTGACTATTCACAAAATATCCCGCAAGGCATGACTGGAATGCACGTCGCTGCCTGGTTTGGCCTGACCCCCTTCATTCCCACCTTGATCAAAACCGGACAGGACCCAAATGCTGAAACCTCCAATGGCAGAACACCAAGATATGGTTATTACTCTAATAAACAGGTACGGGGCGGACCCACGGTCTAGATCATTTCACGGGCTCGCTCCAATCAATTTTGCTGCTTTCGGCGGCCATGGACATGTGGTGCAGGAACTTCTTGATACCTATCGAGTGGACGTGGAGTCCCCCTGCATGACTGGACAAACGGCACTCTCGGACGCTGCTTTAAATGGGCATGACAAGGTGGTGCATATACTCCTGGACCGAGGTGCCAATGTCAATTCAACTGAGCGCATCGGCAAGCAGACACCATTGATATTGGCTGTTCTGGGATGTCATGAGGATGTTGTGCAGTCCCTTATCCACGCAGGTGCTGATGTGGGAATTATTGATACTTCTGGACTGACTGCTCTGGGACACGCCGCAGAGTTGGGTTTCACGAAGATCGCAAAGATTCTGTATGAAAGAATCTCAGGACACTCATATCAACTATACGGTCGAAGGCGGTTGTCATACTTCGGTCGTTGCACCATGAGAGGTGTTGCTGAGCTAAAGGCCTCCCCATAGAATAGGCCAAGTCTCTATCAAATAAGCTAAGCCGCAAATCCTTCGACATTTTTAACGGTGTCTACATCTATTTATGCTGCCTTTGTTGTAAACATATATTCTTTAGAGGAAATTCCAACCTGAACCACTGAGTTTGAATGCTATTACTTTTTTTTCCCCATGAATCTAAGTCCAACCTTGTAGTATCCGTGCATTGGACCACTTGAGGAGATATAGAACCAGCGAGCTCCCTCGACAGCTGACACCCATATGGCCTTATAGGATGAGAGGATCTTGTAGATTGTAGCTTCCAATAGAAAACAAAAACCTTTATTCAAGCCCCAGCCGGCACTCACGTAACCTCTCACCATGCCGGTAGAATGCAAAAGCGGGCAAAGTAAACACAATGGACAAAAGGGCCAGTAAGGTATTCCCCCATCCCAAGCCTATTCGCTCGTACAGGCCAAATCCACCAAGCGGAACCAATCCGCCAGCTATGCTCCGAATCAAGCTATTCGCCGCGAGGGCGCTGGCGGCAAAAACGGTGAACTCATCAACCAGATAGGCTTGGATCGATGCCTAGAGGAAACGGTAAGAATACAAGGTTGCGAGAGTGGATGTACCACTAGAAAATAAGTATTGCTCACCAAACATCCCATTACGCTCAAACCTGAAAATCCCGTCCCGATAATGGGTAGTATCCAATGTAATTTATACTGCGCAGTCCAGCCATAGATTATCAGGCCGATGGGCATGGAAATTGCACTAGGGATCAAAGGCGGTAATCTATACCTTCGAATAGTGTAAGTTTTTCTGAAAGAATTGTTTAAATGATTATGCATACTCCGGTTTGGCTTTCTCATGTTTGGCAGTAAGACTGCTGTATATGCGATCACTATAGCGCCCGAACAGGAACATGCCCAAAGCACTCCCGATGCCAATTCCAAGATACGCAAGGCCGGCAATGCCTTCCTTGAACCCGTAGTTCCTCTGGAATACAACTGAAAAAGTCGTAAATAGAAGGTAGATAATGCCGTACATGACGGCCATATACACGGATGTTCCGATGATAATAGGATTCACCAGCATTCGTGTCGGTCGAGTCACGGCGCCCAGGAGAAGCTGGCCTAGCTTCTTATCCGACTTGCCTTTTGCATGGTACCGCGCGTCTCCAGTTTCCTCGCGAAGCTGTCGGGCAATTCTTTCTAGCAAGACTGGAGAAAAAGTCTCGCGCAGAAATATAAAGCCAAACATCGTAGTTAAGCCGCTCTGGTTCTGTTAGGATGCGTAGAATTATCCAACATGACAGGAAACACACACACCAGGATAGTCAAGACCCAAAATATCCATCGCCAGCCTAATTCCGCCAGGAATCCTCCTATCACTGGGCCTAATACGGGTCCCATGATCATACTCGCAGAGAAAATACTCATGATACTGCAAATTAACGACTGGTACCTCAACGGAGTAGACCGAACTCACAGTCCACGCTTTTCGGCCGGAACCAAGTCTGCAATGGTACCACCTCCGTTAGTTAATGGGGCGCCTCCGAAGAAGCCAGCCATTAATCGAAATGCTAATAAAGCGCCAACGTTAGGCGACAGTCCACAACAGGCAGTAAATATGGTAAACATGACATTTCCGACATGGTAGATTACATTGCGCCCATATATCTCGGAAAGTGGCGCCAGGAGAAGAGGACCCAGGCCAAAGCCTATAATCTGGACGTGTTAGAAATATTGCGGCACTTGGGGAGAAGTAACATACATATATCGAAACGCTGAAGCTTAAAAGTGTGTCCGAAGCATCTGGAAAGTCTTTGCCAATGACTAACAGAGCTGGGGACATCATAGACGATGCCAACGGGCTAGAGAAGCATAGTTAGCGTACGATCCCCAATTGTGGAATTCTGAACTTCAATGTAAAGGCTTCCATACGTAGTGAACCTCATAGCGCAGACAGCAGCAATGATTCCCTGTTTCCGTGCATTGGGCCAGTTCATGGGCTTGTTTGGGTCGTTGGGGCCTGTCCAATCAACTTCATAATTCAGAGGCTCCTGTACTGGATCCGAACTATTTCCGGGAGGATTATGACAATTTTCCATTTCTAGGGTCACTGAATTTGGATGGCTATGAACCAGCGATCAGACACTTTATCGCCGTGGGTGGTTGGTGTAGAGCAAGCTCCTCTTGTCAAGGGCAGAATGGCGTCGCCCTTTCTAGGCTTCAACAGACGAAGAAAATGAAAAAAAGAGCAAGTACAACAGCTGAACACCCTAACACGCAGCCCACCACGCCAGATGCAAGCATGGTGGAGCTTCAGAGTTTTTAGTGCTAGAGGTCACAGCGTTGCGTTCTATTGAATCCACGTAGATCATCCAAAATGAGACAATCACAAACAGCAAGCTTAGGCATAAATCCATACCGAATAATGTCGAATTCTTGCGAAATGTTTGCGTCTGATTACGTGGTTGCAATGTCTGGCCTGCATACGAAGCAACTGCCATTGCGTAATTAGCGCGCCCCATCGAAATTTGTGAACCTCGTGTACTGAAAAAAAACCTGAGGAATATAAGGCGACAGCCCAAGTAATATTGGTTTTATTATGTTATATTACCGCACTATGTGGGGGAAACTATGTATGCAATGATACCTTTGCAGGGATTGTAGCATGATGTTGCGCTCATGACAATATGGCTTCACCAATAACGACGTTCATGGGCTGGCTCGGTTCGGAAGATTCACATGATTAGGGGGTACTGTTTGATCCTGATCGTTTTCTCCTTTTTCGTATTGGCTGCGCTCAGCTTTCTCGAGGCTGATGGGCCTATAGATGCGGGCAGGCTGAAGCTGATCGACATGGTCCGCTAGCTGAACACTTTAATAGCTCCTGCTTGGCAATGCAGCAAGCCTCTAGGTCGGGCGATTGATTCGAAATCCACAACCCTAGAGCGGGATACCCTTGAAGATTCTGACGTGGCCGTTAGGTGTATTCTTTCTGGGCTTTCTTGGGCTTCATCTGGACACTTGGGGTGACATTTGTTGACCAAACCAACTGCCAAAATCAGTGAACAACGGTTCCCGAACACAAAATGCCCCATACAACAGAGGGTGCATTTCCCAATGATGCAGTCTTTTCAAGGTTGCTTGAGCTTTGCAGAGTGAGGGATGGTATCATCATAGATGATCCGACGATTGGCGTGCAAGCCACGTATCGCCAGCTTGTTGCGGATGTTGAGCAGATGCGTTTGAGGTTAATCGAAATGCTGAAAGAAGAAGACGAATCGGTTCAATTGATAGTTGACCGCAATTACCATGTTGGCTATGTCGGACATGCGAATTATGAATATGCTGTCGCTGCGTTCGCTATCCTCGCCCTTGGGGGTGTGGCAATTCCTCTTCGTGAGTTATCTTGTACCCCTTTACCTAACACAACATGAGGCACAGCGGGTTGACAGGAAGGTAGCTTTGACGATCGACGAACAACATTATGCGACTGTCATGGAAAAGTGCGACCTGAAATGCATTTTGGTGGCTCGCAATTTCGAGCACCAAGCAGTTGCTTTTCAGAAATGCACAAGCTCTCGGATTGACCTGCTGTCTGTCGTGTTCAGCACGTCGCTAAGTTCGCGAGCTCCTTTCGAGATGGACGAATCAATTCACATACCTGATGGCCGCCCTGCTTGGGTCTGTTGGACATCTGGATCCACGGGGGTTCCGAAGGGAGTAGTTCACAACCGGCGTCTGTTCATGGATAATCCGATGGCGTTTGATGAAGTCACTATCGCCCATCGTCCGGCCTTCTATATGGCAGGAACCCTGGCTTTAATCCTTTCCGTCTATATTGGGCGACATGTATCGGTGGCTCGGATGAATGCGGGCCCTGAGGTGCTCTGCGAGCGAATCCGCCAAGGGGGCATCACATCCATGACAGCTACTGTCGCTTTTTATGAAGCCGTTGCAAGGTATTTCCGCAGCCATCTTGACGGTTCTCCAGAAAGGGACGAGTATCTTCGAGGCATGAGCAGCATTAAAAAAGCGGTTATAGGAGGCTCCATGCCCGTCCCTTCACTGCTGAAATACTGGAGGGACGTACTTGGTTGTCCTCTGAACATCGTGTGGGGGAGCACTGAGGGAGGGGGCTTACTAACTCTCGCGGATCCCAAAACATCTATTGATGTTGAGGTGAGTAATACCATCGTCTGACAACATAAGAAGGTTTGACCTTAACGAGAGACTTCCAACCGGCAGAGATGTATCGGCAAGCCTTTAGACCCGACCCACATAATCAAGCTTTCTGGAGGAGATCACGGAGTTGTCTTAGTGAAACGTGATTTAACGTTTAAGGGGTGTGTACAAAGCTCATACATAAATACCATTGTGTATTATCATTCACGGTTTACTGATTTCATTGAGCATAGTTATCTCGGCAATAAGCCCCCGTACAATGAGGTCGTCAACAAGGAAGGCTTCCTTATAACAGGCGACATTGCCCACCGAGTCGGCGAGCATTATATTTTCGACGGCCGAGCCTCAAATGATTGTAAGCCGTCTAGTATTATGTACCAGAGAAATATTAACAATTCATCTCATGCTTGTATAGTCATCAAAGCTGTTGGCGGCCCTGTCCCTATCGTATATATGGAGAACGCTATATCAAAGCTTCCATACATAGAAGAGGTATACGTGCTGCCTGTGACCGACAAAGACGTAGGCAGCAGGGTTGGCGTGCTTGCTCGGTGCTCAGGATGCGAGCTCACACTGAGCCGCCTCCGTGAGGATCTTGCAGAAATCGTTCCCGCCTTCATGCTGCCCACAGCGCTGCGTGTTATGCGTGCTGATGAAGAGATAGAGCGAGTGCATTCCGAGAAGCTGGCTCGTATACCTACAGTGGAAAAATTCTTTGGCGGTAATTCAAGCGCGGAGTTCTGGAATCTAGCGTTTTAGTAGGATCAACTGAGGTTGGTGGCCGGTGGCTTGGGCGATAAAACATTGCATGTGAACGAGAGAATGTAACGTGTAAACTTGCTTGAAGGTGTATCAGAACACATAGCCGTTAACAGAGCCTTCTTTACAAGAATGAAATAATTAAAATCATAACAATATGTCTTTCTAAGATATTTTCCTCCAAATAGGCTAGATGTGGTCAGACATTCGATTCTGAAGGCTCCTTTGTAGTCAGTTAGTTAGGGATACTAGGGTTATTATTATTATTCCAGTCGATATATAACAGTTTCTATTATAGGTATAGAGAATTCCGCATGAGAGGACTGCGTGTCATCTCTGCAGACCCTCTTGGCAGACTTTGGAGCGTACACCAATGGGGGAAGCCGAATCATACCACAGGGTAGGATATATATTCCGAGCTATATTTAAGGATGCAGCACGGTTCAGGTAGGTATTAACACAGATCACGTCAGACGCAACCCGATCATTCTCCAATAAATTTCAAATGGCCTTATCGGTCAGACTGCATTTTGCCGTTGTAGATGATGATACATTCCTCACGATTCAAAGAGTCCCTTACGCTTCCAAAAGGCAATATAGCGACCCAACATATCTGTCGTGATTGACCCGAGACCCTTCATATTTCTCGCGTTCAGTGCACGCAGAGTATTAGAGCAATCATACCTGGGTGAGTGCTGAGAGACTTCCCACCGGGTAAATTGGCCAAGCACCTTCTCTCGCAACATCGGTACCACTGGAGCCAGGGAACCCGTACTGACCACTACGTCTTCCAGCCACTCGTTGAAGTCGACTAATTTCAGCTGATATCCGAGCTCACCGAGCATGGTGTAAGTATCATCCACCGTGGGAGATATCATCTGGTCTGAGGGGACCAGGTGGTACGCAGAGCCAAGGTTCGCGGTTGAGGCTGCGATGTGGAGGATAGCACCTACAACGTGATCCACAGGGATGTATTCGAATCGCTTATTCATCATTCGGGGGAATTTCCCGAGTTCAATACAGCCCATGATAAGGCGCCCAATGAAATCACCTGGGTTGCCAGCTCCGGTCTGGCTATGCCCGAGAATAAACCCGGGGCGATAGATGGTCACTGGCAACCCTTGCGCTTGCACTTGCTGCACAATTGACTCGGCAACCCACTGACTCTGCGAGTAGCCCGTGTCATATCTGACTGCAGCAAAGTGGCGTATCAGCGGGTCGTCCTCTTTTACCTGCTTCGTTCCGAGGATGAATCCTGTAGGACCCCAGACGTCGAGACTAGAAACATATTGGAATGACTTCCGACGACCGCGGATGGCGACTTCCAAGGCATGGCGAGTCCCAAGTACGTTGTCCCGGTAATGCTCCTGGTAGCCCTCGCAGAAATTGACCTTGGCTCCCACATGGAAGACTACGCTGGCCCAGTTTGTCAACCAGCGGAACGTGTCCATATCAAGGCCCAGGGATGGGTCGGCCAGACTGCCCTCGAGCACCCGGATCTTCCGGGACAGTTCGTAGTCTATGGGCCATAGGTCGTATTTGCTGAGCGCGTTTTGTAGTCGACGAGGAGCGCTCTCCGAGTCTTTGCTACGAACCAAGCAAGCTACCTGTTCCACGTTAGGGTTCTCGATCAGTTTGCGCAGGAGATTTGAGCCGAGGAAGCCTGTTGCCCCAGTGAGGAACACACGCCCTTCCTCTGGAGAGTCCCAGTTGGGTACAAGTCCAACGTCTTGCCCTAATTCAGTATCTCGTAACCATTGTTGTACTTCCTCCGATGACGGGCAACTGTGCCCCTTTGGTTCTCCCTTAATAAATCGCATGAGCTGGGAGAACTGCGAGTTGGCATGAACCTCATCCATTGTGAGTAGTCGGCCCGTTCGCTCATGGATGAGTGCAATCAGCGCAGCCGACTGCATCGATGTTCCTCCCAAGAGGAAGAAGTCGTCGCTCTCCTTCAAGTCTGGTATATCCAACAGCTCTTTCCAAATCTGGATTATCATGTCTTCGATCCTTCCAGCCTGTGACGGGCCATTCAGTAATACTTCATCGCCTGGACTCCCCGGGCAACGTGAGAAGATATGATTTCGCTTGACATAATATGGACGGCTATTAGCAGAACTTTCCTGGTCTCCATGGGGGACCCCAGCGTAAGTTTCCAGCACTTCCCTGGTGTGGTCATAAGGTGTCCGGCCATTTAAATGCTTTTTAATGTCAGGTCTCTTTCCATTCGTAACCGTCACCGGTGTTCTTGGTGTTTGGTTAAGAGTACCCTGGTCGGTGCGGAAAGTATTTTTGGGCAGCTCACGAGCCTGCTTCACGAGTTCTGTTCGATCTAACTTTCCATTCGGAGTGAGAGGAAAATTTAGCACCTCCTTGAACCTGGTCGGGATCATGAAGAACGGAAGGTGCTTCTGGACAAAATGGCGAAGATCTACAGGATTCCAGGATTGGCGTTCTTTCATCATGATGTAGGCTGTCAGAATAGACGAAGATGCCGACGATGCTGGTGCCTGATGGACCACAGCTGCTCCTGCGACATGCTCGTGTCCCTGTAGTATATTTTCAATTTCATCCAGTTCAACGCGGAATCCCATATGCTTGACCTGATTATCTCGTCGGCCGATGTACTCAATGCACCCGGTACGATCCCCCCGGGGCCGACCTATGTCTCCAGTGCGGTACAGTCGTACACGCGTGTTGGAGTCTCCTCCAAGCTTTAGAGATGCCTGCGTCAATTCAACAAAGGCTTTAGCGTTCTCGTGACTTCGGTTGATATAGCCCGATGAAAGACCCGGACCGGTGACGCAGATTTCTCCCTCTTCGCCCTCCACCGCCAGCTGGTCCCCATTCAGTAGAAAGACCTGAGTATTTCCAATAGGACTGCCAATAGCGATCCTTGAGTTCCGAGCCTCTTCGTCGGTCACCTCGCACATGGTGACCATGGTAGTACACTCCGTGGGGCCATACCCATTCCAGATATGGGCCGGCGGGCCTTGTTGCAGGACGTTGCGCATGATAGTAGGCTTTGGACTCTCCCCGGCAACAATGACGTGACGGAGCCCTCGAAAAATATCTGGGATGGTAGTGGCCAGTATATTGAACAAGGCCGTCGGCACAATCGCCACGGTGATCTTTTTTTTGGTCAGGAATGACGAAACATTGGCAGGGTCGGTGATAATCGATCTTGGGACGACGACAACTCCAGCCCCGGACAACAGTGGCACCCAAATCTCGAAGAGACTGAGGTCAAATCCGGGGTTGTTAAACTCCGCCACTCGGTCATTCCCTTGCAGAGGCGTGACGCTGGTCTCAACGGCAAGATTCAGGATGGCACGTTCCATTATCTGGACTGCTTTGGGGCGTCCCGTAGACCCAGAGGTGAACAGAATATGGCTTCGTTCGGAAGCTCCGGCGCAATTGTTCTGGCTGTCCTCCGTAAGCACCGTCTGTGGGAGGCTGGGTTTACTCGTCCTTTTCGAGAGGCCATCGAGACGGATTTGTACGAGATCCATCCCCAGATCTAGATCCTCTTCAACGATCACGCATCGAGCCCTAATATCATTCAGCATCCACTGCAGACGCCCTGGTGGTAATTTCGGGTCAATTGGAACGCAGGTCGCGTGAAGCATCCGCACCGCGACCTGGGAGATGATGAGTCGGTAACTTGGTTCAATCACGATACCAATCGGTTCATCCTGCTTGAATTGAACCCTACTCTCCCTCAACACGGCGGCAAGTCTTTCTGCCTCAACTAGTAGTTGGGAGTACGTTAGAGTCAGGGACCCATCAATAACCGCTTCCTTCTGCGGTGCAGCTGAGGCATGCTCGCGGAAGATTCTGTCCATCATAATGACATGATAAAGGCTTGTGGCTCTGAAGAGACTGAGGATTTCGAATACGTTTGTATTGATGGAATCATGGGCAGTTTTCGAAGAATTTCGTGGTATGTAGAAATGCGTCCTAGAACCTTCTCTTCTATGTTGCCCATTGATTCTAATTATCGTTGCCCTTTATATGTCTCGGTTCACTTCTTTATCTCTCCACAAATGTTTGTATGTATCTTGCAGGTGCGACGTGTAAGCAGCGTTAACAATAGAGCCCTCGTATTTTGGAGTAACCATGCCTCGATTCTGACATGCGCATTTGCGAAATAGGAAGCCGATGCCGAGGAATTGTGCCTATTACATCATAATCGAGAATTACGCCAAGGATTGGTTGACGAGGAACCACAAGTGGATTATGGAGCTTTCTCGTATACCATCCCATAATGCAGGATAAACCCCGATTTAACAAAGGCCATCATGACCATGACCGTTTACAGCCCAGTACAGGCTGTCAGATAAAGCAGCAGGCATTTTTTAGCGATTCTAGTCGAAGATCACGAGAAAAATACCAGAGAGATAGAACTAGGCCGATAGGGACGGAATTGCTTCTGTGCATCTCCGTGTGTACAGCCAACTACCTCGTCTCCTATTTCCACAAGATCCATGCTGTAGCCATATGTTTATCGGTTTCAAGGTAGGGAGAGGGATTGTGCAATTGCCCAAAGCTGGTACTAGATAGGGTAATGGCACAAATAATTATAAGCTAGTATGCAAATTGCAAGCACATTTCCTTACCCTCTGTTACGTATGCAACAATTTAGCACCGTAAAGGGAGCTGCGCGTCTAGCGCGCTAGTTCACAGGAGCTCATATGTTTGAATAATTGGGTTTTTCTTCTCGCGAGAGATCTGCAGGTCACACTACTGCCTATGTTTTAACCATCTTCTGCCTGTGGAATGTTCGGTCATCTAGCCGATTGATGGCGGTGTACATTGATACACTTCCCTACCTTCCCTGGAAAAAGAGGAGATCGACATTTGCACATTAATGTTCTCCCGGAGAGTGGTCCTTGGAAGCAACGAAGCAAGGGGGAGTTGGAGATTGGAGCAAGGGGCCCGTGTGTGCCCCGAGTGTGACTCCAACCATTCTTGTGCTACAAAAGAATGGATTTTCATCACATCGTAACGGGAAAATATTGAATTAAAAACCTCTACCTGCTGTCTAACCCTCCCCAAGACGAGAAATCCAAATCTGTCATGTATGACTGTCGGCGCTGTCGGGTTAAGTAGAATGAGACTTTTGGAGCAGCAATAATTTACTAGGACCGGTATCGTTGGGGCAAAAGTGTTACAAGAGTGTGATTATTAAAGAAAGAAAGAATCTCAGCACACAAAGTGTGGCCACATATCGTCACAGCTAGCACAAGCTGGAGGTTGATAGTCAAAGAGTATCCAAGTATCCGCCGGTGTTTTGTCTCTGACTCCCAGTTTCAACCGCTAGAACAGTATTTAGTGATCCTCTAAATGTGCAATAGGCGATATATGGGTGTTAGAACTCATCTGTGATGCCGAGCATGATTATTTTATATGTTATACGTTATATATTCAATAATAGACCAGGACAGGGCTCCATATTATCTACACATAGCGATAATTAAGTCAGAGCATAGATATTCCGGAGCTGTTCAGCTCAGCACCATTGCACGCCTGTGGCTCTATCGTTTCTGCCGCCAAAATGTCAATGTATGTTCCATAGCCTGGTGTTGATCCCATACCCTCAACCTCGAGCTGACCATGTTAATTTAGGATCAACAGTCCGGGTTTCCCATACCCCCATTATGAGTCCGTGTTTTTGGTAGACAAGCAGTCGCCGTACAATCCATTGTAGGCTCCTCCCCGATTGCTATCAACCGATTTGCCCGATAGGGGTCAATCTCTGCCAAAATTAGGTGTTATCTTCCCCCCCCTAGGCGTGCCTGATGCTGAATAGGTGTCGAAACTATGTAGCATCTCAATACCGAACAACAGACCCCCTTCTTCAAAGATTTCGTAGCTATCGGCTTCAAAGAAATTGAGCTCGGTTTTCCGGCGGCATCATCCACTGTAGATGACCTCACTCACCATCTTGTTGATCATCCGGATCTGGACCCAAATGGTACACGGATTCAAGTGATGTGTCTATGCCGAGATGACTCACGGCTTTCCGCATCTGGTCGAATATGTCTGTCGTCATGTACCCGCTCTTGACCTTGTTTGTGTATATGTCTATCCTCTTAATGGCCGCGGCACCACTGTGGCGGCCGCAGAGCTGGCCCAGCGCGTCAAGGGTTGCTTGTTGGGAAACCGGGTGCACAGAGGCAATGTAGACCTGGTGATGCAACACCTGAATGTATACTCTAGCAGCATCTACCCGGGCCTTCACCCCAGAGAGCTCAAAACTATTCTCGCCCAGAGCACGGATTTGCGCCCGATCAGTCCCCATGTCCCATATCTATCTAGTCACATGGGATTATCTACGTAATTTAACCGCGTTGAGTAGTACCGGTAGTCAAAAGACAAAGACGAACAGGGACAATAGGCCACAAATATACAGTCAAAAGTATGAACATAGTTTGCGGAAGAGCACTGTAAACGCGGACATAGGTATTAAAACAAGATATAAATGCTCAATTATTTCTAATACTATAACTGCAGATGTTGTTGAATATAGCCACCCAGTATAGGTTAGGTAACCGACTTACTATGTACACGTAGGCTAGCACCGAAAGCCTTGCTAGCAGACTCCAACATCATCTATAAAAAGAACTTTCGGCTAAGCATTCCGTGTCGGTTGCAAGGCTGGCATTTATGATCGGTGTATCCCATTCCCCAGCCAGGGAAGAACTCTGGAAAAGCAGCGGATCCACGATGGGCAAAGGGGACACCCTGAGGTCTTGTTGAATATCGCCATTAACTGGGTCGGATGGCATTCCATCCATCGCAATTTGACGGAGCTGTGCGATCATACTTTCACGCGAATAGGCAAAGCACTCCATAGGCGGCTTGCCCAGCTTCAGCCCTGCTAGACAAGACAAGTGGTAATCACATATGCTCGACCAGGAGACAATCTCCACCCATGCTACCAACCGCGTCAGGGTTTCGTTGCTTAAATTATCTCGATGCGGTTTGCTACCCAGCAACAGCTTGAGCGGCAAACAGATAGGCGGACAGTTGCAAAGGTCAGCGAGAAAGCTGAAGTTCGACGTGGCGTTTCCGGTCGCAATGCTGCTGTCTTCAGGCTTGGCCCCATTCTGACCTTGTAGTAGACCACAGTATACTGAAATATTGCGATTATTTACAGCGGGGTCGGCCTTCCTCACAACATTCAAGACACGATCAATATCACTGGCTATTAGAGAAGGGCTGTGCCTTGATCGCACCGGTCGTGCCTTGATGGAGCTTTTAAGCAGTCGGATAGAGTCGGAGAGCGTGCAATGTCGGCTCAGAGCAGCCATTAACGAGAGAACATGCTTGCTCCAGGACAAAGGAGCAATTTCGCTTGGAATGGCTTTCTCCACGGGCAAAGCCCAGTTTTGTGCGATGGTGTTTAGACTGGCTATCTTTGTCCTATCCGACCTCCGGAGACCCTGAATGATGGGGCGAACATTGTTCTCGTAGTCAATGAATCTGCAATAATCTTCCAGAGACTCATGTGTTAGGCTCCAGAGCTTGTAAGTGCAGAGGTACTCCCATGCTTCGCTGACACGTCCGGCAAGGCGCTCATCCGCCACGTCGCCCGCAGTCAAGATGTCAGTCAGCATGCAGAGCTTCTGCAGCCCCGATCGACGTGTCGTCAAGTCATCCAATTCCATTATGCCGGAGATGTTTGATGCCCGTCTGTGGCGTTTCCTCGTGCCCTGGGGTAGTTGAATGTTGCACTGAAGTATACAGGGAGACTTGGCGCCATAGGAGAACCTGCGCGGTACATATAGTACGCCGATTACGTCAAGTATAGCTTTATTATATCCAAACCGCCGTGATGCTCTTCATTTCCAAGCGGCAGACAGTACACGAGGTGTTGTTGCACCGCTGATAATAGCTCCACTTGGCTGCCGCATCACATTATAAACCCTCCAATAACATACATGCTATCAACGGCCCCTTGCAAGGACAGCACCTTTCTAACAGCCAGGAAACCTGTTTCCGATTGCTCATCACTAACCTTCTCGGCCAGATGCATGCAGTGGGGGTTACCCAGAAAGGTTGGCTGCATCAGACCATGCCGTTCAATCCGAGAAAAGGGAGTTCGCGAACATGAAGTTCGGCTTCTGGGATGGCTCATACAATCCTGAGCGTACCTTGATCTAGCGCTAAAAGTTGAAGGCCAAGGCCGAGGGTGCTAGGCTAACTTCACGATGCCAGCCACTTACACTCTACTGCGCCCTTAACTGTGAGTGAGAGGTCTCTGATTTATCGTTCTCCTTTCTCGGATTATCCAATGAGAATGTTATTCGACGGACTTTCAACAAATTCGATTTGTCGCTTCCGTGTAGTGTCAAGAACAGGATTTCGACTTTTATGGGTAACACAAGCCCTTTCCATATATGTCACGGAGCTACAACCTTCTCAAGGACAAAATCATCTGGCACGCTGTTTGTATGAGCTATGGATCGTATATCGATCTATCCTCCACGCTAGTAAAGCAGAGGAAGCTTGAGACTTTACAGCGCTGGTTCTTGATAGCCTACAGCGTTTCATGCCTGAGCTCTCGAGGCAGCATAGGGGTGTCCTGCTTAGTTCGCAGATTAATCATCGCAAAGGGTTCTTGCTCCGACGATTGAGCCGTATCTATAACCGCTCATGTTTGTAATAACCAGACAGAAAATACCTCGAACTACCCAAACACCCTGGAAGTCCTGCAGATTTGGGGAAGGACTGCCTAACCTTTGTTGTCCACACGGGGCTTACCGGATGCAAGGGACGATCCCGCCAAAGAAAATTCACCTTTATACTGATGATCTCTCCTACCTTCCTGATTGTAATCTACGTTTTGTAACTGTGATGTTCTGTCCCCGTATCATGGGACTAACACGTCAATTTTCCCTACATATTAGATACAGTCGATTATTCTACTATACATTTTCTGTAAATAGCCTAATCATATATCAGAACATCAGAACAAAATATATATATAGATATAATTTGATTGCCAGCATGATTGATTATCCGGGAGGATTTGATATGATGAGGCTATTAACTGCTCTGATTAAAGTTATATCTGGCCCTACAGATTTGTCTCGGTATGAGATAAACTTTCAAGATACCTAAAATACTACCAACAGCGCCTTTTACTTAGTGTGCCCAACCGTGATGCCTGTCCTCGTCAGCATCCCTAGTCGCGTTGATCGAGTAGACATCCGGGACCCATTCCTGCAGGTCAACCCCAATACCACCAGATGATCCCACAATTTTGGTGATGAAAGTTGCTAAAATGGGAACGGCAGATCTGAACGCTGATGGACCCTCTAAACCTGATCCTTTCTAGGGGGCATGGCATGTATCCTTACTAGGATGCTGGTGGGGTTAATATGCAGCACAGTCTGGTGTGTTCCACCAAATGCAGTACTCTAAGCCAATATCTTTGCTGAATGAATATTACTCCGTCATTACAGGGCATGACGATGGTCATGCACGCCTTAGTATGATTTGTCTATCCCCTCATCTTGGCCATTTGCCTGCTATTCAACACACCTTAGCTGGATACCGAGATCCCCGTATTCCCACTTGGGACAGGTGCAGTCATTCCAAAATGGGGACAAACCGAAGTACCCATGCGAACTGAATTATTGCCCTCCTGACTTGTAGGCCTGGACAGCGTGTTCATGATGCTTCATCGCGGTTATACATGCCATTATTCTGTGACATTGATTAAGATAACAACCTCTCAGAGAATGACAAGCCACATCAACAAAATTACCCAGTTTGATATTTCATGGAAAGCCCGAATATTGGACAAGAAGGAAATGCCTTTGTCCTCTCATACAATGATAAACCACGCTGGATGTGACACCGTCAGAACAATTCACTTATTTTTGGTCAATGTTCATTGAATGTTGACTATCACTTTTACCATCACCCTAACTTGTTCCTATGTCCATCATATCAGGTATTGATATGTATTGCAAGATTATCAAGCAAAACTTGATTCATTTCGCTCTAATGGCACATGCTGGTCCTCCCCTTCCTAGTTCAGGATGCATGCTCCTTTACACTTGTAGCTGTAAGGTGTGATACTATCACTCCTTCCCCGAAGTGCTATGCACTGTTTCTTTCTAGGAAGAGAGGTTATGTCAGCATCAGAACGCTCCTGAAAATTTTTACTCCTGTTTTGTTCCTTCTGCAAGGGCTTCGTTTATTACGCACAGCGAGTCAGTCCCAGTGCTTTGTTGGTTTTGGTGTAGGGAAAGAAAAATAGAAATTAATGTCAGGACCGCCGGAGGAATTCGAAACGTCTCATAAATACGCAAAGCGCAACTACATTGATATCATTTTCTTCACCCTATTTCCATTATCGCCCCAACTACGTCTTTCGCTTCCCATACTATTAAAAAGTGTTATCACTATGCAACTACCAGTGGCTTTCCAAAAAAGCTTAGAGGCAGGCATCGCTAAACGCCTTGCGCAGAGCCAGTGCTTCGAACTACAGCCGCCCGCCGACGAGATTGGCCTCATTGATTTCGGCTCGAATGACACATTGTCCCTCCGCAGCTGTAAGCCCTACTGGGAAGCCTTTCTCTGTGCCCTAGAGCGGACCACGAGTGTCTTCCTGGGCGCCGGAGGCAGCCGGGTGCTCGATGGGTCCAACGCGCAGATCCAACGTCTCGAGCGTCTGCTGGCGGAATACCACGGCGCCGAGGATACCTTGTTCTTCAACTCCGGGTATGAAGCCAACATGGCAATCTACGGGACGCTGCCTCGTCCGGCAGACGTGATTGTGCATGACGCTATGATACATGCCAGCATCCGTGATGGGATCCGATTCGGGCGCTGCTCTGACACTCACGAGTTTCCTCATAACGATGTAGGTCAAATGCAGGCGATTCTTGAACAGATAGTGCAGACAAACCCGGGAATTCGGGACGGCAATCATACTGCTTTCGTGGCCATCGAGTCCTTCTACAGTATGGAAGGCGACGCGGCCCCGGTAAACGAGATTCTCGCTGTGATGGAAAACACGCTTCCGACACGCAACGGAGTCCTCATCGTTGACGAGGCACATTCTAACGGACTAATTGGACCTGGGGGCTCTGGATTCATCCAGCATTTGGGTTACAAGGACACGTGTGTAATCCAGATGCAAAGCTATGGCAAAGCCCCGGGAGCTTTAGGTGGTAGGTTGACTAACATGGCAAGTCCCTAACCAGCCCGTCTCTCTCTTCTCACCCATATGCCAATTGTGTCTGCTTTATCTAGGTGTGGTATTGTGTAATTCCTTGATTAAGCACTATCTAACGAACTACTCCCGTGGACTTATGTACTCCACTGGCCCATCATATCCCACCATCGCCATGATAGAAGCATCTGTTACTACCATGAGAGGTCCGGAAGGAGAGCGTGTAGGTCTTCAATTCATCTTCTTAATTCAAACCAATACGGCTCTTGCTAACGGGACTGCTCACCAGCGACGGGACCAACTTCGAGCGAACACGAGGCTGTTCCACCAATTGGTCCTCCGCCACTTCGACCGACGGCGAGTGGTAACAGCAGGTGTCTTGAGAATTCCATCAGTGGAAGCTGAAAAAGAGGCGAATCTGGACATTCCGATCATTCCACTGATTACTAGATTAGGGGAATGCACTGTGCTCCAGCAGCGGCTGAAGGAGAATGGCTTTAGAACCCATGCCGTTCGATATCCTGCGGTTCCACTGAATGCAGAGCGTGTGCGCTTTATGATGCATGCCGACAATACTACGGCGCAAATCCGTCGATTTGTGGATGTACTCTTCCAATGGGCCGTGGAGCGATTGGACTCTGAAGCCTCCCCCACCCCTTTATCACCCTGAGACGCGCTACCAGTTAGATGGTTAAGTAAGTCGGGGGCAGCATGATGCTCCTACGGCTTCAATTTCAGGTTTTGAGGGTACTGTGTCTGGACATGTACCAAGGCACATGGTTGTTGTCTTGATGAGGGTACAATAGCTATAGTGGCTCTTCTGCCGACCATTTAGCTCGTCACACTGTTCCTATTTATTTTATCCCTTTACTCAGTCAATCACATCATGTTTAGTTAAGCCAAAGCTTTTACTCTTGTATCAAATATCCCGTGGCTTCCAATTCATACGTATCCAAATTTAATTCTTTCCTAGTCTCCCTTGACCCCCGTCTCGCGTTCGAGTCTTAACATGGATATTCTACCTGTCATCTTAGGAGGTTTCGTTTGAATTTAAATACGTGGAGGCGTGCCGTTTGGTACAAAACTGCATAATAAAGAGCTGAGCACAGAACGAAAACTGTACTTAACCTTGGTAACTGAAGAATGAATAGCGGCAGATGTTACCGTATCATCGCCAGAACACTTTCTGCGACCTATAACTGGGTAAATAAGGCATATTCGTATCACTCAGACGGAATGTTTCTCGAGAAGCTGTCTCTGGCACTCGGAAGGTCTGGTAGATCTAAACCTAGCTTAGGAATATAAAATAAAATAAAATTAGAACCATGTGGGTTTTTCTTCTCCATTCTTGCCAGTCTAGAATCTGGCTTCATAGACCTCTCCAAGACAATGTAAGTGATCAATCATCAAAATAAAACGGGAGTGTCCTATATCTCACTAAACACGGAAAGCAAAACGAAACCCATAGAGAATAGTAAATTAGAGGGAACTAGTCACGAGTCACATATTTCATGCAATCTGACGTCTACTCCATCGCTCCCCATTCTCCTGGAGCACATTCTTGCGAATTTTCCCACTGCCAGTGAGGGGAAATGTCTGTGGGAGATCCCCTGTCCCCAGCCAAAATATACGCGTCGGCACTTTCACCGGCCCCAAAGTAAGCCGGACCCATGCTGCGATTTCTCGGTCTGACGGACGTGCGGTCTGGAATGCCTGTTTCAGAAAGGCTGCAACCACTTGACCGTAGTGATCGTCAGCTAGACCTACGACACATGCTTGTGCGATGGAATTGTGATGCTCTAGACGGTCCTCAATCTCCTGGGGGTATATGTTTTCTCCACCTGTATGTGTGTCAGTCAGTCTTGGTGCTTGTCTATTCATTTTATGCGTTTCGTATCGCCGGGGTATTATTGGGGTGCCATTTACCTCTAATGATGATGTCCTTTATTCGACCGATTATTTCCATATTTCCCTGAGCGTCTATTAGCACTTCATCCCCTGTTCGCAGCCAGAGATCTCCATCTTCATAGATCATTGCTTCCTGAGTTTTCTCCTGGTTCTTATAATACCCCTTCTGCAGGAGGTAGCCGGCAACACACAACTCACCGCGCTCGCCTCGCGCCACGATCTTTCCGTGCCTATCGACCACCTTCGCAGACGTGTGTGGCAGGATCTGCAATTGACCTGGCAGAGTTCTACCTCCCCCTGGATAAGGAGGCGACATGAACACCGCGGCGGAGGTTTCTGTCATTCCTGCGTATGGTAATGAGCCACGAGAGGTAAATCAGTCCACAATTCGCTTCTTGCTTACGATATAGGGCCGGATAGACTAACCAAAAGCCCCTGAAAGGTTCTCCAGGCCGAATTCTCGCTGAAGTGATATCCACAGCGACTCGGAAGGGAAAGACCCCCCTATAATCCCAGTCCGGAGGCGTGGCGATGGATGTTTCGCTTCTACGCGCGATTTCTGAAGAATGGCGTTGAACATGGTTGGGACCCCATGGAGTCCGGTGCACTTTTCCTGGCGGACACATTTCAGGGTGGCAGTTGCACTGAACTGGTCCGCAGGGAGGATCAAGGATGCCCCATGGACGAGACAAGCCATCATGCCGCATATCAGCCCGGCACAGTGGAATAGTGGGAAACAGCAACAAATTCGGTCGTTGGGGGTGAGGGAAATGCGGTCCCCGCAGAGGATGCCGTTGTTGATGATGCTTCTGTTGCGGCAAGGTTTGTCAAAAGGCCTGCCCTTTCCGACATCGGAGTGGAATGAGCTTGAGTATGGAAGATGGGAGATACTCACGAGTGTGTCAACATGGCAATCTTAGGATTCCCTGTCGTCCCGCTGGTAAGGAAAAACGCGCAGACATCTTCTTGGATCACATCATCCTCGACATCTGTGAGATAGGACAGATTGACCAGGCTAGTCCACCGCAGAAATATTTTCCAAGGAATCATGAATGTGTACTCTCCATTGTCTACGGCGGCAATTTTACCATCACCAACTTGTACGACAGTGCTTAAGTTTGGAATTTGCTGCCACAAATTCACGTTGCCCTCAGGGCCGCTGAAATGATTGAGAAATGCGACAGAGGCTTCGTTGTTCGGGGGGGCCGAGACAAATAGCATTGAACTTTCTGGTCTTGAACATCAGTTTCAAGCTTTAATTATACCGGAGTGAAGGGTAGCTTGGTCGCACCGCTAGCTTGAAGAACATTAACGACCTCCGATGTGGAATATGATCCCTGTATCAAGACAGCGATTGCGCCAATCCGTGCGGTGGCAAGGAAAAGTTCGACAAATGCCGCACAGTTTCCTAATAACAATGCAATCTTATCCCCTTTGCGAATCCCCACGGCGAGCATTGCGCGAGCAATGTCCCTAGTTCGGAGGTTAACGTCATAGTAAGTCCGTCTTGTATTTGTACTGAATGCTAGAACTGCATCGTAATCGGGGATTTCATACGCCTGATGCTGAAGTATCTCTGCCATCGTACAGGAGCATAGTGGAGGATAGGACGGTCCTCGGAGAATGGCTTTGGTTTCCGTCATTGTAGGATATTCCACAGTTTGAACATTTGGAAAGAGAATGGTCTTATTCCTAGTAGGTGATCGAAGGGGCATTTATTTACCTTCTCCTCCTGTTCATTCGTCACTGCGTAACACCAGCTAATGTCGGGGATAAGCAAATGAACGGTATGACTACATACTGCGTATGCATGGCATGTGTATTGTTACCGACGTTGGACAATGCGAGTCGCCTGACGTTTTCAATTTTCAAAGTAGGCAAGATAGCCACCGGCGTGCAATCCATTGGCCACACATCATATCCAAGAATGTAAGAACGTCGGCTCTACCATCGCACCTGATGTCGATTTGTCGCATACCCGGGAATCGTTGTCCGCACGCGAGGTAACCCAACGTATGTGACACCGTGGCGCCGGCGGCATGTAACTAACGACCACAACTCCCTCGCCACTGAGAAAAAAGATATAATAAAAACACAAACAAAGCAAAAAAACATTCAGCAGCCGGGATTCGCTGGTGGTCACCCACCCAACTACTAACCGGCCGGCGTATGGCTTAAGTACGGCTGAGCGGACGGGAAGCCCTGTTCTCCATACCCTGTGGCCGAATGTACTAGGGATTTTTTCATATAGCATTATCTAGAGTGGGTTAGCGAAGCTACGTGCATAGTGCGCCTCGAAAAGGAGTCTGCTGACAGTAGTGTGGGTGGAAGTGAGACGGTATCTTCCCAAGGCCTGTGGCTAGTACCAGAGCGCGTCCCTTGTACATGTAATAATAATACATTTGCAAATATCTTAGATCTCGAATGGAGAACAGTGCCTAGTAATCAATTTCATCTCGCGTCCCAGGACCGTAACTTATCTGCCTTCTCAACCGACATACTCTCATCCCCTCGTCTCTACCCCTCTGGCCATCTCCATCCACTTCTTATACGTAGTCTGATGTGCCTCCCTCGTAACCTCCCAATCCCCATGCCGAATCCACTTATTAGAGTTCGTATCCAATAACTTTATAAGGCGGGTCTTTAATTCTGCACCGTCTCAATGTCCTGATAGTTCCTAGAATGCCGAGCTAGCTCTTTCTCGACATATACGGACACAAGCCCTTCAATCTCAGCTGCTGCCATTATCCCGAAGGGTCAATCAGCTCCTGGCGAATATCCACAGCACTATCTCTCTACGAGGTGTGCGCGTAGTAGAAAAGTCGGAATAAAGATGGGACCAGCAATCTGGCGGGTCGGAGCTTTGGGACAAATACTTGCATGCATACCTTGTGCTCGTTGGGGGTCTTGTTGGTTGTTTTTGCTATCGTTATCTAAAGGGCCCTCATCTTCTGTCTCAAGGAGAGCTGCAAAGTCCGGCGTCACGTTGGCGTATATGAATGCGGGCTCAACGTTTACCGCTTGCCAGTCGACAAGGCCGGTTATGACTGTTAGGTCGTCTGCTGAGACGTAGATATTCCTCTTATAATAGTCGGGGTGTATAAGAGTCGGCGCAGCGGCGTCTTAGACAAGTCTTTCATCTAGTAACCTTTCGAGAACAACTTTGCTCGTTTGCAGCAATTGGTGATGTCCATGGACCTGTCCTTGGTAAGAGAGAACAGTCTCTTTAACGGGCTCTTGTGGGATCCGAGCATGTCCAATTTCGATCAGGCCGGACGTAAAACCTCTGAGGTTGTTCCCTTGAATCAAATGCTTTCCGTTAACCAGTCATCCATAAAGCAAAACGAGCATGGTACATGAAGGGAAGGTAGTATTTAGCAAGTGTTTCGGGCGGAGGAAAGGAATTCACACTAACATTAGGAGTAAGAGGGTTTAACTAGCCAAATGCAATACAATATATTTCAAGTCGAGTCCAAAACCATACAATATATCATTGTCGCCACCTCAGAATTTGTTATCAACCCAGACGGTCCAGCAATAAGAGTAAGCAATCTTATAACGACACGAGTACCAGTCTCCATTATAAAGATAAACACACTATTAAACTGATCCTTCTGCTTTTCACACTCGCTAATTCGTGCATTAGAATCTAGACGAAGCACTCTTTCGCATAAAACTAAGAAATCAAACTAAACATTTCGCGAGTTGCGCTCGAGCTTATCGCGATTAGGCCACCCTCCACTAGCGTATCTATAAGCATCTGGCCCTGGGAAGACAGAATTAGCAGAATGATTTTTAATAAGCCAGGAATATAAAAATAAAATATGCTCATTATTACGTGACTTAGGCGCTTTGGAGCCTGTCCCCGCGGGAGACCCGCTGGCAGGCGGAGATATTATAACTGTACTAGACGTGCAGCCTATGGTGGATATCTTTGTTTGATAGGGCGTGAGTCTGGACAAACGGCAGCCTCCAGGAAGTTCAAACGGCAACTTCCAGGTGCTCCAACGTCACCGTCTACCTGTACCCCTACTTGTACCCCTATTTAAGTACCGCTGTGATGTGCATTTTTGCGGCCCACGTAACGCGACGCGAGCATCATTTGTTGGTATGTTTTGATATCAATCTACCTACGCGCCTGGTCCCATACATGTATAGCCACCTGCCTCCCCTGTATGGATCCTGTCCCTTAGTTATCTATATATATCTTGTATATATTTGGAGTTGCATCATGGAACCACGGTCATCGAGACTTGATGTATCGATTGGGCTTGTACTGGCCTGGTCATCGCGACTCACACAGTTACGCCGGATAGAACAAACATGACCTATACGTAACGGTCCTCATATGCTGAACGCTACGGTTGTCAGGCCCCTCTTGGTAAAGAGGGGTCTTCTATAAATATTAGTTGCCTTCATTTACTCTCGGGGTCTGAAAACCCAGCCAACTTCCCAGCCTCGAATAACAACTGCCTTTGAACCTGCCTAAACTCTTGAACGGAAAAGGCCCATTACATTTCTCACAAGGTTGGTTAAACTTGTATTATATTCTGCTTCTTCTCAAAGGTCCAGAATTCCTACGACCCAGCACAAGAATTCAAGGCAGCGTTAACTGCCGGCAGTCGCCCAGTCGCATCTTGCCATCGCAAACCCCCAAAATGGATTCCGAATACCAGCTACGCCTAGATACTGGGGTCCTTATCGAAGGGCGTTACAGGAGTATCATTCTCCAATTAAATGCACAAGCCAAAGACAAAAGCCTTCGCAAATCGCTTCGGAGACAACGCCGCGGAACACACGCAAAGCTAGCAACAGCGTAGTTCGATACACTCGCTGACGATCCTCATGCCGAGGCGGAAAGAGTCCTTGATGAGCTGTATTTACAGGGGAAGGAGAGAATTCGCAATCCTGGTTCATGTGCATAGATGAAGGAAATATCAGTTTCTCTTCCTATCGCGTTGCAGTAGGATCATACGGAATCGCAGGCAATTGTAGGGCCAGTAGATATTCAGCGTTTCGACACTTCTCCATGTCTCCGAGGAAATGCTTAAGCAGAAAACAATCATTGGATTTAACCAAATGGTGGATCTTGTATTCAGAGCCCCGCAAAGTGCATAACTACCAAGTTACCAACGGGGCCTGAGCGGGCACGAGGATTTGTTTGCTATAACAAAACATATATATATTTGCCATGGAAGGATGGCAATATTATACCAGCCATCACAGCTAGGAGGCTTGTACACTCATGTCTCTGACATGACTCTTCCCCCCTATAAATTCTATGTCATAGCAATTGGACATCTATCAGTTGACTATGGTAGCTATAGACCATTTCGTTGTCTACAATCTATATATTTTGTAGTACTCAGTGGTTAGAGCATCATGTATTGACCTAAGGAATGATGGACAAATAGATGACAGTAGATGGAAAAAGACAGAGTCCATGTTGAATGGGTCAGGTATGCGTAGAATACGTCGCGCACTAGCCATGTTGAACGGCCAAGGCGGGTCCGGCAGAAAAGCCAGAACAGGGGACAGAATAACAGATCAGTATCCAGAAAGCTCAGTAGTCATCGCCCCGACTGATAACCTCTTTGCTGGTCTCTCCCAGCAAGATAGTCTACCCGATATTAGCACTGCCAACTTCCGACGAAAGAACAATAACTTACATGTTCAAACTGTGCCGAATACGAGCCAGGAGTATCCATCAAAGGTTCATAGACCTCTACAACTCCCTTGTTCACCAGATCGTTCATCTACATCGGTGAGCCTTTGGTTCAGTACATGAGGGAAAGAAACTTACACCAGCTAGGTAGCGCTGTACGCCAAGTCGCTCAAGATAGCGACGGCAAAAGACGATCGTGCCAAAGTTATCATTGATCGTCTTGTAAAGGGACCTGGCCGAGGCAAGAGACGACGAGATCTTACTTGGCGCCGAATCGCATTTTCCATAGCCGTACACGCCAGGCTAGGCAGGTTAGCAGTTGTGGGATCCGCATGGATAAGGGAACATACACCGTCAAATACAATGCCTCGACCCGTCGACCCAAAGGTTTCGATGGCGAAAACCTCCCCTTCTTCCATCTTAGTCTGATCCTTCGTCTTGACGAATGGAACGGACTTCCCGGCGTGGATGTGATACGCCTTGATGTTGTGGCCGGTGATGTTTCGCACCGGCTTCACGGGGAACGTTTTGCCGTTGATCTCTACCTCGTAGCTCTCCATCACCTCCTGGATTGCAGCACTGACGTCGCTGATACGAACGTCAACTCCGGCATTCTAATACTGTTAGTCACGTGGCCATGGTACGGGACGAATCATCCTCACCTTGATACCAGTGTTGGTAGAGTCCTTCACTGCAGCCAGCAGATTGTCATAGGTTGGATCAAATGACATGGTAAATGCACTGTCCACAATCCAGCCATTGATGTGCACACCAAAGTCAACCTTCATGACATCGCTCTTATCCAGGATAACCTCCTTCTGACCGGGATTCGGGGTCCAGTGTGCAACGCAACTGTTCAGCGAAAGTCCAGTCGGGAATCCCAGTCCCGATTTGAGACCCGTTCCCGGCTCGAGACCGGCATTGTCGAGCAGGGCCCGGACACCATCGTCGATACCCACTGCAAGATCCGTGAGACTGACACCCGGGCGCGCAGTTTCCTGCGCCCACTGCCGGACTTGACGGTGTATCTCGGCGGCTTTCCGATAATCGTTGAAGTAAATCTCGTCATGGAGATGATGACGAGACAAATACCGGCTCTCGGCGGCCGTCGTGCGAGCGGTGTTCTCGTCGTAGCTCTGGAACTCGCCGGTCGGATACTGGTCACTCGGGAACAGTTTGCTGAGGGGAATCCGGGGCGGAGAGGATTGCTTCACCGCCGAAGTCTTCTTCTTGGACTTCTTGCGTTTCTTCTTCTTGGGGGCGCCTTCCGCGGTAGATTGCGCTGTTGCTTTGTCGGTACCATCGCCGGCCTGATTCTCTACGACGGCGGTGGTGGCACCCTCGTCGTCGTCGTCGTCTCCGTTGTCGTCCCCCAAACTGCAGTCCCCGTCGCGGGACAGATGGGCGCCGCGAGGTTCGCCGCCCGCGTTGTTGGTGATGGAGCAGGTCGAGGCATCTGGGAGAGTAAGCACAGCTCGGGCGGGCCATTCAAGCCTGGGGTGACTTCATACCGTTGCCAGTGTGGCCGTTGTGTTCAGGTGACTTTGAGCCCATCGCGACATGAAGAGACAGGTATTCGATGCAGTGGTTGTGATGAGAAGAAGAAAAGAAGTCGAGATGGAAAAATCGATGCCTTGAATTGGGGGCCGTTTTTGGCCTTATGCCCGATCGGGAGGTCACGTGTTGCAGCCTGAAAGCGAGGGCCTCAACACCTGCCTGTTTGGGGCAGCAGGAGTATATCCTCGCTCCACGCCAGAAACCCTCCGATTGTGCCCCTGACTGTGATAACAGAATTTACTATTCCAGTGATCCGTCTTTCTGTGGCAAGTATACCATCATATACACAGGTTTGCGGGGCAAGATCAGGCATATATATAACCCTACCCCTGCCGCGAACTACTGAACGGAGAATTGACCACTGCAATGGACCCAAGGTGTATTCTACGTGGGACAAAGTCGTTGAAACCATCTGACAAGCACTTTTACCAGGGGTGCAGGTTAGCATCTTTGAATCCCACCAAATGAACCACAACGGAGTCCTGCAACAACAGGATCTTGCATGTGTGACGTTTACGCCAGTATACCGGGAGGAGTACGGTCCAAATTAGGGATAACTTGGGTGGGCCTCTATAACTGCAGGTAGACTACCGTCTGTGGTATGCAGCATTTCAAACAATTATTGGTGGACTTTGAAACGCCAACACATAATACGGAGAAGACGCCGTGCCATACTAACCAAGTTATTTATAGTTCTCGGGCAGATCACTTCCCATCGGTTAAATCGCCCAGGAATATAAGTATCTCAGCTCAACTGCCTGAGGACACTCATGGATATCAAGTCCTGCTCACAACGCCTGATGTCCACACGCCAACATGATTCCTGTCCTCCCCAGTCTGTCCCTACACATCCCCAGCCTCGCAGCGCAAATCGACGGCTCCTTGCCCGTCTCGTTCATATCTAAAGGCAACCCCATCTGGTCCAACAGCTCCCTGCCAGTAACCAAATAAAACACGATCCAACATGCCACTCACCAATGCCCATATTGCCCAATACTCCTAGCATTCCATTAGATGGTGTCCCCTTTTGTCGCAGTGCGAGCAGTACGTTATACCCGCATTCAGCTAAGCGATGGCACTAAAACGAGGGCATGCTGCATACAACCCCCCCTGGCCCAGACCCTCCCCTGTCAGACCCCCTCCTGCAGCAGGTCCAACCTGCACGTCGTTCACCCCAGTATTCTTCGCACTCTATCATATGATGCCCCCTATGACAGCACCAAGAACATTCATCGCGGTTGTGCTGTTTCGAGAACCGCAGTCAGCTAAGCAAGGACGCTGAAAAGAAGGCCTGCTGTGTACCTTTCCTCCCCGGACTCCTTATTCTGCTCCTTCAACAGGGCCAGCCTGCGGTTAATGCACCGGAGCGTACATACTCTGTCCGTGTTGTATGAAGGGAAACGCCCGTATTCCCCAATACTGCCCGCATTGGAGCAGATGGTGGCCGCGCTTTCCGGACTGGGCGCACTTGTCTCGGTGTCGCCTGTTCTATAACCGTAGTCAACTTGCCTGTTGCTATGGCCAGACAAGTAGGGGGATTTCGCAGTTGGAATCTCGGACCTCCATGCGGCGGCGTCCCTAGCACATTGTTAGCCATTAAGGAAATGGTGGTCAATTGAAGATATCACTTACGCGGTCTCTATCCGACCAGTAAACTTCACATTCGCACATGTGTTGGCCACGTGTAAAGCAGTACGAGCAGTCATCTCGGTGTCGGTGTCGCTGTTATAACCGCCGTCAGCTAAGCAATGGCACTGAAAGGAGGACTGGCTATGGACCTTGCCTCCCCCTCCCTCGGCCTCCTCGTCGTCCACCTCGTTCTCCCCCTTCCACAGCCTGTGGAGCGTGGATGCTTTCGTTCATGGTGATGTATACGGGGAATGGTCACGGAACAACCAAGTCCGTGGGTAGCGATATCATGCAGTTGCCCATCAGTTATAGCGACATGTCAATGCTAACAAGGGTTTGTTCCGCGTCTAGACCTTTTGGCGGCTGCAAAGCCCGCAGCCGAGTGTATCTTTCACGAATCCCTTCATACTGTTGCTCAGGCACTCTTTCAAATTTGGCGAATAGGAGGATTCTGTGATCTGTTGAAGCTCTCAACATGCATATGCTCAGGATCAAAGGAGATGCGACGGATGTTCAACTCCTCTGGTCCTTCGTCACGGACTTCATTCTCATCCGTCAGCAGTAATCCAGAGAGACTGTGTATCTTCTTGTGAAGATACTTCAGTTTTGTCTGCCATTCCTGCACAGTCTGTGTGAAGTATCAAAGAAGCATGTGGGAGCCATAACGGAGGGATACAAGTGATAGATAGGTAATGAAGACGACAGCTTTGGTTACAAGACCTGGTTGAACGAAATGTGATGAACGGGTGAGATGGGAGTGAAAGAATTCTGACATTAATAGATAAGTAGATAAAGGCCGTACTTGAATTCATTACTAAAATATGCAATAGGTACATTTTCATGTTCCATAAATACTCGCTTTTGGTGCACTACGAGCAGCAAATCCAGTGTGCAGGAGTTCCGTACTACTCGAATCCTAATATTACCACAATTAGTAAAGGCGCGGTGAAAACTATACCAGGCAGGGATCATTCACTTGGTTAGGAACTTTGGCAGGACCATGGAAATGACCGAAGCACCCACATCGCCGCCCGTCATCCTATCTTCTCACTCTCCATCTACCACCCCGCACCCCCATCATACATATTTCTGGCTCGACTATCCATCACCATTCTGATCTATCATGGCTGCGCGCATAATCCAAGATAGGGTGGGATTCCTTTTGGAGAGAATATTCAACTCATCTGACATACCACTGTCGGATGAAAATGAACTCAGCGACGAGTTGTTAGGGGAGTTAAACATCCGTCGCATCCCATTTAATCCCGAGGATATGCACATTGAAAGCATTAACAGATCACAGGATCCTCCCATTCTTTTTCAAGCGATGGCTCCGGAAAAGCTCGATCGCTATCCTCTCTGTTCTTGGTATGCCGAGCCGGGCATGATGGACTATCCGGACATCACCGATACTCATAACCCGGAGACTGTCGCCCGTGAAATCGCAAAGCATATCGCCCACTACGCATATGGGGCATCGAGGGAAAATATACCCCGGGGAGCAGTTTCTCTACTCGGAGTGCAGGGGCTTGATAGGGTGACGTTAGTATAAATCCCCTTACAGAAGAGTATGATACTAAAAAAGAATTTATAAATAGAATGCCAAATGAGCTATTTCTCTACACTACATTCTACGGCGGCTACCCTCATACTAATGGAGGATTCCGAGCCAATTGGTCTGGCATGTTCACTGCCGAACCGCAGAGGGTCGATGGCCGGCGTGTTTACCCGCACATGACGCTTGCAGTACTCCAGGAATCCAACGGGGGCAAGAATACCATACTCCACGGGGAGCTGGCCCCAATTGTGGATGCCATGCATGCTCGCACCCAGCAGACCGTGCTTTCCGAGGAGGAGGAGAAGGAGGCCTTGTTCGAGAGGGAGGCTCCCCCCCCTTCCGGTCCGCGCGCCTTTGCTCGCGAAGAAAGGTTCCCGGTACTTTTACTTTCGTTTTTAGGACCTCACCACGGGCGAGTATTCTATGCTTGCATGGACGACACGGAGCTTGTCATTAGGCAATCGCGGCTCTACGACTTTAGAAGCCAGTCGACTGCTCCTGTGGATCTTTTCACTCGCCTCTACCTGAGTCAACCTCTTTCCGCCTAAGCTTTTCTGGCGTTGTTTCTTCTGCTTTCTTGTTTTTTTTTCTCATTTCCTTTAATACCGGCGATCCAGACCCAGGTCGTATGAAGACCGGGCATAGTTCTTCTCAGGTCGTCGGATGACCGAGTTATCACATTCTGTGTGAAATGAAAACCAGGTCGAATGCGGACCGGTAATTAGGGTGGTGATACCAACAGTTTATCCCACGTATTCCAGATACAGATTGATTGTAGCCCAATGGAATTTGAGTTTTTTTTCCCTTCACCTTTTAAAACCATCTACTGGATTGGCTTCTCGTAATGCAACAAAAGGTGTATTTATGGAACTGCATATTTTAGTAATGAATCTTCTATGCATATCGTAATGATGAGAAAATCAAAATATGTACACGGCAAGCAGTCCGATTGGCTACCAGTGACAGATGCCGAGGTACGGAACCGCCGCGGTGGAACTCAACATTTTTTCTCCAGGGCGTTTTGGGCGTTCTGGAACGTTAGCCGTGTTCTTATCGCGCCATATACTTAGACTGCTGGTTCCGCTGTCTTTTCCTTGTGTTTCTTTCCACTCTCTGATTTAGACAGACAGATACAATACACCTAATACAATGGAGTCCATCTCCTCCCTCGTCGCCTCCGTCTGGGGTTCCCTGGGCTTCTGGAAAGCCGCCGCCATCTTCTTTGCGCTGCTGAACCTCAAGACCTTCCCTATGGTCTGGCATGTGCGTTCTCTCTGCTACCATTCAGCCCAATTTCCTCCTATTAACCTCCTCTCTTCCTGTAGATCCGCGTATACCGCTACTTCTTCAAGCACGGCTACCTAATCACTCCCGCAGTTGAGCAGCCCGCGCGACCCAGCATCGAGCTCCTCGACCCCGTCAGCATCTACTCGCGTGCGCCCATCATGGAACTCGACTTCAACATGCACAAGTCCAACTCGACGTACTTTTCGGACCTGGACGTCTCGCGCACGGCCCTGATGTCCAGCATCGTGGTCAAGGGCGCCGCCTTGCTCGAGAAACAACTCGCCGCGACCGGCAAGCGCGGCCCTCTCGGCTTTATCCTCGGGAGCGTCTACACATGCTTCAAGCGCGAGATTCCGGCGTATGCGAAATACGAGGTCAAGTCGCATATCGCGAGCTATGATCATAAGTGGATCTATATTATCACGTACTTTTTGAAGCCGGGATCGAAGGCTCGGGTGGTGGATGCGGAGGCGTTGAAGAAGAAGCTGTATGCTGTTTCCATTAGTCGCTATGTTTTGAAGAAGGGTAGGTTTACGGTTCCTCCTATCGAGGCTTTCAAGGCCGCTGGGTATACGCCTTTGTTGGATGTTGTGGCAAATGGGAATGGGCATGCAACTGGGACGGAGAATGGCGATGCTCATGGCGACGTCAGTCGGCGCAAGGGGGCTGAGGCTGCGGATGGGGAGTGGGAGAGGTTGAGAGAAGAGGTCGATCGTGGATTGACCGTGGTTGAGCCATTCATTCAGCAGGAGGAGAAGCTGATGGAGGAATATGCCTATAAGATGAGTCTGCCTGGGTTTGCCTGAGCGTAGAATACATGTACAGTATGTATAGATTAGAGGTATCTTAGACAATAGACATAGACCATTGACTGCATGCAATTAGCCCTTGACAGCAGGTAGAACAAACATATAGTAATGCATAACATTGACCTCGTCAATCCTGCAAAGTCGTCGACAGCGCCTCCCACTCTTTTACCCTAACCCAGCATACTGTCCCTGCGATCCCGACCCAGCCAAAACCGCCTTTATCGACTTAATCTCCAACTCCTGGAACTGAACAATCCCCGGACGATCCGTCACCTCCACCGGATGCGCCGTTTTATTCTCAACCCTCATCTACTGCGCATCCCCAGTCTTATACTCAACAAACCACTCCCTCGGCAGCGCGTCCCCCATATCCGACCCAGCCGGCTGATCCGCGAAAAACACCATCAACGTCCCATTCAAAGTGACCGTCTCATTCCACGTATAACCCAACGTGCTCGTCTCAGGCGAGTCCTCACCCCCATACGAGCTCCAATAGTCAGGCGGCAGGGGATCCTCGCGCACAACCCCATCATTCAGCGCCTTGACCCAATACTGAATCGGGGTATCATTCTCCTAGCCCGGGACAGCTTTCAAAGCCACATTGTAGGTCTCCTGCGGTGCGAATGTCTGCGCCACGGTGTTGCTCTTCGGGTGACTCTGGCTATAGTCCCAGGTTAATTCGTCGAACACGACGCTGCGGGGGAAGTGTCCGCCTCTGTCGGCGTCTGCAGTATGATACACCAAATACCACGTTCCGTGACTTCGACCGCCCCGTGATACGACATCGTCGACGTTACGATGGGGAGAATCACGCCCTGGAAAGTCCACGGGCCGAGCGATGACGAGGCCATCCCGTATGCAATAAAGATGTGGTATGATGTAGACGTGCAAGGCGAGTCCTTGCTTGCGCCTTTGGCCGTAAAGAGCATGTAGTATGTGCCTTTGCGTTTCATGAACCACGGCGCTTTGAAGTACCCTGTGAGGCTTGTGACATGGATCACGTCGCTTTTGATGGTGACCATGCCTGAGTCGAGTCTGTACCCGAGCAGGTGTCCGAATTTTCCGAAGTAGATGTACACGCTGCCGTAGCTGTCCTACGAGGATACGGGCCAGGAGTGTGCACATATCTAAATGTCGAAAATCGATTCGTGAGTTGAAGAAGATTTGGTTGGTCAGCTACTCTACCTAATAATGATAGTAAAGCCTGTCTTAGCTTCGCCATGTTCGGCTACTAGACCTCAGCACCGCGATGAGGTGCAGGCTTATCGCTGAGGACCCGGTCCTCATTTGACCTGGGCTGAGATATCTTGGATTATTCCGCAAGGTAAAATAGGATCGGTCTTCTTTCGACCTGATTTGAACACAGGCTGGTCTACTGTACGACCTAGCGACGATTCGCCGTATCCGAGATAGGTGACAATGTCAAAGAGCTACTGCAAGAGCGACCTCTGCAAAGTCCCTCATTTGTTCGGCGTCATTGATCTTCCAAGGACCAAACCTGTTTGTTTCCATGAAGCCAGTGTTGGCGGTCGGTCCGTAATTGTGCAGGTAGTCAACCCAGCGATCGTTATACCTGTGGAAGCTCATGTAAATCTCGTCGCCGTCCTGGGAGACGGTAACGCGCCTGGGCATTATCAACTAAGAAAGAGCAATTGAAACCCTGAATCTGGTAGAGCGCTTACTGGTGGTCCTGTACGGTACTAACAGGGTCAGGATATTGCTTGATCCACGCAACGATCTGTGCAACCTCCTGCATATCAACTTGCGGGGAGTGGTAACGTCGCTCTACTCTCTTACATTCGACGATGGCTTCGATGCTGTCGGTTGCGATGTCTTGCAATTGACCATCGGTTATTGCGACAAAGTGCTGAGCACGGTTCCTTCGGGGCCTCAAAGGGCCAATGGTTCCAAAGTCCGCAGTCAGCCTGATTTTGGATACTCGCCATTGCCGCGTAGGATTGGAGTGCAAACCGAGGATGGTTTGCAACAGGAGAAGGAAGCTGGAATTCACGGCGTCTTCGTCATGTCGGATCAACGGGGCACTCCGGTTCCGTAAGCCACGAATCACCTCATATTGCTGTTCCAGCACTCGTTCGAACTTGCCGATGTTATGCCACTGGTCGGTGCCCACAACGGCCAGGTAATTGTTAAGATCCTGTGACACGACGAGGGTGTTCCGTGCTGTTTGGAGGTTCGTGTGCGAAATGAAGTTAGTACCAGGAGGATCATTCCACTCCCTGATTTCGGGACAGATGGTACGAAAAAGAAGAAATTGTTCTTGAGTTATTTGGGAACCAGAACTTAACTCTTGACAGCTTTGTAAATTTCTGTCGGTCACACCGGCCTCTGCTGCGTTGGCCTGCCAGTGCTGCACAGTCTCTGGGACGCGATCAAAGAAGCATGGGGGAGCCATGATGGAGGGGTACAAGTGTTGCTTGCTAGATAAGGGAGACGACGGTTTTGCTTTCAAGACCTGCTTGTTGTTTGAATGTGGGATATGAGATGGCAAAGAAAGATGGGGTGCCAGGATCTTAGTTGTCTCTGGGGCCTCTCGGTACCTGGGGGTGGACACAAGTGAATTACCACTAACAACATTCATACAATTTGGACGGTGAATCACTATCAACTTGTCCGTATATGATAGCACCCGTTGAATGTACAATCCCTTGCCAAGCTCAAGGGGTGGAGATCTTACATTCACTAGAGGGCTATACAATATGGCAAGTCAAGAGACCGGCTCTCAATCCCCTTTTCTATTCTTTTGGATCTAGCCTATTATTACTAGAATGCAACAACATCCCTAAATGGGGATCGAATAATGGTACAATCAGCTATTGAACTGTCAATGGTAAGCAGAGCCACGAGATTAGTATAAATAGTAGCCCTCCCCCCAAAATTGGCGGACTTAGTAGTTTCGTAACCATTTCGCCGTACACATGCGCCATGAACGAAGCCATCCACGCCCCAGTTGAACAGCCACACGCTGGCCGTGTGGCAGGAGAAGGACGAGGAGGAGGCCGAGGAGGCCGAGGAAGGGGGCGAAGAGGCAAGGTATATAGTGAGCCCTCTTTTCAGTATCATTACTTAGCTGACTGCGGTTATAAAAGAGACGCCACAGGGACCGCTGCGCTCACTGTGACAAACGGGGTCACCACATGATGGAGTGCGAAGAGTATTGGGGCCTTCGGGCACTCGTAAGTGGTATCTTGAATCGTGTTTTTCTTGGTTACTGACAGAGTGATAGGGCCGGCGATTGATGGAGGTTGGCGAGTTCCATTACGAAATCACCCTACTTGTCTAACCATAGAAATAGTCGCACCGAGCAGGCCACCGTGGCCGTGGTGGACAACACCACCAACAGCAGCAGCAGCACCAGCCCCAGCAGCCCCAGCAGCAGCAGCAGCAGCTTCCCCTACGCCTTCAGGCACCGCCGCCACCGCAGCAATCACAGGAGCAGCAGCAGCGCGAGGACGCAATGAGCCTGCTTCGTGCCCTTAGCCGCGATGCGCAGAGGTACGAGACATTACACAACTTGGAAAGTCTGCAAGGCCAATACTAACAGTTTGTTCCTTTCTAGAGCTTTGTTTGAGCAGCTGTGAGTGATTTGGCTGTCCCAGTTCCGTAGATTGGAGTTTCAAGGGATGAAACTAACGGCATGTTAGTGAGATGGACGAACAGAAGAAGGTAGGCATGAGAATGGGTTAGTTCATGGCAATCTTTTCCTTTCTGATTTTGCAATCGACTGACGGTCCTGTTCATAGAATGAGCGTGTTTTGGGTGTTTCTTTTTTCTTTTTTCTTTTTTCTGTTTTTTGTTTTTCGTTTTTTCCGCGGTGTTTTCGTTGCTGTTTTCTTCGGTGTTTTGTCGCCTTTCCCCGGCTCAGGACGAGGGGATATAAAAAAGAAAAGAGAAAAAAGAAGGGAAAAAAAGAATCAAATGAAAAAAAAGTCCGGGCTGGTCCCGGCCAATGTGAAAAATCTTTGTGCCTGTTGTTTTGTACAATTTCTTCAGTGAGTAGAAAGCTCCTCTGCTACCAGCCCATATGCCATGGATGGAAGACGCGGTTAGGGACAAGATTTACTGAACAGCGATTCGCTAACGAGCTTCGCAGGTGATCTTGTTATTGATAGGTAGGGTGGAACAACCAATATCCAGAAGCAAGGAGAACCTTTCCACAAGCATAGATTGGCTACGGGCTTTTTGCCACATTTGCAAAACCGGTTTCTGTCTGTAGATACTCTCCGATGGAGTGTACTTAAGAAAAATGGTTCACCACACCGAATGCCACATTTTTCTCAACTTCGGAAGTTTTATCGCAGATCATACATGTCAAAGACGCTTTGAAATCTCGGAATCTGTAACAATGTGGGACTATTTCGATGGCAAATGTGTCTTCATTACCGGGGGATCTGGATTCTTGGGAACGGCCATTGTCTATCGGCTAGTGACTCGCACGGCAGCTTCCCCTATCTATATCCTCTGTCGAGGTGGGAGAAGGTCAGTTCCGATCCTGTCAAATGCAGAGACCTTAGAGATGCAGAAGGGCTCATAGCTATGCGGCATAGGGCGCTTTACGCGAGATGGACAGGGTCTCTGCCGCCCCCATATGCAGACACACTGTGCAAGTCAGATCGCCTTATCGTTCTTAACGGCGACATTATACAACCTAGTATGGGGCTATCCGACTCACAAATTAGCATGCTCCGCGAAAATGCCGAGATATTCATCCATGCAGCGTCCCCCATCAATCTTACGTCGAGTCTAGCCGACCTAGCGACGCCAATAGTGAAAGCCACGGAGATGGCTGCAAAACTTGCTCTCTCTTGCCAACACCTCACTCGGTTTGTCTATGTGTCCAGTGCATATGCGAACGCTCATCTTGGGCAACGCAGCGAGCTGAGCGACGCCCCAATCGACGAGAGGATCTATCCACCTTCACATGAAATGCCCGTTCTCTCGGAGTGGGAGGAGGTGCAAAAAACAGGAACCAGCCCAGTCTTCGAAACAGAGGATCATCCGTGGACATATGCCTATGCTAAATACCTGACTGAGCGTTTACTGGTTCGGTGGTTCAGCGGTGTCGATGCGGCCAGAAAATTGCTCGTCATACGCCCTTCCTCGATCGGCCCTGCCCAAAAGCTGCCTTATCCAGGATATTGCTTTCCACAGTCGACGCCGACAACATCAGTTGCGGCGGCGTTTCTGTTGAGCAAAGAGTCGAAAATAAGGATTGCCACTCGATGCACAAATCCCGGTACTGAAGCCTACACGGACGAAGTCCCGGTCGACGTCGTTGTAGACCGTCTTCTGAGCCACCTGGCTCTCGGTACCATTGGCTATGTCCACGCAGTGAGTGGAAAGCGAGCACGAATGAGCTTTATTGAATGGTGGCAGTCAATGATGCAACTTCGGCGGGTCCCCTGGGAACTTAAAGTTGAATGGGTGTACGAGAACTGGAAAACACCCAACCAACATCCCGTTGCTCGACTTTGGGTGACTATAGGAAGCTGCTTATGCTTTTCCGAAAATCGCACTCTGGCGATTAGAGAAGAGCTGGTCGCTCATGGAGACTGCTCGGATCTGCAGCTTTTCACCACGACTCATATGGGCAGGCAGCTGCGAGAACGGACAAAGCATATTCGGTCGGTCATGGATGACATGGCAGCTAAGATGCCAGGGGGCGCTGAGATTGTTCGGAAGTATTACGGGAACTTTGGTAGAGAGCAACATGGAAGTCCTCAGGTGAAGGCTCGTCTGTAATCGATTCAAAAAAAAAAGGATATTGGACCATATGGGGTGCCCCTGCTGATTCAGTTCAATGACACTCATCCATATACATCATTAACATATACATCATTGAATTTCAATCGACCTCACACATACCATATACCGACGGCGAAAGGTCAATACACCTCCGCGGCCACTTTCTCCAACAAAGGCGTATCATCAGTAATGGGAGACAGTCGCTCAGGCGCGTCCCAAAAGATACCGTCAGAACTACAACCGCTATTCGGTTCTTTGTAAAATCCATCCGTATCCGAGTCGACTCGCAATGGAAGACACGAGATGAAACCGGACTCCATGAGCCTTTCCGGGCTCTCTCCCTCTGTTGGCATCTGATTGATAACACTCAGCAAGTCGTCAAATGCACAGGAAAGGCCCTCCGTTAGGTCAGGTCGTTGGTGTAAACGATTACTAAAATCTCCCACTGTGTATTGTTTGTCGTATTTCATACGGAAATGATCGGTAGAGGACAAGATGCGAATGGTCTCAAGATCTGCATACAGTGCAGCAATCTGAAGGAGATGCGGGCCTTTCAAACGCGGGCACACAGAGTATTCGTGCCATCGATCTAGCATCAGACGCAGGAAATTGTGGCTGTTGTATGTAATCGCGGTGGTCAGAGGGCTCGACCCGTCGGCGGAGATGGCATTGATGTCGGCGCCGTATTCAAGAAGCAGCATGGCGAAGCTAGCATTGTCTGTTCGTGCTGTGTCTATTTTGACTGGCGCCTCGACTTGATTTGCCTGTCCTTGAAGCATCTCCTACCCGCGCGATACGTTGATCGACGGCGGCAAGACCCTTCACGAAATTATCTTGTAGAACAATGCAATAATCACAGCCCAACCGCGCAGTGTAAGCGCTGCTGAATGCAACCCCCATCTGCCCGGCTGCTGAATGGTGCATCTATTGTACGCTGCGTCGACTAGGTAGGTCGACGTCCTTCCGCTTCAGAAATAATGTTATTGCGACTGACAAGTGGAGCGTCCGGACATGTTCCCCTCTTTGTTATCTCGCAGATGCCCGCCCTGCTAATCGAAAAAGCACAGGATCATACTTTGTATTGATATCCTTAGCCTCAGGTGCTACAGGGAATTTGATCCAGCTTAAGATGCGTTTCGGTCAAGATTTCCATCTCCACCAGGTCCCGGAATGGGCGGATGCTTACGTCCCTTACTCGTCGCTGAAGCAGTTATATAGCCAAGCTGTACGGAAGGCGGAGTCTACTAAACCGGACTTCTCAGGTCTGTCGTTAACCCGTTCCACGACATTAGCATATTCCTGATGTTGAGCAGAATTATATACGGCGCTAGAACAAAGCATAGGTTCGGTCGCCGACTCTTACAAGAAGCGCCATGAAATGCTGTGCCTGTATGAAGCAGAGCTCAGCCGAAAGGCCAGCATATCGCGAGCTATGAGTGCTTCCGAGCTTTACAGTCTGAGTGAAAATATGAAGGACGTCAATGCCAGCTTCAATAAACTGCAGTGGTTTTTCCGTGTCAACAACGAAGCACTCGCTCGGATTTATGCGAAAGTCGAAACATGGGATGCTCCATATGATGAATGGCAAAGTCACAGATAACAGTTCACCAAACTCGCTGAGACTCGGAACCAGTTGGTCTCCCCACCAACAGAGCGACTGGACTCTTTGGTGAAAGATGTTTGTCAAGCCCGGGCGGATGCGGAGGCATCAGAGACATCTAAGCTCTCGTGTCTAAAAGCTTCCATCGATCGCTTCAGCTCTTCTTCCCACTTGGCAGAGTATTCAGAACGCCTGTCTTGGTGCATTTTGAATGATCAGGAAACAGAGCTTAGTCAAATACTGGACACGGCTTACAAGAAGAATAATCCGCCGGGTGATTTTCCTCTTGACGGATTTCTGGAACACCTTGCATATCTTTCAATTGCATCCTCTGCTACAGGGTGCTCTCATACTCTGCTGTTGGAACACATGCCCTTGCACGGTGTTAAAGCAAACCGCCTTCTCCTGACTCATATGATTATCACTTCAGGTCAACATCGGCATTTAGCAGATCCCGAAGACTTGTTTATTACAACCAGGTGCGAATGCGACGACCACTACGACATTTCCGGGGGTCATCTGTTCCACCTGGTACTCCGGACAGTTGGTGATTCCATACCCAATATCTTGTCAATGAAGGATACCCTGGATCGCATCCCTCTTCACTATGCTGCATTCTATGGTCTCGCGAATGTTTCTAGGCAGATTATAGGGGCATCACGTACCTCCAACGCGGAAAATTGCGCCAGCCAGATCTTGGCAAAGGACTTTCAGCAATACAGCCCTTTGCATTATGCCGTCATCAATAACCACCCTAGTGTTGTGAAAAGACTTCTGGGCATTCTTTACTCGACCGATCACGCCAACATCCAGCCCAGACATGAGAAACTCATCTTCAGCCTTCTCTCTATAGCGATTCGCTCCAAGTCCGACGACATAGTGGAGCTTCTAGCGAAATATCATGGTGAACCCCAAACAGTCTCTACCCAAGGAGAATCTACCCTGTATCTTGCAGCTCGATCCGGTCGTGAGAGCTACGTCAAAATATTGCTTGAAAATGGCGCATCCTCTAGTATCAACACACCAGAACCGGTCTATGGCGGGACACCACTATTTATTGCATGTGTGCATGGTCACGAATCAATTGTTCGAGTCCTTCTACAAGCAGGGGCTAAGCAAGATATACTAGACCATAAGGGCTGGGTACCTAAAGAACACGCCGCTTTACGAGGTCATCTAGCGTTGGCCGAAAAGCTTGCTTCATTGGATACGCCCAGACCTTGCGATGGCCCTGCCGCATTTCCAATCAAAAGGGATTCGGAGGTTAAGCAGACCCTTGATCAGAAGAAAACCCATGCGATTGTCAATCTTGGGATTCTACAATGCGGCAAAAATGTCAAGGCAGTGGACTTGGAGTGTACTGAGAACGATCTCACCGATATCAAAGATGGGCTCTCGCTGAAAATATCTGTCTCAGAGAAACAAAATGGAACTTACGTTGTTGAGCTGCCTTTCTTAGCGGATATCGTAAATGATCCGTTTTCTTCACACTCTCTGACCCAAGTAGGGCCTCAATCTCTTTCAAACTATTACGGCACGTCCCAGGACACCATCCCTCGCGTAGCCTAATTGGCAGCGCCACGGCTCTCTTGGAAGGCCTGAGTGCGGCTTTTGGAGAGAATCGTGAGTGCCTTGTCAGAGAGAGAACTATACCAATCATCGAAAAAGAGACGTTGAATGTCATTGGCAGCTTAACGTACACTATCTTACTTACCAAGCCGATGGCAAGTTCGGTCTCGTCATTTGCACCGGGCTCTTCTATTAAAAGCGATCACGTACAGCTTGTTGGGCATCGAGGTATTTGAAGAAATAAGTATGCATGGGTAAACATTCTAATGCTGCTATAGGCCTCGGCCAGAACACAGCCAGCCGAAACTACCTCCAGCTAGGCGAGAACACCGTCGAGGCATGAACAGCAGCTCTATCGATATCTTATCAACATTGCTAACATACACGTAGTCATTCCTTACGGCTGCAGCACACGGAGCCACACATGTTGAGGTAAGGAGTCATCTTTCTTGAGCCAAACTTCGCTAACGGCGTCTTCAGTTTGGTAAGGACTCTTTGCTGATTAGGACCGCTTCATACTAAATCCAAGAAGATGCACAGTTAACAAGGGATCTCGTCCCTATTATATTTCACGATTTCTCACTGAGCGAATCTGGAACGGACATTCCTATCCATGACTTGACTTTAGATCAGGTAAAAGCCCCAGGCTCCATGCCAAGACTTACGCTCACATTGCGCAGTTCATGCACGCGAGCAATCTCCAATCCCCCCGAGGAGACCCCGTATCCATTCTGGGGGTTCCTGACAAGCAAAATGCCCGATCCAAGCCTCGATCGCGATCATTATCCCGAGGACACATGCATGGAACCCAAGCCATTCGCGAAAGAATGAAATATACCGTCGACTTCATGAACAAAGGCTTCAAGCCTAATACGCGCGGTGATTTTATCCAAGACTCCTTTACCACACTAGATGAATTGCTTGAGAAGCTCCCAGAATCAATTGGTTTTAATATTGAGGTGAAATACCCTCGTCTTCACGAGGCCGCTGAGGCCGGCGTCGCGCCGATCGCCATTGAGATCAACATATTTGTAGACAAAATTCTTGAACGAATCTTTCGCTCTGAAAAGAATTCGAATCGCGATATCATCCTGTCATCATTTACCCCGGAAGTTTGCATTCTGCTTGCGACCAAGCAGCGAAGATACCCCGTTATGTTCATTACCAATGCAGGCAAGCTGCCAATGACCGACAAGGAGATGAGAGCGAGCAGTTTGCAAGCCGCCGTGCGATTTGCAAAACGATGGAATCTCACTGGAATTGTCTTTGCGTCAGAGGCACTGATTACTTTCCCTAGGAGCATCGACTTCTCGGAAACTTTACCCACTTTACTAATGGCGTGAATCCGAGTTTCTATCAATGCCAGGTCTCACTCAAACTCCATGTCTTCCAACCCCCGGTCGCCTTGACAGACAAGCTCCTATCTTTGTAAGGGAGGTCAGATACACTCATGCTTTGGGACGCACAGCTGAGAGGATATATGGAGACCGATACTGATCTTTTCAGACCAGAACGCTGGGGCTCGATGTGGCTGATAAGCTAGGCGTCTATTCCGTTCAATTGGGAACCGCAGATTTGTTTGAGACGTGGGTATTGATCCTGTGCAAATCGCGATCGTTTGTCTGACAGGCTTTGGTCAGAGCAGCTTGCTTTAACTAACGCTGGTTTCATCATAGTCAACTGCTGAAGGGTTTGACGGTCTCTGATGATGTGCTCACCTCGATTCTGCAAGTTACTCCGTTCCTCCACATGCTTTGGCAATCGTTTGGGTATGCAAAACGGTGTGTATCCCTACGTTCAAATTCTTTCATCGAAGAACAGTTAAAGTATAGAAAAACGCTGGGCTTAGGTAGGGCATAACTAACGGCTTCGGTTCCAAACACAGAATCTATATGCATTGGCCCAAGAACGCCGAGGGTATGTTCTCGCGACTTCATGCCACCTGATGGAAGCAATCCCACAGTACCAGAGAACACTCTTTTCTCTTACTTCTTATCGAAGGCCTTACATCCCATGTTGACCTTTTGTGCTCCTACTTGATTCTCGTCTTTCCAGGCTTCCGCGGCTTCCTATATCCCTCATGCGTTCAACGTAGCCTCATACTGAATTTTCCTGCTGTTCAACTGACTTGGGATTGTTCATGGGTCCGGTGTCGTGATCAGCTGAATGTCCAACGCGTCGAACTGGCCTCTCAGCATGCTCGATTTCGACCAGACAGCGGCCGAATCCAAGCACTGATGCCGAGATGGCTCGCAGCCGGGATGCGGGCCAAGCGTGCCGATGCGAAATGTCAGATAGGATGTGCGAGGTTTCTGGCTGGACAGCAACTGTCTGCGTGCTGTCACCATTAATATTAGCTGTCTTGCACGATGCATCCATCACGGCTGTGGGGTCACAGCTTCTATTATGCTATCATGTTCCACATGGGACACTGACTGGTGGGTCTGGCCTGTGTCGCTGGTTATAAAGGCGAGAATTAAACCTGTCAACTCTGAAAGTCTCGTCGGCATTGGATTGACTGGTATTCTGGCCTAGAAAGCCTTGTAAATGGCCTTGTCGCAGAAAGAAACAGAGGCGACTACTTGGTCGCCGCCCATATCGTCGACGGCGTCATCGGATCACGACGAGAGCTATAGATTTCACAAAAGAACCAGGGCCTGGAATATACCCCGGAAGAGGCGAAAAGGTGCTGCGGAAAATCGGCTTTCGGTTGATCCCATTGATGTTTGTCATTTACATGCTGCAGGTTAGGAAAATGTGTTTTATTCTGTGCTTCATCCTGTTGATGATTCAAGTATTTTGATAAAAAAAATTACCAATTTTGCCTTCATGTATGGCCTCAAATAGGGGACACATCACAGGATCGCAATATTCATGGCTAGGTATATCGGAATTCTGGGTCTCTTCTACTTTCACTAGTACGACCCAGCTCGACATTCTAACTTCGGATACCTGATCGCGCAGTGGCCAGCTGGTCTTGCTCTACAGAAACCTCCTCTTGGGAAGGTCCTCAGCATCACTACTCTGGGTAGGTCACCCCAGCTCAATTGTTCGGCAAAAACGCTGACTCTGTAGTTTGGGGTGCACCCCTAATGACCACCCATGCTTCTCACAACTTCGCTGGGATCGTGACCAACCGCTTCCTACTCGGCTTTGTCGAAGCCATCGTGAATCCCGGTTTCGTGCTGATGATGAGCATGTGGTATGCGACGATCGAGCAGCCACTGCGCCTCGAAGCCTACTACTGCACCAATGGCATTACCACGATGTTTGGAGGGTGAGCTGACAACCCAGTTCCCATAAAACGAGGCTCACGAAACATAATAGACTAATCGAATATGCGGTCGGGCACATCACGGCTGGTCTGCTCAGGTTGGATATATGTGTTCCTCATCTTCGGTGCATTTTCCGTCGCCACTGGCATCATCGCCCTGATCCTCTTTCCGGATCTACCCTCCACCGCGAAATTTCCTGAACGAGCGGGAGAAAGCAATTGCCGTTTAACGGGTTGCCATTAACGCCAGGATATGAAGAACAACAAGTTCAATTGGTACCAGGTGTGGCAGACTGCATGGGAACGAAAGACGTGGCTGTTGTTCATCATGGCAGTTGGTGCTCAGGTTCCGAACTGAGCACTCACAAGTGTAAGGAGCATCTCTAGCCCGAGCTCGAGATCACATATTAAGAAGCTCATATGGGACAGTTCACCTCTATTATTGTCAAGTCCTTCGGCTTCGATACCCTCGGCACCCAATGCATACAGATCCCCGGCGGCGCGGTACAATTCCTGAATCTCATGGCCGGAGGAGTCATCGCCACCAATTACGGCGACAAATTCCACTCCCGAAGCGCACGCATTATCGTTGCCAACACCGTTTGCAGCATTGGCTCTGGCCTGCTTGTCAGATTGCCTGATTCGAACAAATGGGGTCGCCTGGTGGCCCTCTGGCTGTGCTATTCCCAAGGCCTCGGCTTCAGCATTAGCTTCACATTGGTCAGTTCTAATATCGCTAGCCATACGAAGAAGCAAGTAACAGGGCTCTGCTGTTCACGGGATACTGCGTGGGCAATATCATTGGGACGCAAACTTTTCGGGATAATGAGGCACCGGGATATCATAGTGCCTATGTTGTGTGAGTGTTTCTACATTTCTTGTTCTGGGAGGAATTGTGCTGATAATAGACAGGATACTCGTCGAGTACTCGGTGAAATTGGTTTCCATCACGGCTCTTCACCTACACATGTACCTGGAAAACAAGTGCAGAGATCGCACAGCAATTGACGGAGATAGCGAGGAAGCAGAAGGTATTGAAAATGGAATGCTGGTAAATGCACTTTATCGCCTTCATTTAGAAAGTGTGCTTGCTAACCAATGCTCTGACTAGGGCCAAACGGAACTCAATAACACGGCTTTCCACTATGTTATATAGAAATGCCTGTGCTGTGCAGCATTCCTCTAAATCAACTAGTGGCATTATTTTCAGGGGTTGGTTTCCAAACGCTGTTTCGTCTTGGAATCTGGACGATTCGGCTTCCCTCTCTACAACGGTGCACTGCTTTTTGCCCAACAAGTAAAGAACGAAGCTTCATAAGGTAAAGTATATACTGTCAGATGGGATTGATACAGAGTATAATTCTCTCTATTCTCGAAGTTTATAATAAAAGCAACGGGGGAGCAAGTGCTGAACACTAGAATGTGTCGACCCTAGTTCGACTTGCACAAAGGCCCATAGCTTTCTGCACCAGTCGACTCCTCCCAGCCCTCACTACCAATACAATGATGACACCAGAACACCCCTTCCGGATCATACTTCTCCTTGACCGCACTAAGCCAGTCATACATCTCTCCATACCAATCATGCTTGTAGTCAGGATCATTCCGGTCGGCTTCATTCACGTACGTGCCCATTCCCGGCGTCATATCCTTCATTGCCTTCAGTTTCTGGCTGGTAGCCATGTTCAGCACGGATTCTCTCGATGCATTACCGCCCTGCCATGTTTCAACAAGCCCCATCAATAGGTATGTCTTGCGCCATACCGGGTTGACGGAGGTGAGTGGCGCCGGCTCAAGGACCTTGCCACCACCAACAAGACAGAGCTCCAGGCCGGCTGCTTTCGGCTTTATTTCAGAGGCTGGAGTAGTGAACAGGATGGAGATTAATCTTTTTAGTTTTCCTTGTTGAGAAATTAAGGATCGCTTATCAAAGAACCTCGATGGTAGGACAGCACTTGACCCGGCTTGGTTCAGATGGCTACCGCTGCCTTGGAAATATGCCTGCCAGTTGGGGAGATGGGTGAACTTGGATAAAACATTAACCTTGGTTCCGTTCAAAGAAGACAGATGGTCAATAATCTCGCGGTTCATGGTTTGCTTGCCGGATTCGATGTCGGAGTGCGTGGTATTGGTGTTTAGCAGTTTCGAGAAACTGTGCTGGTATTGACTTTTCAGCAAAATTCCGTTGCCTGAGAATCCTTCATCCGATATTAAGGGGTATTTTGATATCATGTATCCCATGGCGTTCTGGAAGTCTGACAAATTGCCTCCTACCGCTGCAACGCTCAAGGTGTGCATTAAGACTGGCTGTGTTGGGTACACCTTAACAGTAGCCGACACCACAACGCCGTACGTACCGCCGCCGCCGCCGCGCAAAGCCATGAAGAGATCCGTATGTTGACACTCGTTGGCTATGACAGTCTCTCCAGATGCCAGAACGACCTTGTATTCGAGGACCTGGTCTGCCCCGAGGCCGAAATCGTGAGATGTTAAACCGTGGCCGCCACCTTGTAAGTAGCCGCCAATTACACCGACAGACTTGACTGTTGTTAGCTTATTCTATCATAGTACAATGGATACACATACCCTCTCGCTACCGCCGACCGCGATAACACCATGTTCGGCTGCCTTGGCATAGACGTCTTGCCAAACATATCCGCCGCCCACAGTAATTGCATTCCCAGTCCAGTTGGATTTGCACTGGGTTGACGAGGTATATCGCTTATGAAAATGAATTCCATCCCTGATATGCCTTATCCAGATAGATAGGCTGCCATATCCTTGAGATCTGATTCCTCTGTCAGCATTCGTAATAGCTTGTGGTAGACACGATCACCTACCTTCCAACAATATCATGGCCCGTGTTCTTGATAACAAGACGCACATTATTCTCTTTGGAAAACTTAATCCCAGCAGCGACATCATTTTGGTTCGTCGCATTAATAGTATAAACAGGCGAAGGCCCCAACGCACACGTTGAATTTAAAGAAGAGTTTGTCGGTACACAAGACTCAGACAGAGGGTAGGTATACCCAACCGGAGACTTTTCTTGGAACCATGAATTGGTCCAGTTCGCAGTGATACCCTTGCAGAGCTGAGCGTCATAGTCCGCCCCCTTGAAGCATAGCTTCGCGATGGGCTGGTTCGCAATGAGCTTGCCGCTGACGGTATCATTCAGGGAGTTCCAGTTGGAGTGCGAGGGCCAGCAGTCATCGGATGGAGTCTATTCGGTGGGGCAAGTCAGTATGGTTTCATGGACAAGAAAGGCTGACATACACATTTGCAGTCGGCATACGCAGATTGTGCTGCTGCCAGGAGAAGAAAGGCTTTATAAAGCATGGTTACTGGGTGTTCGAGTGATGGGTGTTCAGATGGAGAGTAGGCGAGATGCGGTCAATTTATACCTTTTATTTCAGCCAGCTGACGATCCTTCATGCTCTTAGTCCGGGCACCTTCGCCATCTACATAACTATTTGAGAAGTTATGATGCCAAGATTCAATGAGAATCGCCTCACATGTTTCCTAATTTGGTAAATACCAACGCCAAGACGCGAAGTGGGTCTATACCAGAGACTGAAAGCCCGAAATAAAGGCGAAGCAATGCTTCGCCGAAACTATAATCCAGGCTGTGACGTTCGTGCATTGAGTGCGTGGCCCTGGACTCCTGGTGGATTTGAAGAGAGTTGAAGATATGGGCGAGATCGGCACACAGGTTCCTAGCCTCTGACTCGGCTCAATCATGGGGCCAATAGCTGTTGGGCCGCCGATTGTAAACCCAATGAGGTTATCCATGTGGTGTTGGTTTGGATCACACATGTTTTGTGAAGGGGACTTGTGATATGACACCATAAACGAAATAATAGCCAGGGGCCAAAACAGACCAAAGCCTGATCTATCAACAAAGTCACCGCACTAGCTAGTCCCAACATGGGAAATACACCTGCCAAGAAGTGATCTACAGCGTCAAGCCGATCGGTAATTTGAAATTTCCAATGGAGCACTGCCAACCCGGAAGCGTATAATTAAAGGATTTCATCATTCATAGGTACGTAAGCGGATTTGGGTTGGGCCTTTTATGGAATTTGCTTCTTCATTCTTATCACAACGCTGCTTCTGCCCCTTATATCCTTCGATTCATGTATTTCTGAACACGATGGATACTCCCATGCAAGAAGTTGAATCACTGTTTCACCGTGGCCAAGCGGCTGTTCAGTTTGAACATCTCATAGGGATTTGTATCCGAATTGGTCGGGTTCAGGAACTCAAGCTTTACGCGATGTTCAAACACCAAGCAATAGGCCGATCCACCAAGGTGAAACATTCCAAGCTGCTGTCCCTTCTGCACATGCTGGGTTTTGTAGACCGTGATTTCACAGCTTGAAATCTCATTCATTCCGATCGCAATGAAGCATACCAGCCCAATAGCCGGGTTATCCGATTCGATAAAAATAAGCGCTCGCGTAGCAACCGAGGCAAGATATAACTGCGAAAGGTTCGGACCCGACGGGTCAGGGTTGGGAAATAAATGTGATCGGACGTTAGAGTAGTAGGTGCCTGGAATATGCACTACCTTCTTCACCGTCCCTGAGATGGGAGCATGCCAGCGATGATAGCAAGCGGAGCTCAGCCAGCCTTGATAGACAGTGCCATTAAAGAATCGGGAACTGTATGAGTCGGAGTCCATCATGTCGATTATGGAATACGGCTGGGACTTCAGCCAAAACGTGTCGCGATCTTTGACCCTTTCTACTACTTTCTGCTTGCCGGCTTCGCAGGCATTGACGATCACATTGGCGTCTTGGTCTTCCTGGCTCACATCGCGTACACCCGTACAGAACTCGCGGGTGAAGAACTTATCCCAGCTGGGAAACCCCCAAGTAGGAGAATTAGGGTCGCATTTATAAAGCCCCTCGATAGGGGAGTCGCGCGGCCACTGGGCATAGTCCTTCATGATGTTTTGATAATTGGTGCTGAACCAATTTTTGTCGCAATCTGCCTTGTGGTTTATGAATTCGGTTGACTTGGGGTCATATTTGAGAAAGTCTCCCCATCTGTCGACGATTTTCTTCAACTTTTCATTGACATGTTTGTTCAGGAAGAACACATAACCGCTTGTTGTATTTGCTGGCCAATTGAGCACCGCGTTAAAAGGAACAGTGATGGCGCTCAAGCCAGCTCCTGTTGCCCGCACATACGGTGCAGAGATCAGGATCTCATTGAAGACTTTCAGCGTTTGGTCAAAGTCCTGGACGTCGTACGTGGCATCGCCTTCCACGCGAGGGATTTCCTCAAACATCTTTCTCGCAAGAGCGTTGAGGGCAGGGTCATCCTGCACAAGGCTTTGGAAGTCCTTAATGACAGGATCAAGCTCTTTGGGGTTGCTCTCGGCTTGTTTTATCAGACCCCTGAGCCATCTGCAGACTTCTTCGGGCGAAGGCAGCCAGTCTCCGAATCGGGAATTATTATGGTACAGTTGAGCTGAGTCAGACATTTTTAGGTAGGGTCTGGTGCTTTTATGGAAAAGAAATTAATAAGAAATCCAGTCAGAGCACTGTGGTATATTCTGTTAAGCTTTCGATAAGGGGACACACAAAGAACGTCTTCGAAATATTCATGTTAAAATTCAGAACCATGAAGAACTCTCTTTTATAACTTCTGGTATTCAGGTTACATTCTATTTTTTGAGGTATTTGCTCGGTGATGCATGATTCCCAATGCGAACATTGATCCTGACACTAAAGAATCGATGACAGCTCCACTTCTCCGGGTGCGGAATACCCAGTCTTTCTAGGTACATCGCAACTACGCAACATACCAATGCAACGGTAGCGTATCCACAATTAAGGTCCGGCCCTTTCCAACTTCCTGTTATGAGTGGGCCCTGGGAAACCGGTCTGATTACTCTCCTATTCGGCATGGACTAAACTAGCTACGCATGCAAAGTAGTATTAAGGCTATACTCGTCACACACTTGTTCGGTCTTACGTCAAGCATAACTAGACAGCTGCTCAAGTGTAACATCATCCAAGGATATGTAGTATTGATGGTTATATGGTTTTTGTGTGCGTCATGGTCTGTGAAAATTTGAAATAGTGTATATAAAGTCTACTAGGACTAGGCCCATCCTCGTCAACTTTATGAGGGTCAGCCAACCATTCAGCCTAAAACGTTAGTACACTTCCTACGACCGTCCAAAATGCAGTTCTGGTACTTGTCCTATATAGCTCTGGTGGCTACTGTCGCAAGTGTTGAGGCCAAGATAGTAAGTTCTCGTATATGTACGCTAGATCAGGCATCGTCAGCTAACTTACACTTAGGCCTCTTTCACTTCTGCGCTGGACTGCGTAGGTACATTAACCACTATCCAATGGTCCAGTTGTATCGCAAAGTCAGTTTATACCTATGATTATACTCCCCACACACTGCACTGGTGCTCATCCCATATTACAGTGGAGAAGTCCAGTCAATCACTGTTCCTCAGGCAGACGCATATGTTCAGTTCTTCTGTTATGAATATAGGTTAGATCTGAAGCCCCAAGCAATACGCTGCCAACTAAGAATCTCCAGGTTGGAGGATGAATCCTGCATCGAAACACAAACCACTTTACAATCAGGTTGTTCAGACCTGAATTATGAACGGACTAACTGCACATACTGGCCGAGAAGACTCAACGTAAGTTCATAGCCCATATTTCAATCTAGGCTTCCTGTTACTTACACTATATGACTCCGCCTAGGCTACTGTGTATCCCCAGGCCAACTTTGAAGGCCAACCTACCGTGCTTCCCAATATTGTGTCTCCCGAGTGCAATGTCCTATCTAATATTGGGTATGTTAAGTGAAATCTCCGTGCTAAAATGAAACTTAGCTAACAAAATACATAGAATAACCTCCGTTGGATCAATCATTGTCCCGCCCGCTTATAACTGCTCCTTATTCCCGTAGGTAAACCATCACACATAATGTAACACTCCTCTAACACTTACCTAGGGACGAGACTTGCACTGGCACCCCTGATGTTATTCCATCGCCTGGATGGCACGATCTTTCCACTCCTCCACATATTGGCAACCAGATAAAGAGCATCAGCTGTGCAAAATAACCTAGGATTCATTGCCCTTATCAGATACATTTTACTTTCCTGGTTATAATGCCCCCCTGTCTTATTACACATAATTGAATTAATTTAGTACCGGTCCTAGGGTTGGTACCAGCCTACAGGTTTACTTATATTCGCACTTGCCTGCTTGCCTAACCAGCTCACTCCCTATCTACCTACTTAAGTACGTAAGTGCCCGCTTAATTACCTAGCCAATGCTACGGTTTGAGATTGGTATATTGTAAGTAGAGTATTAATATTGCTGCTATTTCAGCATACGTGCACATACCTCTCACTATTTCCTGTCTTGACTAGTCATTCTTTTGCTTCGATCTGGTTGGCTTGAAATCCATGGAGCCCGTATCTGAAACTAATCCCTGAGAGGTTCGACCACCAAACCCCATCATCACTCCCGAACACTAAGATGAGACCTGTTGCTTAACGCGACTTCGATGGCAGCGAGGCCTCTTGAGGAGCTTTTACAAATAAATATTGTCGGTCGTTTCCGTAGATATTAGAAGGACTGTGACTTGGCGACTATCTTACTGTGAATCGATAGAAGCAATTGCATTTCGTCTTGGTAATAAGGAAATCTACGAGCTCGAGTTATCATTACAAGACCAGGCAGTCGATCCACCAGTCTGCTTGTAACTTTTAATAATGGTAAAGATCGATCCACAGGTGCCTCCAATCATCAGAAATGTCCCAAGAAGTAGAATAAAGCCACACCACGCTACCATCAACATCCACTGGGTGGGCCGTTGATCTTTTGCCTTGCCTTTGCTCCAGTTGTCATATAACCACATTCCAGCCATCGGTTGGAAACACATTGGCGTACCAAGTAAGGCACCCACAAGTGACACAAGGTCGCTAAATACAGGAATAGCGCTGGCAATAATATAGGCGATTAACGTGGTGCCGAAGGTGCAGCCAAGCCAAGTTGCCCAATGGACCATGGTGTTGGCAACTAAGTGCCGAGATCCAAAGAGGATGCGGACGAACATATATTTTCCCGTGATCTAGATATTGTTAGTGAAGTTGGAATCACTCAAACATATTTGATGATAACATTTACGTGAACAAAAAGTATTGTACTGGCGAGTAAGCCGGGGAGAGCGAATCCATAGCTGACGATTTTGACGGTTGGGCCAGCAGACCCGAGGGCAGGTGAGGAAACATAGGAACCGCAATAATAGTAGAGAACGATACCGATTGCGAGATAAAACCCAGTCACTACCGACTGGCAGAGCAACAAGGATCTGTTATAGTGGTGTGGTTCACGCATCTCAGAAGCAATGGAGAAGAAGGCTGGTGTACCGGCGTAGGCAAACACGATCGTTGAAATAGCAGCAATAACATCACTGAAAGGTACGCCGCTTTTCACGATTTTATAATCAGGAACCCAAATAGTGTCTACAGGAGCAGCGGAAGGGCGGTCTTGAATTCCAACGGCGATAGTAACAATAAGAACTATGGAATTAGTATGGTCGAAACCACCGCGGTATGTAAACAATTACTCACTCGACGTAAGGATACAGAACAGACCCAGCCACGCCATCCACGAGATACGGCCCAAAGTTTGGATGCTGCCCAGAAAGAATGCGATAATCGCGGCCACCACGGCATAGACGGCAGTGCAGGCGGCGTGGCTGGAGACGGCGTTGAGACCGATAGAGATGCTAAGCAGACCGGAGCCGGCGACGAAGACCCACCCTATTAAGGGGTTTAGTAATTAATCATGAACTAACTAGTAGCTGCTGAGGGTTCAACTGACAGAGAATGAAGGCACCACCAAGGGCAATTCGACCCGGTTTCCCGAGAAGAAGTTCGCCCACATCGTCAATGCCGTATACCTCTCGATGCCGAAGCTTGAAGATACCAATCATATAGTCCGACCATGTTGTAATGGCTGCAATGGCACACAGGCAGATCACTCCAGGAACTACCCCTAAGGTATCGAAGGCGACTGGGATGGAAAGAACCCCGAGACCGATTTGTGTTTTCATCATCAGTACAACGGTACCCAGCCACCCTACCTAGAAGAATGTCATCGGAATGAGAATAGACCTACTAGGGCCACAATACGTACACTGCGATAGTTGGGACCATCTTCCGTGATTTCACCAAAGATGGCATCATGAGATTCCGCGGTTGCGTACCCGAGACTCGAAGGGGCAGGATCCAAGTTCCTCTTTTGTTCTGCCTCTGGTGTCGACATTTTGAAACGTAGGTTACGCATAGGCAAAAAAAAGGATGGAAACGAGTAAGGCGGGGTTCGTTTCCATTTTCTGGGGCTCTCCTGGAATGGTCGGCTTTTATACCAGCCTCAGGTCCTGTCGGAGTCTAGTCCGGGTATGTAATGTTAAATATGGGGATGTAGGACAGGCTCTATTATCTTCGGTGTCGACCGTATAACTTGTTTCTCTCCCTATATTTTCCCTTTTTCTTCGATTCTAATTCTTTGTGTTCCCTTCCTCTACTACTAAGGTAACGATGAGGCTTCATGCCGTCTCCAGGTTTCCCGGATTTCAGAATCCTGCTTGATGCTGCTTCCCCGCAATCGAACAGCTCACCCTTAGGCAATAAAAATGCTATGAGAAGGTTGATGCTGCCGGTAGGTGACTAGCAGATGGACGGAGCCCATCGGGTACCTTCCCGGTGTCCAAGTAACTTATCGCAGAAGACTGCCTGTTCCACAACCCACGAGCATCCTGTGTCGAAGAACGACCCGAGATCGCGGGACCGTGGACTATTGAGAACCACAGACAGGGTCCATCGGCACAGTACCCGACAAGGGCAGTCTTATTATGTCGGAGACTACACCGATATTCGTTGTAAAACAAGAGAAATATATGATCGTCTTGCTCAGAGAGAAGAATAATCCCTTTTGAAGCTTCTAACACGGTATTTGTTCTGTAACGTATCTTATCAATCGGGTCACAGAATTATAACCACATGGCAGGGCTAGTACTGTTTATTAGTACCGGGATTAAAGCCGTATGTTCGGAAGCTTATAAGCGTAAATCATTTGTAGCCGGAAATCGAGTGGCTTGTGTTTCCAACAGAAATCGGTTGTAAGCCGATTACTCCTTGTTAAGTCGCATTGTTCAAGATCCCGGGTACCAGGTATTGATTCGATTTTGAGGCCTTTTGTCAACATCCAGGGTCGATAACTCGCTAACTCATATGCATGAACCTAAATGAAGAATAATGTGAGAGCAGTAAAGTTCAGACCATATAGAGAGACCGTGGAAACCTGCCCATAGAACGAACTATGTTGGAGGAATTATAAGTCAGATCAGAATGTAGAAAATGGAGGGAATGCAAGCAAAAACAAGAGTAAAGTGCAAACAGGATGAATAAGAGGGTAGCGTCAACAGTTAAGCAGGTCAAGCGAAAATGCAGTAATCGGGTCAACCTAGTTTTTCAGTTGAAGGATTTAACTAATTATGTCTCTAGATTGGCCAGGCAATGCGGATGGCCATGGCGCACGGCATGCGCACGTGTATGTCAGTTGGTGACCTAGGGTTACAAGCTGTTGAGAGGTGCCGAAAAGCCTGGTGGACTATCTATATTCTAGACAGACATATGGGCTCCATACAAGGCTTGCCTCAGTCAGTCGATGATCGCTTCGTGCAAACTGCTCAGAAATATATGATCATCTTGCTCAGAGAGAAGAATACTGCAAATGGCTTAGCCGCGGGGCATGTTGGGCTCGGACTTTACCACCTAGTTCAGTGTTGATAATAGAAAGTCTGAATCAGAATCCGAAATGAGGTTTTAATCATTGAACCTGCCACTTTCCCTCGAAAATCGTCCACTTTGGGCTTTCCTTTGATAGTGCGTAGCCACGTACCTTTCCTTTTGGATTTTATATCCGCCATGCCTACTTCTCAACCATTTTTATGCATACCAAGTGTCTGAGCGGGCGGTGGAGGAGGAGGGGTAAGAGGAGGAGATATTGGGCGGAAAGCCAAGGACTTCGCCAGGCCTTTTTTCGTTGGCGAGGTTTACCTGAACTACGCCATCCGCAGAAGCTCCGGCAAAAACCAGACTTCTAAGAAATTGAGGAAATCTAAGCGTGAACCAGAATTCACCAGCCAAGCCACCAACGGCGCCCGCCCCTAGCTATCGCAGGAGAAGCTTCTGCGTGAAGTTAGAACTATCAAGCAATCTGTAGAAGGTTGAAGGTATGGGATATGTATGAAAAAATCGTCAATTCTGCATACTAAAACTAGATCAATCTACACGATAAAGAATTGCCTATTTAGAGTGATCAAGAAGTAAGAATTCTGCCTAAGACAACGGAATTATCTGCAAGCTGTATGGGGTCTTGCAGCGATGCATGAAACCTTCTGGTATTCATACGGGAAGGAGCGGGATCTTCCACACAATCTAGGAAAGGCAGAGGCAAGAAAGTAGAAAAGGTAAAATAATTAGTTTGCTAAACAAGTTAATATATAGCTTGAAAAAGACCTGGATATTATTTAAAAGGGCAAGATTAAGGCTCCTTGTACCTTGAAAAGCAAAGAAATCGGGTTATAGTGTTGCTGTAGAAACACTAGAACCTGAGGTTGGTAATGAGGTCCCCTCTACTCCAAATTATAGAGGTAGGCAGATCCGCCTCCTATAGCGCTTTCGCGACTACAAAAAGAGCTATATAGCTGTATTGGTAGGTCTATTCTATTCTATTCTATTTAAGTCTTTTTATCTACTTGATCCACCACGGTAATCATCTGCTGCACGTGACTTACCCGCGGGATCGTCACGGGATTGCAATTCGGAGTCCGCGTCGGGAGGTAAAAACTAATTGTCTTAACCCAACCCAAGGAAATGTCAGCCGTCGCACTCGGCCACATGACCCACTGGTTTGATAAGGACTTTCATTTATTAAGCATCGGGCCTAACTAGTAGAATCACTAGTGGCCTGTCCGTGTGCAGGAACGTCACATGCGCCCTTGTTGACACAATCAGCCTTGGGGCGCGAGCGTCGCGCGTTCCACCCACGCGTTAAACCAGGCCACGCTTGAAAACGTATCGCATTGGGTTATCAGGTATGCCGCCAAAACGCAGGGAAGGGTCTCGAACCGCAGACCAGAAGGAAAGGAGGATATTGTCTGCAGTGTCAGCCGTGGAAGAGGACAGAATTTCCTCAATACGGAAGGCCGCTCGCCTGTACCAAGTCCCCATAGCAACACTACGAAGTCGTCTTGGGGGCACTGTACCTCACCACCAAAACTGCCAAAAATGCAGGCAGCAGCACCATGAACTGAATCAAGACGAAGAGGATTCGCTGGCGCAGTCGGTTCTATCGTTGATCCAACAAGGAGCGGCTCCCTCGCTAGTGCAAATACAAGAAATGGTCAATCTACTGCTCACCAACGGCCATACTCAGCCTCCCTATGGTGTGGCACCTAACTGGGCGCTCGACTTTATCAACCGGCGAGAGGAGCTCCGAAGAGTGTACCCAACACCGCTCCATCAGCGAAATGACCAACACCATGATAAATGCGGAGATGTCTTGACTGCCGAGGAGTGGTTTGATCAAGTGCAGACGATCGCCATGCAGCATGAGATTGCAGCGGAGGATATCTACAACTTCGATGAGACTGGATTCGCAATCGGCCTTCTAACTGCTACTCAGGTCGTGACGAAGAGTGGTATGGTGGAACGAGCCTCGCTCTCTCAGCCCGACAATCAAAGGTGGGCAACTTCTCTTGAGTGTATAAATTCTACTGGAGTGACGCTCCCACCTTGTATTGTCTTCAGGGGAGGGTATCATATCGAATGCTGGTATACAGTGCAAGAGCTACCCGGCGACTGGAGTATAGCAGTCAGCCCCAGTGGATGGGCTACTGATGAAATTCGACTGTGGTGGCTTAGGAATCGGTTTATCCCTTATACTGGCCGTGCAGGCGGCAGGTTCCGACTGCTTATTTTCGACCAAGACAGTTACTTGACTCCTCAATTTCGCCAAACTTGCAAGGATAACAACATTATTCCCCTTTGCCCACCAACATCTGCTCGCATCTGGCTGCCTCTTGAAGCTGGCTGTCTGCCATATTTAAAACGCGCTTACAGGCGACAGGCGGAAAGCCTCATGGGTCGAGGCTCAAAGTACATCGACAAGCTTGACTTCCTTGCATCATTCCCTGAGATACGCAGAGAAGCGTATAAAGCAGACAATATCAAGAATGGCTTTTCTGTGGCCGGAATAGCCCCTTTCTGCCCAGACAAGGTGCAACTTCGCCCCAACACTCAACTAAGGGAAACTACACCACCGGCCATCAGCCTAAGCCCAGCAGAAATGCTACGTGAAAATCGGTTGGGCAAGGAGCTATCTGAACTCAAGCCACTGCTTACAGCAGAGGCAGAGAGATCTGGTCTTTCGTCGTCCGTCAAAAAGGTACTAAATTTGTTTTTTAAACAAGCTGAAATTATCGAGGGCTACAGCCGTGACTTGGTCAAAGAGTATGATGAACTGCTGGCTTCTATTCGAGAGGACGAGGAACGCGTGCAGGCGGAGGAAGAAGCCGAGGAAGCTGACCAAGGAGCCTGATACCCTATAGATCAAGCCGCAATAAACTCCGCTTTAACCCAGTTACTGGGTTTCTAATCCTTGACTAGCTATTTAAGTAAATAATTTTTGATTTTTAGAGTCTATAAAATTAATGTATTATATTAATTCTGTATTGTATCACGACGGTATGTGTATTGTTCCGTATTTAGTGATCTTACTACAGTAGTTAACTAATCAATTACCCTAGCTTTCTTGATAATATGTAGCGCTCGCTCTTACACTCATCCTCTGGAGCGGACACAATCCGAGCGCTACAGTGATGTAGAAGAGTAATTAGAGTCACGGGTATAGTGCCAGTTTTCTTAGCGTCAAGAATAGACAACTCATACTCCACGAGTTCAGCATCAAACACAACAAAGTACGATACAGGCATGTAAATACATGAAAAAGGATACATCAGTTTCAGTAGGATTGTGGTAAAGATCTAGGCTGTCACATTTTTCCTGTCACAATGGCTAGTTTAGAATACAAGAGAACACCCTTGCTGAGAGAACAATAATCAGTGGGTCTCGGCGCGCCCCCATACTTTATTTCTTTCCCTGAGTACCTGCTAGCCACGAAACCTTTTGTTGACACTTAATAGGCTTGTCCAATAATATCTCCATAGAGTTCTAGTCTCCGAGTCAGTCGATATTGGCTTCTGCCGGCCTCAGTCAACCTTTCCTTTGTGCAGAGCCCCACAGCTATATCTGTGCTAAGTTTCGTGTATTTATCAAGGATATTTCGAAACGGGCCAAGGAACATAGAGCAGCTATCTTTCAGCTAATTATTATGTATTTATTATAATGGGGTGACTAAACTTATTATACGTCCTCGCAGGAAGCTATTTTATTAGCCGCGCTCTTCTCTTGAGGCCGCGAAACTCGGCCTTTAGTGTCATAGGGTCTTCCGCCCTACGTTCCTCAAGCTGTGGGTCTACAAATCCATGAAACCTTTCGGTATTCGTACAGGAAGAAGCGGGTTCTTCCACAAAACACCTAGATACATAATAATTGAAGCCATTTAGTACTTTATATACTAGCCACGAGCTTGATAAACTGCCTTTATTCTGCGAGGTATTGAATTAACTAAAGACTTAATTATTGCCTGAGGGATAGCCTACCAAGCTTCTACTGAACCACCGGCCATCCAGTCAAACAGTCCAACTTATTCCACCTGAACAGTTTCTACCCATCCGCATAACCAATCGTGGTATCAACGTAGTGCTAGTTAAGAACCGGCCCGAGCTCAGTATCGTCGAACACACCTTATCCACCAGGTCCATAGACATTATTGTGCGATTCAAGGACAACTATATCACCACCGTTCATACACATGGTGCCATTCTAGTCCACCTGTTTTCATCCTTATTAAAACTGGGTTCAATTGGGCACAGAGTAATTGCCACTTATAAATCCACCTGTTGGCGATGTTAACTAGCACACTTCAGTCTTATACTTCTCGCCTGCCGCCAATCTGGAAGTATCATACCTGCAGCATACACCAGAGAAGTAAAATAGATAGAAACAATCTCCGCGCTTAAAGATATAAGAGCCTTCTGAGGTATGCATGCCGGCTGGCTTAAACGCAATGTTTAATATGGCAGAGGTGCTTTTGGTGGCCCCGCTGTTCATTTCCACTTGGAAAATATCGTTCCAGAATAAGCTGAAGGTGACATTGGATTTACCATTATTAACGAGCAGATTAGCATCTATAGTGTTATAGCTCTTAGAAACGTCGGACCTAACTCCAATGCTGCCCAGGTCGATCCATAAGTAGGCATCCATTATATATAAAACTACAAGGCCGATTGCTGAGCTTAAGGATCCAAAGCTCAAAATTTCATAATATACATAGTACTTGCTGTTCACATTTTGCACATTAGGGGCCTATAGACATTATTAGCTGTTAGTATACAAGCCTTCTAATCTGAAAAGAAAACACTATATTAAGAAAAGGAAATTGAATAGGTACACGCAGCAAAGACTTACCTAAATATCGTCCTTACGTAGTAAGTTAATCAAAGGCCCTCCTAGCAGCATGGATCCGATAAAAGTCCATGGCCCTTCTACTAAAGAACTCAAGGCATAGGAGATTTTGTTACTGGTGCTAAAGCGAAAATACATCCTATCAAAGGACCTGCGTATTAAGCCTGAGTCATATATCTTGTAAGCTCCTAAGCAAGCCCCAGCGGGTACAGTGCCATGCGCGTAGCCGGCAAGGAGATTCAGAACGAAGGCAGAAAGAACGGTATTCATAGTAGCTGCTTAAAAAGCGGAACCACCAATTAAGAATAATGTCTTCTTAAACTTTTTGTGGCCATAATCTGGGACCCTGTTTGTATAACACCCTATTTTACTTAGTGCATCCTCCTCTGATCCCCCTTTTCTCTAAGTCTTAGATACGTCCTCTACAGGAAATTAACCCCATTTCAATTTGCGGTACTCTATCTGAGTGAGATACGTGGTGTTTAAGCAAGTCATGCGTAGTACGTGCTAAAAAGGGAAACTTTTACATATCACTTTCTGGCAGGTCACTCGACCCGGTGGAGCATCCTTTAGGCTGTATGGAAATCATGAAACGCAGGGTGACTTAGCCATTCTATCTAAACTAATTTATCCCATATTACAATTAGCAATGGGCAATACAGTAGGGAGGTTATAAATAATAGAGGAAAGCCCTTTAGGAAATTTTTCCCAACAAAACTAATTGCGAACTATATACTACAGTCTAGTCTAGTAATCGTAAATAAAATGAAAGGATTTCCATTACAAAGGGAGTCTAGGGGTTTCTATATTTTTAATTTATCATGGATCCGGCGATTAGATATACCTCTGGTCAATTTTCTGGATTTTCTCGACGATACAAGACTTAAGGCCTGGTTAGTGTCTAATATCTGCCCAACTAGGATGTAAGAAGTATGAACGTGCGGGATGGAAATTGTGGTATTTGCCGTTAGATGTCATGCGAAGCTCTGTCTGTTAGCTACCCGTGCATATTTACCATATGCTGATTAGACATCAGCCTGAGGTTTACCAAAGCACATAAGTCATTCATTCGGAGTTTATTTCAACTTGTCCATGTTTACCACGCTTTGTGGAAGCACCGATAAGCACAGCCAGACATCTTAAGAGAGGTTCCAGATCTTACTTCCTTCAGAACAGTCAGCCACGCTGATTGTAAATGGGCAAGTAGGGTGCGTTTTGGTCTGAGACATCACCAGTGGTTGTGGCTAATATATTCTGTACCTGTAAATAGCATGATTTGTGTAATAATGACCCAACAGCATATTTAAATTAAGGACCAAATGGATATCTGCAAATGTGAACTTGTAACAGCCTGACTTGAAATGCTTGTTAACTAATGAAAACCCAGTGAAAGTGATCTGGCTGCCTTGTATAGCTTCATAAATATAATATTATGAACGCGAGCTCTATTCTACCTTAAATTAGTGGGTCTGTATAGATAAGAGATCTATTTAGTCAGCTAATGAACTTCTCAAGCTGAAGTCAGGGTTAGCTTGGTTAGAAATGAAGATAAGCGTGTTTTATCTCGCACTGGCTTGTCTCTATGCTGATAGGTGGATCCTCTAACGAGACGAATGAGATCACACAACAGACCGTAATCCACAACTAGATTGTCAATTCCCTAGATAAGAAGTAACCGCGGGTTAGTACATTTACAAAGTTGGACGTTGCGTTATTAGGGGAAGAAGTGCTTACTTCGACTTCAAATCAAGCAAGGCAGCATAAAATATAGACGAAACTGTTATACACTCACAGCGGCGGTTTCGATGTACAGTCAGAACTGTTGGCGGCTACCATGCTCTCAAGAAACTCCTCTTCCGAATCCGATAACTCTGGGTTTTCATTTGGCATTTTACCTTTCCCTTCTTCTCCAATAGGCCCGTTTAAGTTAAAATATCGGATGGCTCTTTCAAGGCTTTTATCGATATCGTTGAGACATTGCAAATCGCCATCAACCATGACATTTTTTGCCTCTCGCTCCCACATGTCTAAAGCCGCGCGCCTATTCTGTATTTCCTTCAATTCAGCAAGATATCTTCCTTCAAGGAGATCCTTATTGCGCTTAAGCTCCTCAATTGCCATATTAAGCTCTCTGCGAAGCATGGAGACCCTCTCTGAACGATCAGAGTCGTTCAGAACCTTGAGGAAAAGTTGTGCGTTTGCGGCTAGACGCTCCATGCCAACAGCAGTCTTTCGAAGTCTGTGCACAGCAGAGTGTCGCAGTTCACGCAGAGAATTGAACATTTTGTCTCGCTCGATTTCTCTAGTAACCAGCTCACTAGAATACTGGGGGAGAAGTTTGATCCACTCGGTGAGCTCCACGGCCTGAGGGCAATCCCAGCCATTTTGGACCAAAAGCTGAGGGAAGTGTCTCTGAGCGTATGCGAAACAAGCTTCTTCCACTAGTCTTTGTATGCTTGTCGTGATTATATGTTGACTTCGGTAGTGTATATAAACTGGATAGAGTGATGGGACTGGGTTATTTGTACCAGTCCTTGCCTCAGGGGCTACTGCTAACTAACTATCAGCAAATTTCACTGAGGTTCCTTTCAAGGGAGTTCAGGAGTTCCAACCATCGATTTCTTCATTTCCCTCATTGACTGGTTGTATCTGGGATATAGCTGTGACTTCTCTTGAAGCTTCCCTCTCCGAAATTTCCCTCACTGCATTCGCTTCGTCCCTCGCGGCCTCCGCTTCCGAAACTTCTCGCTCAGCGCTCTGAGTAGGAGATACATCAAACAGCTCAGGAAATCGGATCTTGGCTCTTAGTGTTGAGTGGAAAACGTCGTCCTCCAGAAGCCTTTTGGCAACATTACATGTGCGGTCGATGTTATATTCCCGGAGGATATCCGTAAGGGCGGGTCAGGCTCTTTACATTCTTTCGCTTCCGAACTAGGGAATTGGAACCACGAAAAATGTGCTGGCAGGTTAGGTAAACAAGCCTCTCATCAGGGTCGCTCTGCACCATCTCGAGAGTTGGGGGTTGAGCCTGGAAGTGTCGGAAAGAAGCAAATAAACGTTTATATGCCGGTGAAGGTTGCCAGCTTCCGCAAACGGCCACCTAGCCTTTGCAACATCCGCCTTTGTATTCTTCCCCCTAGGCCCTGGACAACCACGGAAACAAAGACCCTAAAAGTAGCACAGCTGGTAACTTGCCGGCCAATCCGATCTCCTTAACAAAGCAATGGAACTCTACTCTAATATCTCCTTCCTTGACTGCACTTTCGATGTCCAACTTGCAGCGCAAGCATGGATTTAACTAGACAGTTCCCACAATATGCCAGATTGGGCCTGCTATATAGGAGCGAAGCAGAAGGGTTTGCGTGGGTGCGCACAATACGAAGTATATTTGACATACGACAGGAAAGAAGGGGCAGAGCTAAGGGTCTGGAGAAGTCACTGGAGGTTCTATTTCGGCAGGAATGCTTAAAACATCCCTTTCATGTGCCATTCTATGTAAATATACATGCTATCCAAGAGCAAAGCGCATAGATACACTCAAAGCATATCATGACGATAGTTCCTAAAGTATCTGACAGCTTAAGTGATCCTTCTCCAACATGGGTCTTCGCCAATATATTTCGGCCCAACGATTCATTGTAGTCTTGCACCACCAATCATGTCTTTACTGTACGCTTCATAAGTACTAAGAAGTAAGCACTCTCGTTCACTGTGTAATAAGGTACACTGCGTGTCTGCCCCCTAATGGCGTCACCCGGGCATAGTTCTCGCTTAAATTTTACCTTATGCGCGTAACAACTATTGATGGCTACTCTAGGCGAGCCAAGTCTGTCATGTTCTGTTAGGCCTACATCTTTACCATAAAAAAATAGCTCAGAGCCTATAAAGCAAAGTAGATATTGCAAGTCCTCAGGTTGAGTAATTTATATGTCTAAACATCCATTTGTACATCCCTATATCCTAATAATCTCTGAGCCCAATCTAGTACAGCAAGCAGCTAGGTGCCATGCTATTTTATGCTTCTTCACTGCTTCCCCTTTAGAACCTTCTCTACCTAATGCTATTAATTATAGAAGGGTCTATGGCTATGATTTCTGCCCCTGTGAAGCTTATTTTTCTATAAACCTTACAGATCTTAACTATATTAATATAAAAATAATGCAGCGTGTATATTATTTATCTACCCTGCGAGAATTTATCTACGTTCTAGTTATACTATACTGTATTAATAACTTTTAGATTAAAGATAAACTTTCTTAAAGCAGTCTGCACAGCAGGGATATTATTATATTTAATACTATTAGTCTAAAAAATTATATATAAGATTAAGATATTATCGCGCTAGCGCTTCTTAACGTGTATAATATTTAAAGGGTGTTCACCATGGGGCGGGGAGAGGGCAGAAAAAGATATAATATATCTATGAATATGTATCTACAGCTTAGAGCCGCGGATAGGGTTACTGGTCTTAAGCATGGCCTATATAAGTTCTGGTAGAGCAGGAAAGATTTCTAAAAGACATATGGTATTAAGGGGTATAGCAATAATAATAATCTTAGATTAAATTGTCTCGCCAGTGGAGGTAGTAATAGGTATATTAAAGCACACCTCAGCTCTAGAGGTGCTTGAGATAGCTTTACTTAGATTATAATCTTACGCGCATTAAGCTGCCCTTAAAGTTTAAAATCTACTACTAACTCACAGATGGCAAAGTCAACACAAGTAATATTAAGAAGATATATAAGCTTGTAAGAAAGCTATTTAAAAATACATATAAGAGGTTTCCACTGCCGTGGGATGTAACAGTAGTAAATAATAGTAATATTAATTTGTAGACAATAGAGGAGAGGATTAAGGTAATAATAGGGCTGTTAAAGTATAATACAGATCTAATTAAAGGTGCGCTAAGTAGGTTTAGCTATATTTATAAAAAGTAAGAGTCCATACAGCTATTATTTATAATAATAAACAACTTTAGGAGCTACGCTGTAAAACTAGAGATGGCCAGATTATAGTGCATTTTGCTTAACATTCCTGGCGATCAGAACCATTTGTAGTGCGGAAGCCGGAGAGGCTGGCTATACAGCCTCGAAACCCCACCATTCGAACTGTGTACCCCGTTTGAATCACAGGACTCGGAAGGCTAAAAAAATGTGAAAAGAGGTTCCAATTAATATTTCTGCTGGCGAAAACTTTTGTTTTCTTCCTCACCCCCACTTCGGCATTGCCTTTATTTTTAGACTAGCTTGATTCGTAAAGGGACTACCTAATAACTACCACCTGTATATTTACCAGCCCTGCTCGTACCTGGAGTATGTGGCCCGCAATATTAAATCCAGGTTCTCCAACGAGGGTTGTATAGTGTAATGGTTAGCACACGAGATTCTGATTCTCGTAATCCCGGTTCGATCCCGGGTACGACCTTTTTTTGCCCCTGGAATGTGTAGTACAGATGACATTACATACCTATTTATTCCACTCACCTGGTGAATTATTTCTCGAATTTTTGCGTCGGTATCCAATATTCTGCAATGGGGTTGTGTTTACCGATGTATATATGTACTTCAACTTCAGGCTGTTGTAGCAGGGTCGGAACAAAAATCACGGAAGTCAACACTGGACGCACTTTAAACACCGGTGTTATTCATGTACTCTGCTGCGAACAATCGGTCTGCTCTACCGGCACCAAACTGATCCCTTATCCCTCTCAGATACACCCATGGCGACATCCAATGTTTCGGCCACTGTCTTCTCATTCATCGGGTTTTCACTACATACCTGATCTGTCCTTATCAAGGGCTACCTCCGCGATGTCGGAGATCGAATAGGATATTGTGATAGGAAGGCGAAGTAGTGTTGTTTATTTACGCATCAGCAAATCGCTAAAATACAGTTTAGCAGAGCCAGGGATATGATCTGCATAAGCTACCTTCAGTTCGAATGATTGGTAGAGTTGATCGATCTGCGATCGGGCAGATGAACGGTGGATTTGATGGAATCATATTGTTCGCTTCTATATATTGTCCTTTCGATTTGGCCTAGAATGTAAGATAGTGACATGCATGCCAATATCCATGTGTATAGATCCTAACAATAATGGGCATTAGTCTGGAACAAATGCCATACAGCATATTACTAAACTAAAGTTGAAATATTGGTAAGCGAAGAGAATAGTTATACGAGCACTGCGGAGTACACGATCCTGCTGTTAACAACTGCGCTGCTTACGAGGTATATGAATATCGCGACGTAACGTACTGACCTCAGAGGATGACTGAAGGTTCTAGCCTTCTAGGCTCCTACTACTCCGTATTCTAATTACCGGGCCATAATGGCATCGATTTCTCCACAATTGGCCGGTTACTCTGAAAATTTGGTAGAAGTGGGTATGCGCAGTCACAGCAGGCCCACTTTCGTGTCCGAGGCCGGAGAATGACATGACTGCTATTTTGATAAATACTTTGGGCTTCTGGCCAGGCAGAAGTATCATGTACGCATTTTGTGTTGAATGGTGAAAATGAATTACCCAAGTCAGGAGGAGTCTATCCACCATAGTGGTATGGACACGCACGATGATAAACCCAGCGATGAAGAAGATTACGACCCCAAGAAGCCAACGCCAGGGGATGACGACCCGTTTGGAAATGAAAATGGCGCGTCGGTCAAGTACCATATTATGAAGTGGTGGTAGGTGTTCATACCTCTATATGACATATTTTGATGATAATCGTTAATCGTAATAGGCAATGTGGAATGTGTGAGTGGTCTCGGACAGAACCACAATCGTCTCTCGAAGCTAAACATGATTTGAAATAGTAATGATTGCTGAAAATATCTCTCTGGGAATTCTCTCGCTCCCATCGGCCGTTGCGACGCTTGGAATCGTTCCGTAAGCCTGAAGACATCCGGTCCATCCGACCATTCCACTCACATTCTATGCAGGACTTTAATACTCATCCTCGGGTTATCAGCCATAACCTGGTATACAGGGTTCATTCTGAACCAATTCAAACTCCGATATCCCCATGTCCACAGCATGGGTGATGCGGGTGAGCTGCTTATGGGTCGTTTTGGACGCGAATTCCTAGGACTCGCGCAGCTGCTATTCCTGACCTTTATTATGGCCAGTCATTTATTAACATTCACGGTCGTGATGAACGAATTGACGAATCATGGGGCCTGTACCATTGCTTTCGGCATAGTCGGGCTGGTCATTAGCTTCATCGGGGCTCTGCCGCGAACTATGGATAAGGTCTACTTAATATCGATCGTTTGTAAGTCAGGCTATCCACATCATGGCTGACCCGTTGATTAATTTATCTCTTCCACAGCTTTCGCTAGTATACTTACAGCAATCATCGTCGCCATGATTTCGATCGGTGTTCAAGCCCCAGCACATGTGCCCGTCGACATCATCACGAATACCACCTTCGCCAAGGCATTCTTATCGACTACCAACATTGTTTTTGCATACGGTATGACCCCTATGCCGATCCCATATTGGAGCCGAATACTCATATCTATTGTTAGCCGCTCATGTGGCCTTCTTCGGGTTTATGTCCGAAATGGAAGACGCTCGCGAGTTCCCCAAGTCTCTTGCTATGATGCAAATCTCCCAAACCTGCCTATACGTCGTCACTTCGATGGTGATTTACTGCTATGCCGGGCGCGACGTTGCCTCTCCTGCCTTGAGTTCCGCTGGCCCCGTCATGAAGAAGGTGGGATACGGACTTGCCATTCCAACTGTATGTTCAACATTCCCTTGCCTCTCTATAGTGTAACCCGTCAAAGCTAATTCAAGAAACCAGGTGGTTTTCTCCGGAGTCGTGCTTGGCCATGTGGCCTGTAAATATACCTACGTACGTATTTTCCGCGGCACATCGCACATGCACGAGAAAAGCCTTCTCTCGATCGGCGCATGGGTTGCGATTGCTTTCATCACATGGACGGTCGCCTGGGTAATCATGGAGTCGATCCCAGTTTTCAACGACCTCCTCAGTCTAATTGTGAGTGTCTTGATGAACCATGACAAACACACTTAGTATCTAGTGCTAATTCATATATTAGAGTGCCCTTTTCGGCAGTTGGTTCAGCTGTAAGTATCAATCCTACTGGATCTATAACCCGGAAAAAGAACCTAGTCACTAACACCCTGCGCAGACGGCCTACCTGCAATTTTTTGGCTAGCCATGAACCGGGGATTATGGTTCTCCACCTACAAAAAAGCATGTCTGACGATTCTTAATGTGGCCATTCTAGCCATCGCATGTGCAATTGTACGTACACCCCTACTTCCTTGGTCTAAAAGACAAATTGACAATCCACTAACTATTATTTCTCTCTAAAGTGTGGACTGGGCCTTTATGTATCCGGGAAATCGATCCACGACGATTCCAAAGGTGGCAGCTGGTCCTGTGCAAATAATGCCTAACCTGCGGGAGCTAAAATACGTGTAGATTTAGGGATAATATGTATATACGGAGTACGGAATATAATAATAGGAGATCTAGAACATCCACTGCGGTGGCAACCAAAAAAATTGAAACATCATGTAAAATTCTGAGTACTCCATAGAAAGGGTTTCCCCCTTTCCATAGACTTGAGGACCGGTATCGGCGCGCGAAGGCTGGGAATAAGGCGTCCCTTATATGGTTCCATGGACACTTCCCGTTTCATAGTGGAGTTGGCCTTAGATTGTAGCCAGTCATCTTGATTCCATTATACAATGACAGACAGACTGAGTAAAGTGCAGCGATCTTCGAGAATATTTATGTGGGTCTCGGTTATTCGCGGCGGAAAAGTTGTTGCTGGGCGTCCCAGGAGCTCAGCATAGCTCCTGGAATTGAAATAAAAATAAAACTCCGGTTATTGTTTAGTAATTACAATACACCTCAGTTAGTGAATAGCAAGGGGGAGGTAGTTCAGTAGCAGTACACAGGAAAGAGGTTTCATGGATGGCGTTGCTCCAGGGATTATGCCCTCAAATGATATAATATTAAGACAATAAAAAGCTCCGAGACTAAACTTTTGCTGTAATAACTAAATCAACAAAGCGGATTTTGCCTTGCGCCGACGCTGTAAATCAGAACTGGCTAAAATCGAAACCCAAGCATCTATCTGTGAATTGGATTTCTCTGAGATTCCAAATAGTCAATTTTTTCGTGCTCCCAGTCACCCAATCCTTGCTCTAGGCAAGACTGTATATCCTCCTTGCTGCAAATGACATCTTGTGAGACATCCCAGAGACCTGGCACAGAAACATTCAAACTAACTGGAACTTTGAGATTGAGTGAATGCCTCAACAATCGTGCCTTCGGGGTAGTGTAAGAAAGTGAGAGGTCGAGGGTGTAGGCTCGAGAGATAAGGCACGAGTAGAAAGTAGAGATAAACTGCCTATCCCTGGGGAGATATATCGGGACGTTAATCGATGTGGTGTAATAGATATCTCCATTATAATCTCCTGGCGTTGCTAGTAGAGGCTCTGGCTCTGATGGCCCCGTCGGGCGGTGCGTGTATGCGAGTTCATCTGATACAGAGTGTTTTGTCCACTTCATAGAAGCGGTAGAAAACGAGGAGAGTGGAATGTGCTCTAGAGTCATATTGTGATGCTCCTCACAGATATCTTCCGCGTTGGTTGGGTGGCTTGTCCATGGGGTAGATCCGTAGAAGGTCCGCACGCCAAGTTTGCTTCGCATGTTACATAGTTGTGGAGGCTGCTCGTCGTGTTGGGGGTCGAATCGCAAATGAATCATAGTCACAGTGTCAACTGTGTGTGTACGGGCGCTGGTGTGTTCTAGCAGGACGGGTTCTGGCTGGAAGACAGTAGCTAGCAAACGTCCTTGCTTCCCTTTCATTAATCCGTAGCTGATGTGTTTTGCCTTTTGTATGGTGTGGCAGGGGTTATTTTTGCTGGTCTTGCAAAGTAATCCATGATTGGTGATGGGTACAACACGCAGTTCTCTTGAGATATCCGCCAGTTGTTTCTTATATGATCCCTTCCCTTGGGGTTCTTTGAAAATGCGGGCCCGTATGGCGTAGGAAATGTCGCATGCATTATGCGCAATATTATCCAAACTTGATCCACTGACCGCCGAATCGCCGAAGGTTGGAGGTAGCTGGGTGTGCGTTTGTCGTACATGGCCGTTGCTAACTTCATGGTCGCATGATTGTGGGAGAAGACGTTCAGGTATGACAAATAGGAAGGGAATCCGATAAGGTATATTCGGCTTCAGGACTCTAGACGTGGGATATACATCTGGGTCTATGGGCTGACGGAGCCGTAGAAAGGTATGGCGAGCGGCTCTCTGCCCGAGGACTGGTTCTATTCTCTCGACGGAGACCCTAGATTGACCTTTGCGTATAGTTCGTCAACGCCTTGTTCAGTGCTTAGCGAGTTCAGGCGCAGCATACCTTCCAATGTAATTCTGATGTCGTGGAATGGAGTTTCATGGCCGACTTCGATTGTGACGGTACCTTCTACCTGATCGAATGTTGTGTATACTTTACTATCGCCAGGATATTGGCCATCAATGTCGATCGTGACTCTTGGCTGTGCAGCCATACATTCAACGGCATTTAAGCCTCGCGACAAGAGAGATTTTGACCCCATCGCTGAGATGTCCGAGAGCTCTTTGCCTTTCTCCAAGGACTGTGGAAGATATCGGGAATTTATTATGGGGGCATATGTCGGCACATGCCAGCTAAACGCAGTTAACACCGCACGACGGCCGATTTAGGAGCAAACTATAGCCTTTGAAAGGAAGAATAGTAGTAAATATTGCCTTTAACCCGGTATCGGGGGGCCGCAACCCATCTAGATGCGTTGAAACTAGAATTAAAAACTCAAATAGACATGGAATCAGGGAATGTAATTGGGCCATTTGCCTGTCAGTTGGCTGGGCTCGCATCGATCATTCCAGCGAAGCATTGTTGCTCCGAGCCTAGCCGAGCATGACCGTCAACGACCTGGACGCCCTAAATATCCTGCCCTACCATGTGGGTCGCGACCATCGTAAAACTGGCTATGACGAATCCTCTTAATTACGACACTGTACGGAGGACTCTGTACTCTGCAGTTATAGACTGCGACTACGGATTGTGGCCGGATGTATTTTCTGTCCGTCTTGGTTGACGCCATCCAAAGGACACCGATACAAATAAATAAAGAATAGCAATGTTTCTCCTTGCTTTCACTTTTGTTAGCTTTATTCTTATTTTATTTTGCTTCTGTTCTTTTTTTTTCACTCCTTTTTTTTTTTCCGTATGAAAAACCTCAACAAGGGATATAGTAGTACTAAAATAATCGCTTTGGTGCCTCCCTTCTCTTTGTCGCTTGGCAGGGCCTCCATAGTTCGGCCTATATTGACCCGAGCAGTCGATCATTATATTCTACAGCATGGGTACTACCAGTCTGATGTACTGCGTTTTAAAGCTATTTTACTCTCATCAACTACCGTTATGGAATTAGTGGTCCAGAATAGCCTTCGTTTTGGGCTTCCTCATAGAGCAGAAAGTATACAGGCGTTATCAACCATATCCATATTCATTGCACTTCTGAGCAGAGGAGCGTTGAAATATATGCACTCGTGTCTCCTTATGACGATTTCAGAGAATTATAACATGGGATGCCCGAAATCAAGATTGCAGTATACTATTTTCTCCAGGAAAAAATAAGGTCAACTTCATAAAGGTGCGGAAATGCCAGCGAAAATTCCATTTGTGGAATAGTCAAGGGGCGATCCCAGTTTCTAGTATGTGAGTTAAATCTGCTGATCTGATCAGTTAATATAGCCTCAAGTTCCTTTTCCCCTTTGTCGGCTGAGAATGTCACTTATCACCAGTCATCTTTCCTAGTATGCTGACGATACATTTTCAAAGTAGATACAAAAGGCTCTGGTGATCGTAACCAGCGAATAGAATATGGATAAACTGTATAAGTCTATCACTGCATACACTCGAACATAGTTCAGATAAAAAGTAGCATAGGCATTCTAAGAAGGTGAAGGGAATGGTGTCTCAGGACATGTACACAATACAGATGTACCCTTCGTTAGGCGCGAGACCTCATTGTAGATCCTAGTAACATTCTTATGTATATTCACCTCTAGTCTAGGATCGCCGGTTGTCTGCATTGGCACAAGAAAGCTAGTCAAGGATAGACCCCTCAGCTGCCCCGTCGTCGACCGTTACGGAGTTAATTTCAACATAGTAAAGCAAACTATTAATGAACAAAAAAGGCTTTCTTTGTTACGAGTCTACCACCAGCTTGGAGTAATGTGTAAGCTCACAACGAGGCAATAATCTACGTTTAGCATAACCCTCTTGCATATTCTCACCACCAACACACGGGAATTGAATAACTATGTGAAAGATCAAGGTTGCATCCATGTTGTGGTGTATGTCCACTAATGATGTATTAGAATAACCACATCTCCTTGGCTTCATGCCAGACTGCAAAACATCTCTTGATATATCACATTCAGGAAGGGTTCTAAGGAAGGAGTTCTAAAATATATAACACCCTGATTTAGGTCGCCTTTGTAATGGGACTACTTACAGACTGCTAAATTGCTGGTAATTTGCTTCATCTTTTGCCATTCTGGGCATGTGTTCGCATACCGACTGGCAGGTCTTCGATCCCCCAGGTACCTACCTAGTATACTGGCCGACTGACCACGGACTACCTGATCCGGTCATCCGACGGCTCCGCCCGGCGTGGCGCCCAGCCACACCTTATGATCTGAGTCAGCACGTGCTAAGCCAAATGAAGCCGTGCTGTTTTGGCGGTGAGCGAGTCTCTTATCTCCCTTCTCCACCTCTTGTCAACAAGCCATCCCAACTTCCTCTTCCTCTGGTAGGAATCACGGAATCATGTCGTTCATCCACAAGTTCGCTCTCTCCAGGAGGGCCCTGAAACCCTATGTCGCCGAGTTCCTGGGTACAGCTCTCCTGATCGTCATTGGAGACGGCGTCGTCGCCCAGTGTCTCCTGTCTGATTATCAATATGGCACCTGGCTATCGATCAACATTGCGTGGGCCGCAGCCGTCTGCATCGCCGGTTACCTGTCCGATCCCAGTCCCACCATCAACCCGGCTCTCACCATCTGCCTGGCCCTCGTTCGTCCCACCCCAGGCCAATGGAAGAAGCTGCCGGGAAAGATCTTTGCCCAGGTCCTAGGCGGCTTTGTCGGTGCCGCCTTGGTGTACATCAATTATCGATCTGCCATTGAAGCCTGGGATCCCGAGTATACTGTCCCCGGCGGATCCATTCTCAGCCCCAAGGGCCATCACTCCGCCGGTATCTTCGCGACGTACCCGGCCGCGCATTTCTCGTCGAACTGGGAGGCCGCGTTTTCGGAATGGATCGGCGCCGCCGTTCTAATGTTCGGATCACTGAGTATCTCGGATCCGGCCAACGGCGTGCGGTTCCAGTCTCAGCAGGTCTCGGTCTTTTTGCTGATGACTGCCATTGGGGCCGCGCTGGGCTGGCAGACTGGTTACGTATGTTAACACCTCAATTCATTCCTGTTCTAGGAAATTGTCGAACTGACCTGTGATTTAGGCTATTAACCCTGCCAGAGACCTTGGACCCCGGTTATTCTCGGCCATCGTGTATGGAAGAGAAGTCTTTAGCGCGGCAAACTACTACTTTGTGGTACCCATCTTTGCTCCGATTGTTGGTTGCATCGTGGGAGCCACCGTGTACGACTCCGTTCTCTATGAGGGCGATGGTTCTCGTGTCACCGATGCTCTTGATAAGGCTGAGCACCGGGACGGGACTCTCCGCTTGGACTAAATGTTTTGTCTGCGAGACGTATTCGAGTCCAGACATATTGGAATGACTATTGTGGTAGGAGGGATTGGTACCAGGATATATACGTATGTATACAGGTCGTGATCGGACGTTTATATAGCCGAGACAGTGGGTCTGTCTTCTCTTTCGAGCTTTTTCTGGGTGGCAAGTGAGAACGAGCAATGTGATTCTTATGGCATGTGATGGTAGACAGTGTTTTACAGCTATGGATTGTTTTTTGAACTCAAGTCAGTGTCGCATTATATTGTATTTCGAGACTCTAGTGCTTTCTTTGTTGGAAAGAATCGCTCAATCAGGGGTATCAAGCAACAGCCATCTTCATAACATCATGGATAAATCAAAGCATGTTTTGGCCGTAGCAAGCTCTCGAAAAGAAAAGCTTTGAAATTCTTATGGGAGAAACATGCTTTGATATCATGCTCACATCGTGCTTTCTCAACAAAGCTTCAGAGCTTGAGGTCCAACTCAATATGCCTCACAGCTGAGCAGAACCCATGCCATCCATCACAACCCCTATCAAGACACGTCGAGACCCTACTAGGCCGGTAAATTCATATCAAAAGCATCTCCACTTCATTCTTCAGCCGTCTAACCTGCGGAGCCAAATTGCTCGCTTCGTTCACAGTAATCACTGCCGCGATCACAGACCGATTGACGCCACAAGCCCGGCCCAGTGCCATTTTACTCGGCACGAAAACATAAACGGTATTCTTGTCTTCGCACAGTAAGGGGAGATGCAGGACGATTGGAAGAGGCACGGTATCGGCGGCTATGATGACGAGGTCGGCAATGCCACGGTTTATGGCCTTGGTAGCTGTCCAGAACAGTTAGCCTCGTGAAGTACGATATAGGTTGACGGGGAGGGTGGAGATGAGGAGGGTAGCGAACCTTCATTTGCACCTCGCTTGATCTGTCTATAATGGCTAGCTTGTTGGATAATGTCGAGAATCTGTTGCGCCAAGGTACGGTCGGCGAGAGGCCAGGCTGTAGGTGTTTGTTAGTTGATAGTACCTAAGAATCTTGAGGCGTGGAGAGAGAAGACTACCTGCGGTTTGAGGAGATGAGACCATGGTGCTGGTAGACGACGATGTTGACTGGGAATTCATAGCTACCAAAGAATGATAGGCTCGCCGTTTGAGGGTCACTGCCTGGGAGATGGAATGAATTTATTAATGATGATTAATGATGCGCAATGATGCAGGAGGAAAGGACGATGGAGGCCTCAGGCAGAAGATCTTATCGATAATAGTGGTATCTTATCGCCATGTGCCATGACATCATTGGTGCCTTAGAGTTCAGTCCCCAGCGGCAATACTTTTTAAATAGGAGGCAAGAATGGTATCATAGTTCATATACACCCTGATAGAATTACTTGTACTTTGGTACCACATACTTATGTCGATTCTCCACCACAGCCGATGTCAGCAATCATTTCGGTCTGTCGATCGACCAAGTTGTCTCCACTCGACTCCTTCTATAGACCGTATAGATCGTCAACGGGCTGTCAGTCGAACTCGAGCCCATGGATGAGATCTGTGTTGGAGCTGTGGTTAAAACGAGATGGAAGCAAGTTTATAGAAATCTTGTGCATTGTCTGGGTGTAGTAGTTCTAGCCGATGCTGCCGTACATTGAAAAACCTAAACGTGTTCTGTGGCTACGTTGAGAGTATAGGATGAAATCATTCCGGCTTCTCTGAAGGGTGGGTAGCTATTTCCAGTTAATTAATCGTATTCTGCTGAGGTATTGTTACATTATGAGTAAAGGCAACAATCGATCCTGATAAACCAATGTCCTGTTATTCGTTGGAGTATATTCATTTAGTGTTTCATTCCACTGTGTGTGACTTTACGCCGCGTCTGTTTCTTTTTCCTTCAGATAATTTCTTTGAAATTTAACCCCCCTACAATGCTTTGAGCTTCCGTGGTAGCAATAGTGATGTACAGTTTACAAACAGACCTTTCTCAACTTACAATGTCGTCGATAAATACTAGTATTCGAGACAGCCTATGAACAATTCTTATCTAGTGTCAAATGACCTTCGCATATAGCGAAGGAAAGGGTGTGAAGGTAGGTAACTATGCAGCCCTCCCCGTCGGGATTGAGTCCAGTAAAAACCAGTCCTTGAAGATCATACAGCCAGAGGCTGAAAGCCAGCAAAAGAACCAAGGCGACAGCAAGCATGAGGAACGAATAGTCTCTTCCCTGACGTTTTATGCTCGGAAAGTATCACTTAAAGTCAGCAATGGGACCATGTAAAGGTTTATGATAGTATCACTTAAAGTCAGCAATGGGACCATGTAAAGGTTTATGATATCAGGTACGGCGGACTTCGTATGACCAGTCGTCTAAGCCTGCCATTTGGGTGGTCCACCACATATAGAATGAGCTCCAGGGGTATATAACCCAGTTGCGACCCGTTTCTTTGTCTAGGTACCACTGTCCATTATGAGCACTAGCATTAGTAAAGAATGGGGAGCAGAGGATTATGGTGGACTCACACCACTACATGAATTGGTAAACACTGTCTTGGACAATGCATCCTGCATCCTTTGGTTGTATGCCTTCTCGCTATCGAGCTTGGGCTCTACACAGAGAGCAGATCCTGCAATCACTGGCTTGATTACCCGTGTGATGAGACCCGCATAACTTTGGGATGTTAGTATAACTTGTTGTCTTTCCAGACAGGGATTTGGCCTGTTACCTCTCAATAGAGTGAACGACGGACGTATGTCCACGGCCGGAGTTGGGACCCAGGATATAGAAGAAGTTCGGGAATCCAGACATGGCGATGGTGTTGAACGCTTCGATGTGGCCCATATCACGCCAATGCTCAGCCCGAGTGTGGCCGTCGCGACCTTTCAGGTTTGCGTCGAATTGGGTTAGGGAGAAGCCGTTGGCTAGAATCTACGGGTCAATAGTTAGCTTTTCTTGGACAGATCGGAGGAGTGCGAGTTCTCCTACTATCACATCGGCGGGATATTCCGCTCCGGACTTTGTTGAGATCGAGCGTTTATGAATGCTCTCGACTGGATCGTTGGTAAGGTGAACATTGTCTCTCTGCAAGCATGGAACGTAGCCAGCGTGGTCAAATACTCTCCGCTGAGTTTATGAGTTAGAACCACCGTATCTTTGTCACAATTTCAGCCAATATACCTTGCAGCCGACTTCAGAATTAGGCACTAGTAAAGGCCAGTATTTTGCTGTCGTTGTGTAGAATATTAGTCCCAGCTAGCAGCCGAATGGAGTCTATATCGCGCGTTACGTACCTGGCGCATTCTCTATGATATAATACTTGCTCCTATCTGAGGATTGCTTCCTCATCTTTGCTCCGCTTTCCGTAAGCTTGAATTGGGGCGTTGAGGTTTCCAAGTATAGAAATGTCGCTAGCCTCAGGAGAAGCAAGATGCCCGGGATATAGCGAAAGGCCTTCTGCCATAGCGGGGTAATATCTGTGTTTCTACCTCCTGGTAGAATATAATGTGGTGACTATTGATATACGTCAATTTGGTTCTTTCTAATAGCACGACGAAAAACGCCTACCCGGATAATTTGAGTGATTGAGCGGGCTTCACTTGCTATTGTAGGTACTAACTGTGCAGCAGAGGCTCGGTGAATTGTTAGCTGGCATCAGTAACAAGGGTGACGAACATACCTCCATTCCCAATGACGATGATATTCTTATCGCGAAGAGAAACACCATGGTCCCATTTGGCAGTGTGAAAGATATCTCCCTTGAAGGCTTCCTTTCCCTTCGCGTTGAAGGGCATCGGATTCGTCAAAGCTCCAACAGCTGAAATCAATATTTTACATGTCTGAACATAGTGCTGCCCTGTTTTCATATCTCTTAAATTGACCGACCAGGTCTTGGTACTCTCATTCCATGTCCCCTCAATCCAATCAGTATTCCTTACCATATGTCCGGATAGGTGGTACCGTGAAGCCACGTTGTCAATGTACTTCAGGACCTCGCTCTGCTTGGGAAAGAGGTTACTGAAGTCAGGATTAGGCGCAAAGGAGAGACTGTAGAGCACGGCTGGAATGTCAACTCCACATCCTGGATCTTCATACTTGATCATCAGCCTTATGTCACGCAATATCTGACAAGGAAGAATATCGGAGTGATAAGGGTCAAGTCATACAGGTGTTGGCACGCCATGTTCCACCGAACCCCGACCCTCTGTCGTAAACTACAAAGTCGTCACATCGTAGGCTCTGCTTCAGCTGACAAGCCATCGTTAAGCCGGAGAATCCGGCACCAACAATGATGACCTTCTTAGAGGGCAGTGTCTTCAGCTCTATCATGATTGATGATTGTGAGGCAGTCGTGCGTCGCAGGAAGGCGCTGTAACAGAGATCATTCGATGGCAGGATCAGGCTTTACGAGTTTTGACGGAGTTTATAACTTGAGCTCTCGTACCAGACATAGACATTTACATTGCCTGATACGATAGATTCCGAAAGCCTCGGTCTACGCTCTTGCATCAGCCCACCACTGTTCATATGTATCTCGGTCGAAAGGCATCGAGTGTAGCAATACTCAAATCCCATGCAGTTGCTGTATAGTACTGGCGTAATTTATACACGGCTCATTCGTTCCACATAACATAGCCTTCTGAGTGTCGATCTTCGTGTTAGTAGGCTAACAACTGAAATGGACAGGACACCATGACAGCTTCCTTCTCCACCATTGGAATGCTTGACAGCGGCATGGCCATGATACCTCTTCCCATTGGACACATGAATGGAGTGTAGAGGGAGATAGGAAGAAGGCAATTCCAATATGAAGTCAGGATTTAAATTATACCACGCAGGCGTCCTCTTCGGGAAAGTTAACTTGAAGGTTTTAAGAAGTTATTTGTGGTAGAAAGGATGTACCGATGAGTATTGCTGTAGGGATTAGTTAAATTATCGACAGACCTCTATGATTAGTTCAGATTCAAAGCTTACGAGACCCAAGTGAGTGATATGACTATGGTACCAAGAGCCAAATAATGAGCCCTGATCCAATATCCAGTGCAAGGCAGGCTAATCGCCGGATATATCAACCTGGCAATATTTACGAATAACGCACCTGCATACCAGGCCCGGTTGAAATGCAAGTGAAACCAGGCATATTCAATAATCGGTTCATTATTCAACCCAGATCTAAGTCATATGCGCTACCGGGGTATGGCGTAATGTCGCACCATTCATAAATCAGAAATATTTCAGTTACGGGAGTGCCCCGACATGGACCGATTGATGAGGGTCGCAGTTCGGACAGGTTCAGACTTCAGGGTAGCCCAGACAAGTTTAGAGATTAAAGCTTAAACAGGTTCAGAAATCCTATCTTAGCATCCTGAACCTGTCCGAACTGAGTACCCCGATCGATGTAAGGGTGTGGTGAGCGCAAGTGCTGGCTAATAATATCCGATGGAACATGTGGGTATACTGATATGGCAAGATTAAGGGGCTGTTTGGGGTGGCAAATAATATGTTTGGTGCATATGGGTTTCCTAAGGAAGCTCTATACATTCTCCAGTGTGGGATCGAGATATCAGAGGAAGCAAGCATTCAACGCTATACTCGCATTGGTTGCCCCCCATTAGCTGCGCATAACTTTATTTGATGGTCGAAATGACATCGAAAGTTTCCTGAAGGAATATCCCGCAGCACCCCTTGCATGGATGACACCAGTCATGCCAGTCCATGTCAGCTCGCGTTCTTCCCCCCAGGCTTCAATCCATTGAACTCGAAGACAAACGTACCAGGACATTCCATTCTCCACTTTGGCCGCGTGCGCCACGTAAGACCATTAGACGCATTATGTAGTATCTGGTTGTGGCCTGTTGTCGCCATCCGACGTCAGCAGTAATAAGATGTTTCCAGTGATTCATCTTTGCTGATTCTGAACTGCCTGGTTTTTCTCGACCGCAGGTTGATGACTTCAAAGAAATGTAACGGGGTCTAGGCATATGACTGCGCCTATTTCGAACATATATGGTACTCTCGGCTCTCTTTGCATCCTAGCACGTGGGAACCTTTATCCTTGTTTCACATTATCACAAGAGCCAGATTCAAAGTAAAACGGTGCACAATGCCTTCGAAAACGATTTCTTATTGTATTTGTGTCTTAGCTGGCTTTCTCCTCATCAATCTTCGCCCAAACTGGAAACAACTGCTTCTTCTGTCCGGACTGAGCTTGCTTATTGGCGTGGGAAGCCTCCTCATCAAGTTGCTTCTAGCTGCCTATTTCTGGCGGCGTTTGATCGTGCTTGACTCAAATGGGAAGAAAGAACTGCTTGGGCAGCCTCTTCTCTTCCCTGCTCGACTGTCCCACGCTCGGCGGTTTCCTGAGCCCGAGAGATACAACTACTGGTACGATTACTTCTTGGTAGGGATCCCCGTTGGGCTTCGTGGTCGCATCGGAACTCTCTTGTCGATTGATAACCTGCCTGCTTGCGAAACCAGCAGAGAGAAATGCTGGTTTACCATTGATCCTGCGTACTATCTCGATCCAGGGAGTGGCGATCGTTCATTAGAGGAGAAACTGCGTATCTTCTTGGAAAGACAGGCGAGTGCGAGACCCCAACCTGAAGGCATCCTTTTAACTAATGCCCCATGGTATTCAGGGCGAAAATCCCGAGGAATTCCCTTACGCGTATCTCCTTAGTGTCCCACGATTCCTATGGTTTCAGAAAAGTGTAATAAATTACTGGTATCTCTACAACTCGGAGAGAGAGTTGACTGCCATTATCATGGAGATCAACAATTCTTTCTACGAGAAACGCAACTTTTTTTTCCGCGTAACGGGCGATGGATTAGCTGTCGATGAACCGGAGAAGAAGCCTCAGGAAGTAACAGCCATTTCCAAGGGCAAGGGTGAACGTGTCTCTATCCAGTTCCGCCCTTCTGCACCGAAAAGAAAACAATACAATGGGTCCTGGGAGAAACTTATCTTTGGTTCGCCATTCGAACCGGTCAAAGGGTATATGACTAGCAAGTCTGTGGACGTCCTGGCAGGCCCAGCGCTACATTCCAATCTGACCTCCAATACCGAAGAAGGCCAAATGAAGATTACCAGTCGGCTTTCTTCCTGGGGGGTTCCCATTGATCCGTTGTCCGCGTCTGGCTATGCAGTCGCCCGTTCCGTTGCTCAGTGGACGCACGTCGGAGCGCTGTCCGCTCCTCGCATCGTCAAAGAGGCACTTAGGATTCGGTTCAGGGGAAGTCTGAAATATAGGCAAAGGCCGGAGATGAGACCAGGAGGCCATGCTCGAAAAGCAACCATTGTCGAACGGTGAGTAATTGCATTGACTTTGTTGCGTATCGTGTGGATAACGGTCTTTTGCTTTTGGCAGTGCCCTCGAGCCCTTTTTCCAAGAGTATCTATCTCAACTCGCTGCTAATTGCACGTTCCCTCTGTCAATCAAATACGTGCCACAGAACTCCCTGCACTTCGATCCTATTTTCTTCAATGCCCCAGTGTCTCCAACGTCTATTCCTGCGCTGACCCTGACCCTCGAGATTTTATCTGCCCGCTTCTATACCTCGTTCATCGAACAGTCAGATCCCAAGTCTGCTTTTAAGGTGGAGTCCACACCTTGTCCGACAGACTCAGATGCAGAATCCCGTCGCCTATCAGTATCCGACCCCGATCTCTTGAATAAAGTCCTCGACACCGCCGGACAGACCATTAACGCGCAGATAACCAAGACGGGGCCTTTGCAGCCATCTCATGGCCTAGAGAGAGCTGTATTTCAGAGGCTCATCTCGGCAATGCGCCATTCACCACCGCTGACATTCATGGACCGGTTTATCGAGCATAATTTCTCAGCTGCAAAACAGCGTGAGTACCGAGCCAGCTTGCTTCATTATCTTTTGTCTCGTCGCCTCCTCATCGAATCCCAAGCCATCGTTGAGCTGGGATTCATTGCTGCTCGGGCAACACTCGTGAAGGTTACTCTGCAGATCGTCTACTTCCTTGCCCAAAGGGACCCAGCAATTCAGTGTTTACAGAACCTTTCGATCACACCTACCGCCGGCGCTCTTACTTATGCTGGGTGGGATATGGTACACCATTATATTGGGGAGTACTATTTGAATCCATTGGGCTGGGGGGAAGGTTTATAATGTGGATAAGTGAAGTTTATTAAGGTGATTGGGCGCATTTGGGTTTTAAATGAGTTTGGATCTTTCAATCATGCCGTAGAGCCTGATGGATGTTTATAATAGAGTGTAATACTGAATGGTCAAGTAGGCAACTTGCGTAATAGAGCGTGCTTTTAAAGTCAATTTACCCTGGAAGTGGATTCTATTCTTCATTGAGTATTGCCTGTACATCAGTCTACTGTGAAATATAATAAGACACCACTTAGTTAGGATCTCTCTCTTAATAAGCCCCGACAACCTCGTTATTCTCTCCCATTCGCACCCCAATAGCAGTATACTCGTCCAGATCCTCAACCGGCAATCCAAGTAACCCATTATGCAATTCTCGCTTGGACTCGAAATCCCCATCGCCATTGGGAAAGAACATGCGACTGTACAACTGCTTCGCAAAGGCCCCAAAGTTGCCCTGCGACACTGCGGCATGAGCTTCTTTCCATCGCTCCTCGGACGACTCGTACGTGATGGTCCAGTCGGCATCAGTGGTGCCAGTTACGCGCTTGACGCTCTCAAACATATCGCGTTGGCTGAGCCGAAAGCTCGAAATGTACACGGGGGCATTCCGGAACTGCGATAGCGTAGGCGACGTGTCGGACTCGTCGTCTGGAAGTTCCTTCAGACTCAACAGGCTGGCCAGCGCTCGACCGCACTGAGGCCAAGTGCTCGTGTTAATAAGGGTATTGCCACCGTCGAACAGGGTCAACGAGCGGTTCTGGAAATCGAATCCATATCGATCCGCTCCTCCACCGAGACTGAACTCGTACCAGAAGTTGCAGTTCAAGAGCAGGTACGAGCTCACGCCGAGACTCTCGATCTCGGCGCGAATGCTAGCGCAGCTCAGGAACGTCTCTTCCAGGAGCTTCGGATTCTGCGAGTCGTGCCCAAACCAGTTCGGCTGGACATACGGCACGCCAGCCTTCGCAGCTGTGCGTACCAGCTTGCTGATCGTGTCTCTGGGCGCTCCCACGGCCATCGTGATAATCAGGACCTGCTGCCCTCGCAGGGCCTCCACCAGCGCTGAGTCGTCATTGCCGCTGTAGTCGACGCGCGCGACTTGGACGCCTTGTGGAAGCTTGCTGGTGCTGTTGGGCCGGGTGATGGCCGTGATGATATGCTTTTTTGTCTTGAGCAGGTGCTCTGTTATGTGCTTTCCGACGTGGCCTCCCGCCTGTATCTTGTTAGATGGACGATATCATTTGCATGCAGTGGCAAGACATACCCCGACAATGGCAACTCTTTCGATGCGGTTCGTGAAGCCCTGGGGCTTGTCTTTGGCGTATTCGGGTGCCATGGTGACTAGAGGTGAATGATAGATAAGAATGATAGAATAATTCTGAATGGATAGATTTCTGGGCATCTATCGTGACTGCTTGAAGATATTTATACTCTAGTGTTTTCTTGTTGTTCTCCGTGCTATTCGGACATATCGGCCCTCTCGGATTTGCGTCGTAAGTCCACTGAAACCCCGAAGTAGATCGACCGGAGATAGGCATTTGCTACCGAGTTGGGCTAACGCTCGTATTGCCTGGCAGAAGCTGGCGTCGTACTTGTCGAGTTGGTCCGATGTCTGGCGTGGTTGTATGCAACATGTATCATATACTCATATACTCTCCAAGATAACATCCCGACTCGCTCACATCCTCCTCGCCACAAACCTCATCAGCGTATTCTCATCTCCCCCTTGCGATGGCTCCGCATTCCTCTCCCACCCCTTAACAGCATAGCCATGCAGCTGCGACTCAACGGCCCACTTCCCATCCTCATCCACTGCAAGCAACTCCTCAATAGTCCTCTGGCTATGATGATACAAATCCCAATCACAGACCTCATTCCTAAAGATGCCTCCATCCGCAGCTCCCAGATGAAAGCCAAAGACCACGGACCCCTTTCGCTTCCGCAACACCTTCATCAACTGCGTCATTATGACCTTCTGCTTCTCGAACCCGAACAGATGCAGGATGTTGCCTAGGAAAATCATATCCAATCTTGCACATAGAACGTTGTCTTGAGCATCTCTCGGTCTCGGAACAGCTCGTAGCCAAGGTCGATGAATTGCGCTTCTGCGTCAGCACCGAAGAGGTTCTCTGCTGGCGCGCCGTCGTGCACTAGTTTGCGGATGTCTTGCCCAAGAGAACAGCCTAAGTCGAGGAATTTCTCGCCTGCCTGAACCCGCGACAGAACTTCGGGGTAAACGCCATTCTGCTGTGCGGTGAATTGGATGAATTTGAAAAGACCGCTACAGGGGTAGGGGTGTCTGTATTGAATGTTGGTATATATTTTCTGGAGTCCGGCCGTCAATTGAAGGTACTTACATCTCCCATGCTTTGTCTCGCACTCGGTATATGTGGGGAATGATTTCGTCTTCCGGAATCCGAGAGTAGTTCTTCAGGATCTCGTTCGCGACATCTGGGACCTGTGATATGGTATCTTAGTACCAGGCCACGTCTTTGGAAACTGCAGTGCCACTGGTGCTGAAAGTGTCTGGCTCTTGCTTGTTGGAAGCCGAGAGTGTTGACGGTGAGGGCTTCAGAATATTCGTGGTCATACTGGCCACTTTTCCTAATCTTGAGAAGTGCGTCGAAAGCAGGTCTCTACCAAGCTCGCACTCATATAATAAGCAATAAAAACCGGATTCCCGCGGCGCTCAGATCCAGAAGGGCACTTGACGCCAGATTCTTGATATGATAAGAGCCACGTCAACCAGCCCCTTGCGTCTGCGCCCCATTTGTGGAAGATTTATTCCGAGGACGCTCAAATCCCGGTCTCGAGGCGTTGTCAGCGTATCTAATCATTCCATTCGTCAGACTTCGGGGTAAAAGAGACCGAGACAGCCCATGTGATGGCTGATGACTTTCTTCTATGTCAGTATCTCTCTTTCTACTGAAGAGGAGTATGTGGGACTCCATCCACGCAATATGCATCCATACTGTAAGTCCACCGATACGGTCTACCACGCAAGCAAGCAACCATGCCAACACCCTTAAACACTAACCAGCACAACCCCAGTAGTATGACTCCCTAGCTAACTGTAACTCATCCTTTCCATGGCCTTCGTAGAGAATTCAAACTGTACATATCGTCGAAAAGAGGAAAAAGAGAATTCAAATAAAAACAAAAAAGAGGGGGGAAACGAAAAGCAGAAAACACGCGCCATCCTGATACTTACTTGGCCCGGTAGATGGAACACTCAAAACCTCGCCAAGCCAGTCGAATCAAGGGATACCCGGGTGTCAAACAATTCCATGACGTCAATTCCTAGCAGCCGGAATTCTTCCGACGCGAGTGCTCCCGGGAAGTGCTCCATTTCCGACGCAGAGCTGTATTGGGCCCCCATAAAATTAAAATTGCCGAGTGCCATCTTGTCCTGATGCGCTCCTGTGTCCACTTGCTTTGCTGGAGTGCTTGTCTGTTGCCTATCCGAGCCCTGGCGGCCCTGTTGCACGGCCAAACTGGAGCTATTGTCGCTAATGTGATATGTAGGCATCGCATGAGACTGAGAACCAAGAAAGCCACTCACACTCAAGGAATCTTGAGATGCAGCCACCTGCAGGTCTGTTGTTGAAGGTTGCAAAGCAGAGACAGCAGCAACTGTTTGCGCAGTTTCTCCGTTGCTATCGAAAGATCCATATTGAGTCTCGTGTCTGTGCGCTGCTTGAATAATCTGATGTCTGTCACTACCGGCCTCTTTCTTCTGTATTTCACGGTGATATTGACGCGCAATATGAGCAAATTCTGCCAAAAGAGAGCTAGGCACTGTTCCTTGGCTCGCATAATCCAGGCGGCTAAAGTGGCCAGCCCCAATATCTAACAGAGTTAAGTAGGTATTTGTCTGTGGAAGCATAGGATTGTGTATGGCTTGATCGAAAAGGATAAAGAGAGCCGAAAGTGGCATGATAGTGAGTAACCTGTATGTTCAGCATTTTGCAAGCCGACACGGGCCGCCATTAACTCACCATACTGACGTGTACGACGCGACTTCAATCCATTTTGTCAGCTCTAATATCGAACAAGCTGTGTCTATAAACATTCTTTTCATGCGCACCTGCACCCCCATATCTTTCGGGCCATCTCCAATGTAAAGGGCAGTCCGTGACAGGGTTATCAACGCATTGTAATAGTAGTATTGCGTATGCAAGGCAACCGACACTGCGACCGATCCTGGCATCAGTCTCGCTTTAAGAGACTCCCCGGGTCGATAATTTTCAGGAATGGACGATTTCCACGACTCAAGCTCTTCGAGTAGATGCTGGATGCGATACAGGTAGTAACTTGACGAGTTCCCAGCTGCGTTAAGAGAAAATATACTGCTGTAGATTCGAGACACAAGGCGGGCATATCGCGCGTGTGTGAGAAACCAGTCATAGTCGCCAAATATGGATTCCGGAACGTACGGAATTGGGCATCCAATATCAGCATCCATGATACTCTATATAGTATCAGTATTTCACCCAGAATATCCAGCTATATACTCACGGATGTCCTTCCTGTAGCGAAGCAAGTTGTCTTGTCGAGGCAGTAGAGAACCCAAAATACTCGATGGGAAAGGCTGTCTTTAAACCCCCTATTCCGATTATAGCCCATACTCTGTGCCATTCTAGCAGCCTCTGAGATCAGCAATGACTCGAACTGCCATGCCGATAGTTTTGTGGAGAAGATAGCCTATCGCGATTCTTAGTTTGATTTAGCTTCTATGCCTAGTATCATACCATCGCTGTAAGTGCCTTCAGCCAGTTAGCAAATAATCATAGATAAAACTATGGAAAAGTAACAAACCTGAACTGCCATCAGGGACCCCTTGGTAAAGAGGATATCGGGGAAACAGGACATGGCTCTCTCAAAGAAACGCCAAGCCTGTCCTTTCCCTGGGTCGAAACTTCCGCCGTCATGGTATTGACAGCCAAGAGCCAAAACAGCATAGAACAGCCCGGACCAGACCCTATCAGCGTCGAGTGACGGGTACAATAGGTATCCGTAAAGTCGTTGTTCAAACGCGGTCTGGTCCAAAAATGGGTATACCGGATGCACATGGGTAAAGAAAGCTGCCAATCACCATCAGCTCAATTTCTCTTGTCTGCGATTCCACAGCGAACATATGTACATTGTATACAAGCCGTGGTGATTTCCTCCGACAGCTGTAGGGGTGGCAAGTTCTGCTGCCGGAGAAACGGCAGATTGGCCGCTTTGTTAGGTCCCTTAGTTCTCGAATTGGCAATCGTGCTGATAGTTTCGAGCAGTTGGCTCAGCCGAGCATGTCCTAGTCGGCTACTGAGTGCGTCAACCCTAGCTTTGGAAAAGAAGCATATGTTTGAGCTAGGGCCTGGACGTAAGGTTAATTGGGAAATTTCATGCGAAAGGCAGGACAGACCAAATATCTCTGCCAACTGCATGATTATTAAAATTAACGTCGGCAATAATATCTATGTATATAAAACGAGATGGCTAACTCACTTTATGGACAAATTCCTCATCGCGACCGCGAGCAGGCGTCTTGCGACTTGCTAAGAGGTGATCAACATATAAGCTTGAAGGTGCAAGGCTGGGTGAGGGTGGCAGCTGCCAGCCTGATTCCTGTTCCGGGGTTAACCTGAAATGACAGATAGCCACTGACGAATTATCAAACCTTGTTGGGGGCTGGTTCAGGTGTAATAGATTTCTCGGGAGAAGTTAAAGCTGGTCGTTTGGCCAGCGACTGGCTCTCTAAGCCTCCCAGTGTACTTTCGACATCATCCGTACGTTGTTTGCGCTTTCGGGGCGGCTTCACATAGCTATAGTGGCATCGGGTCTTGCGATTCTATAGGTATTCCAATGTAAGACAATAGTAACGGCAACATACCGATCCAAACTTTCAGGAAAACAGCACTTACGACGCAATAATCGCATGCAGCGTGCTCGTCATCCCCGGATCCTGCACATGCCATCGCTACTAGTCAGAACAATAAGGCAGTCCATCAATCAACTGTGAACATCAAAGGGATCTCTTACTAGTGCAGCGGACTTTCCGCGCTTTGCACAGATCGCAAGTTTTTGACACCTTACTTGTCGGCATGTCGGCCATAACATAATGGTTGACGGGGCTCAACATTGACAGCGGATGATATTCGGGAAGATGTCGGGAAGACGGACAGAATGAGAAGAATAAAAGAAAGTTAGGAAGAAAAACAGGATGGCGCGAGGCGGAGGTCTCGTTAATATTTGCAGACGGACCCGAAGCGTTCGGAGCCGAAGTTGCTCGGGTCGGCAGGTGGTTGGCCGATCATCCGATCATCCCGATCCATCGAGATGTGCATTCCAATGTGAGAGGATCCTGCTCTGCTCTTGATTGAGTTGGAGATATCCTTCGCTACGTCATACTCTGATTGTAGGAAATAAAACAGGCAGGCATGGCATCATGTAACACTATTATTCTCCGGCCGCGTTGTTAGAGTGCACCCGCATAGATAGGATCCCTTGTTGTCTTTTCCCTTCACTTTTATCACTGTACCGCATTATTGGACAATACCAGCGCAAATGGACGAGAAGACTAAATCCGAGAGTGCCGGTAATGGCGAAGGCGACAATCTTGAAGCGGCCCAGCTGATCCAGTCACTTACGCAACCCCCCGAAGAACTGAGTAAACTTATGCAATCTTTATCACGCCGCTCTGCCGGCATTGATCCCTACAAAGATCCATTCGATCCTTCTGAACCAGGATGGGAACTTGAACGGGCTCTGAAAGCAGCAGTCGCGAGGTCCAATGTCGAAGATTCACAACCAAATCTAATGCAGTCCTCCGTGCGCTGGCGCAATGTAAATGTTTTCGGCGAAGGTGCGACTGCCAGGACCCAGTTCACTGTTTCTTCCTTTGCCGTGGACTGTTTTCATGCCGTCCAAAACCTCTTCGGTGGCAGCCCTGGCAGACAGATCCTGCATGATTTTGATGGATTGTTGAACGCAGGCGATATGCTATTAGTGCTGGGCCTGCCTGGGAGTGGGTGCTCTACTCTCTTGAGAATCCTGTCAGGCTATGACACAGGCTTCTCCAAATGCTCCGGAGATATCACATATAATGGAGTCCCGGTGGAAGTCATCAAGAAGGGCTTTCGTGGAAAGGTCATGTTCAATGAGGAAGATGAGAAGCACTTTCCTTATCTCACGGTGGCTCAAACGCTAGATTTTGCTATCAAGACCAAAACCCCTCGGAAGCGGATTGGTGGTGTTTCGCGTCAGCAGTATATAAAAGCCATGAGGAACATCCTTGGAGCAATCTTTGGGCTGACGCATACATTTGACACCCGTGTGGGCAACGACTATATCCAAGGTGTCTCTGGGGGAGAAAGAAGAAGGGTGTCTCTAGCAGAAATGGTGAGCTAATTCACATTGCCACCGTTCCATGCCTATTCCTGAATAAGGTTTATGGATTAACGAGTACAGCTGGCAGCATGTCCTTCGGTAACTTACTGGGATAATCCTACCCGAGGTTTAGACTCGTCGACGTCTTTGGAATCTGCGTATGCTCTTCGTGCCGTGACGAATCTAACCAACACTGTGGCTGTGATGGCTTTGTATCAACCAGGCGATTCCTTGGTCGACGTCTTTGACAAGGTGATAATCCTTCATGAAGGCCATCAGATCTTCTTTGGAGAGCTGGCTACTGCCAAGGACTATTTCCAGGACTTGGGTTTTGTGTTCCATCCTCGCCAAACAACGGCAGAATTCCTGCTCTCAGTGACCGATCCAGGATCCCGGAGGATTCGTGAAGGATATGAGCACACTGCTCCACGCACCGTCGAAGAGCTTGTGTCGTCATGGAAAGCCAGCAAACATTACCGCCAGCTTCTATCGGACTCGTCTCACCATGGGGAGATGTACCCACGAGATAATTCTGAGAGCATCAAGTCGTTCCAGGGAATTCAGCAAGCGGAGAAGGCACCTTTGAGTCGCAGCAAGTCACCATACATGATCAACTGGGCTATGCAGTTCTTAGCTACATACCTCCGATCGTGCCAAAGAATTATCTCCGAAAAAGCTTACACTCTATCTTTGGTTGTGACGATGGGTATTGTCGCACTTTTGATAGGGTCCATGTTCTATGACATTCCCGAAAGCACGACTGGGTTTTACTCCAAAGGCGGTTGTATCTTTTTCTGCGTCCTATTTCATACTATGGTCAACTTTGTTGAAATCAGCGCTCAGTTTTCACAGCGGCAGATCGTGGCGAAACATAAGTCTTACGCCATGTATCATCCGTCAATTGACGCGCTGGCTTCCATGATGGCGCAGTATCCCATCAAGTTCGTGAATGTCTCTGTCTTCTGTGTTGTGATTTACTTCTTGGCAGGGTTCAAACAGGAGCCAGGTGCCTTCTTTGTCTTCCTGCTGTTTCTCTTCTTAACTTCTGTAACGCTGAGCGCCTTGTTCCGCACCATCGCTGCTGTGGTCAACAGAATGGAGGTTGCCCTTGCAGTCACGGGGAATACCTTGCTGGTCCTGGCTATGTATGCAGGTTACGTTATCCCTCGGCCGTTGATGCAACCCTGGTTCAAATGGCTCAGTTATATCAACCCACTCTATTATGCCGTGGAGTCGCTCATGGTTATGGAGTTTCATAACCGCAAATCACCCTGTTCCACCCTGGTGCCATCAGGTCCCGGATACGAGAATGTGGGCATTTCAAACCAGGTTTGTGCTTCCCAGGGCGGCATTCCTGGCGAGGTGTATGCTTCAGGTGATGCATACGTGGAGACATCGTTTGCCTATTCTTATTCTCACCTATGGAGAAATTTTGGCATTAGCATCGCGTTCTTCGTTGCCTTTATCATCACATACGCGGCCGCCACTGAGTGGAAGAGTCCGCCTACATTGAAAGGGGGGCAGTTAATTCTCCAAAATAAGCGAGATGTGCGCCTAACATCTTCAAGACAGGGCGACACAGAGCATCAGGATCAGCACCGATACCGAGAAGACGTACATGTAACCTCCCTCCAGCACGGTACATTAATGCAGGACCTCATTCCCGGCGAGAATATCTTTACCTGGCAAAGCGTAACATATAACATCGATGTCAAAGGTGAAAGCCGTCGCCTGCTCTCTGGCGTGCAGGGTTACGTCGAACCCGGAACAATGACTGCTCTCATGGGAGAATCAGGGGCCGGAAAGACCACCTTGCTCAATATCTTGGCACAAAGAGTATCCACCGGTGTCATATTGGGGGATATGTTGGTCAATGGTCGTCGCCTCCAGCATTCATTCCAACGGGGAACTGGGTACGTTCAACAGCAAGACGTCCATTTTGAAGAAGCCACCGTAAGGGAAGCATTTCGTTTTTCGGCTTTCCTTCGTCAGCCACGGGACGTTCCCTTAGAAGATAAATACGCCTATGTCGAAAAGGTGATCGATGCTCTTGGCATGCGAGACTATGCAGGGGCCGTCATCGGCACGCCAGGGAGAGGGCTGAGTGCTGAACAGCGCAAAAGGACCACTATCGGGTTGGAGCTAGTAGCTAAGCCAAGCATCTTGCTCTTCCTTGACGAGCCAACATCCGGGTTAGATTCTCGATCTGCCATTTCGATAGTGCAGCTACTCCGTAGCTTGGCCAATGCCGGCCAGGCAATCCTGTGCACCATACACCAGCCATCATCATTGCTATTTGAACATTTTGATCGACTTCTCCTGTTGGTGAAGGGAGGAAAGACCGCCTACTTTGGCCAAGTGGGTGAGAATTCAACCACGGTTCTCAGCTACTTCGAACGAAATGGCGGATACCCTTGCCCTGGGAACGCGAATCCCGCCGAGTATATTCTGGACGTGGTTGGAGGAGGCGCAACCACAGAGACAAAACAAGACTGGGCCGAGATTTGGAAGAACAGCCCCGAAGCACGGCAGAATACAAACGAAATCCAGTCTCTGGTCAAAACCAAGCGCGAAGGCGAGACCGAGTCGGACGAAGGCGAGCTCAATGCATCCCCAGTCATTTACGCCTTGCCATGGATTCAGCAGTATCTGGCTGTGCAGCAGCGTCTTTTTGCGCAGTACTGGAGGAGCCCTGTTTATATTTTCAGTAAGATAGCGATCAACACCATCGGAGGACTCTTCGTTGGATTCACATTCTACAAGGGAGATAGCTCCATTGCCGGTCTGCAAAACTCCATTTTCTCGGTCTTCATGCTGCTTTTTCTCTCGTTGATCATCCTCGTTCAGCTGCAGCCGCGCCTTATTCAATACCGCAACCTGTACGAGGTGCGAGAGAAACATTCCAAAATGTACAGCTGGACCGTCTTTATCGCCGCCAGCATTATTACCGAGATCCCATACAATATCGTCCTCGGCTCTTTGTGCTTCCTGTGCTGGTATCTTCCCGGGGGCTGGTGGCGAACCATTCCAGATGGCCGAGGCGCCTTCATGTGGCTGATATTCATGGTCTTCCAATTGTACCATACGAGCTTCTCGCAGGCGGTCGCAATTGCTGCCCCGAACGCCGAAACCGCATCCATGATCACCATCCTGTTCTACACTTTCATCTTTGCCTTCACGGGCGTTGTGCAACCGCTGCGTCAGCTCGTGGGGTTCTGGCATTTCGCCTATTATGTCTCGCCGTTCACGTACGCGGTCGCGTCGATGATGAGCAGCATGACCCACGACATTCCCGTCAAATGCACCGAGGCGGAACTCAACTTCTTCGATCCCCCACGTGGCATGACGTGTGGCGAATATGCCGGGTCATATGTCAATGCCTCCATGGCGTCGCTGTCCAATCCCAGCGCGACCGAGGACTGCGAGTTCTGCCAGTACGCAGTATCCGACGTGTTGCTGGAGGGATTTAACATGCGCTATTCGGAGCGATGGCATCATTTTGGGTACTTGTGGGCTTTCGTTGCGTTCAATGTTTGCTTGTTCTTCGGGATTTACTATCTCGTGTTTCAGGGAGGAGGCGCGAAGATTGGCCAGATGGTTTCTGGAGTCGTCAGCAGAAAGAATGTTAAGACTGCAGATTCTGATTGTGAATCCTGATTGGGGTTTTGTCGACAAGCCCAGATGGAGGCACTCGGTCCAGTTGGGATTTGTTGGTTTGGTTGGAGATGTTGGATATGTTGGGTATGTTGGATAAGATTCGACATAACTCACTGATAAAAGGTATACTAGGATAGGATTACATGATGGAAGGTGTTGGGTTGAGACTCTCGTCGATGGTTGAAGATGGAAAGTTGGTTCCAACGCAAAAAGCGAGGATCAAAAAGGTCGGCATCACCTGATTTCGACCCTCATTCTTTTTCTTCTTCTTTAAATTGTCATCTGCATTAATCCACATCTTATCAACCAGCATCAAAAATCCACCATCCGTAATGCGTCTCACTAGAGACCCTAGGCAGGCTCCAACATCTCATGTTCAAGGCTTGCCAACACAAACGCCGCAGAGCCATGGACGCTGTTATACAGCAGCGGCTGATTGACATAATACTATAAACACCGATGTTAGTATCCCCTTGAGGGTCAGAGTCCAAGAACTTACCTCGTATGATGCCGTGGAATTCAAACTGCAAACAGCCACGGTGCCGTTATAACCCAGCGTGCCGTCGTCCTCCTCGACCACAAATTCATTCACCAGATACCCATAGCACCGACTTGCCAACTCCCTGGTCCTGGGTCTATCAATCTGTTCTGCGTCAAGAAGCCCGAGCCGGACCCCCTTCAACAAAGCATACGTGAACATGGCAGACCCGCTCGACTCGATATAATTGCCCTCTCGTCGCGGGGCCGTCATGACCTGCCACCAGCAGCCAGAGCGACTGTCAGCAGCTGCTATGACTGCTTTGGCCAACGCGGAAAACCGATCGCCAAGGTAGTTTATGTATCGCTTCTCTGCATCCCGAGACGCTTCCACCGTCAGCACCTCAAGCATGTCAGCCAACGTCATGAAATACCACGCCAACGAGCGGTCCCAGACGATGGGGCTTGCACCGGTCGCAGAACTAGCCCACACGGCGGTCCTGGAGCCGTCGTAGCCGTGGACCAGAAGCCCCGTGCTGTTCTGGTAGCAGTGCTGCCAGAGGAGGTCGAGCTGGTGGATGCTTTCTTCGATGACGGCACCGGTGCTGGTCGGGTCGAATCGCGCGGCGTAGAGCCATGAGAACGGGATCAGAGAGTACATGCCGTCAAGGTAGCTCCAGTTTGGGTAGGTGAAGTACCAAAGGCCTCCTGGGGAGGGTATTAGCCAGTAGGATTGGGTTGGTGAGCCTGTTGGTTTGATTTACCATATTCATTGATAGGTTGCAGGTCGATCGACCGTCTCAGTGCGTCGAGAGCCGTCTTGTCGGTGGTGCTGTTCGTCTTATCATAGCTGCGTCGGCATTAGCTGGGACTCTACACCCGGTGAAACATCTCTCACTCGTGCAAAAGACCGCGAAACATCGACAGTCGATCAAGGGGGAACTGCGTGTCCTGCGACGCATTCACTAGACGCGACGCGATGCTCGCCGTGCCGTTGGCCAGATATGCCTCCCAGCTGTCGATCTGGGACGTCGAGGCACCGTCAGAGCGATCCAACAGTCGCAGGATCGCCGTCTGGAAGAACCCGATCTGCAGAAAGACCGACGACTCGGGCTTGCCGGGAGGTGCGACGGCCTGGCCACGCGCGATGACGCTGTCGGCCATCCACGCCGAGTACCCCGAGGGAGCAGCGGTCGGCTGGCCGGTCTGCACGAGAAGGCTCAGAAGCCATGGAATGAAGGCTGTTGAGGATCGCATGGTGAGGATTCAGCGGTGAAGAAACTGACAGTCCTTGTTCTTGGGCGGATTTTGAATTCAGGAGGCGACGCGGATCTTTGCCTTTCTGGCCTATTCTCCTATTTTTTGGATCTGTGGATTTGGTTGAAGCCACAGGATGCATAATAAATCGAGCGATGAATTTAGACAACTATTTGTACAGATAGATAGGATAGTGCTGCTTCCCAAAATAAACACGGAAAATAACTAGAAACAAAGACGCAAATGCTCGCCTGCAGAACACACGCTCATATGTCGCAAACTTTCCCAGTCCAATGCATATATCTAATCCCATTCATACCTTACAACTCCTTCTTTTCACCCTCCTTCTCCCCCTCCTCCTTCTTGCCCTCCTCCGACTGGACCTTCGAGAACCAGAATCGGGAAATTATCCCACCCAGATAATGCTGATCGATCCAACGAAACAGTCCGTAGAACAACCACCCCCAACCCCAGAGCGAGCATCCCAGGAAGCTGGCGACCAACAAGACCGGCCCCAGAATGAGCAGCGAGAGCACCGCCCACAGCAGAATAGCCACCGCCGCGAAGATAAACACTCCCGCAAAGAAGATCAACAGCGGCACGCCGCAGCAGATCAGTTGGCACACGATGAAGGTCGAGCTGGCCGGTCGCTCGGCGGCGGCCTCGTATAGTTTGGCCTGACGCGGCTCGGGCAGGATCCACGACAGCAGCCAGGTCAGGGTGGATTCCATGCGATCGAGCATGGGCGGGATGGACTGGCTGATCCACTGCTTGACGGGCCCGAGGATGGGGCCGTTGTCCTGGTTCTCCTTCTTGGCCTGCTGGATGTCGTTCTCGTCGCCCGGAAAGCCGCCGGGCAGTACGCTGTCGGTGACGCCCTGCATGGTCTTGGTGGTGGCGTCGGCGCCTTGCTTGACGGTGTTTTTGAGGTCGCCGGTGGCGGAGGACAGTTTGGGGGGGCGGTTGGGGAGGTTGGCGGTGGCCATATTGAGGGACATGTTGGCTGGTATGGGATAGAAGGGGAGCTGGAAGAAAGAGAGAGAGAGAGAGAGATGAAGACAGAGAGAAAGAACGTATAGAAGGCAAACCGGTTGGCGATTTAATCTATGCGGGGAGCAAATGACGTAGCGGGCGTTGCGCCGATCGCATCCGGTTTTTACAGTATTTCATATTATATCATATTATATTATATTATTGTTTAGGTTAATTATATCGATTTAATAGCAAAAGAAATTAAATTGGACTGGTTGATATGGTTTTGTTTTTCGTGCGAGTATGTATGTATGTGTATGTATGTACCTTGTGTCGACCAACAAGATACGGTTGGAATAGTATTATAGGTAATATGCATAGGTCCATCGTTACTGGAGTATGATGAATAGAATACCCTTGTAAATCACTAACACCCATTTTACCTAGCAGACAGGACAGACTACAGAGTATGCATATCCGACTCTTCTAGATATGTGCCTGAGACGTCATACCCGTGCCAGGGAATAGCTTCATCTTTTCCTCTTTCTTCCTTTCCTTCCCTTTCCCTTCCTATCCTTAACAGTGCACTCGATCAACTGCTCCTTCGTTCTTGTCTTATCACTGCCCGTGATCATGATTCCGTCCCCAAGGCGAAACCTCGGCGATTTCCACACCAGCCAGTGGGTCGGCCGTCGCGCGGGTCTGCAGAGCATCAAAGCTTTGCCTGAACAGGCCACAGTTATCTAATGGAATAGACTTTTGCGTTAGTGCCCGTTTCTGACATTTTGACGACCGAGATCCGACCCCTTTGCACGATTTAAATAGCGACCAGGCCCCGGACTCGTTGGCAGGAGAAGCAAAAGCAACAGAGGAAAATACCACCCTCGTCCTCCCTCTCCATCATGGCCGGAACCCTTTCCCACGCTGTTCAGGCCCACAATGCCTCCGCCCAGCAACTCCCTGCAGCCTTCGAGCTGCACGATCCCCGGTTCCTGGACATCACCGGCCCGTCGCCGACTCTGGAGGTTCTCCTGAAGAACGACGACTTCCCCTTCGCGCACGAGGCCAGCGTCTACATTCCCTCCAAGGACGAGCTGTTCCTGACCAGCAACATCTTCACCGACCCTGCCACCAACGAATCCACCATCAAGATCTCCAAGGTCGCCGTCGGCTCCCACCCCGTCACCTCGGAGATCATCGACTCGACCATCCCCTTCGCCAACGGCGGCGTCAACCACGCCGACGGCATCCTCTTCTGCGGCCAGGGCTCCCTGACCCAGACCGGCGGCCTGTTCCAGATGTCCGTCGACCCGCCGTACAAGTCCAGCCTGGTCGTCGGCGAGTTCTACGGCACCCAGTTCAACTCCCTCAACGACGTCGTCGTGCACTCCGACGGCTCCTTCTGGTTCACCGATCCCATCTACGCCTCCGTCCAGGGCATCCGCCCGGCCCCAAAACTCCCTAACCAGGTGTATCGCTACGATCCGGCCACCGGGAACGTGCGCGTCGTGGCCGACGGCTTCGGAAGACCGAATGGCATCGCGTTCTCCGTGGACGAGAAGACGGTCTACATCACCGATACGGCATCCGTGATCGGCGATGGCTCCAAGGATCTCACAAAGCCGGCTACCATGTACGTCCCTCCTCCTCCTCCTCCTCCTCGTCCTCCTCCTCCTCCTCCTCCTCCTCCTCCTCCTCCTCTCCACGTCTTCAGATATGGCACTTTCTAGTTAAAACTAACGGGTGATGGGGGGAAAGCTATGCATATGATCTCGCCACCTCCCATGGCGAGCCTTTCCTCACTAACCGTCGCGTCTTCGCCATGGCCGACACCGGCATCCCCGACGGCATCAAAGTCGACATGAACGGCAACGTGTACGCCGGCTGCGGCGACGGCATCAACGTCTGGTCGGCGGGCGGCGTCCTGCTGGGCAAGATCCTGATCAAGGACGGAGCAGCGAACTTCTCGTTTGGTCGCAACGGGCGCCTGTTCATCCTGAATGAGAAGACGCTGTGGGCGGCGCAGCTGGGGAAGGGCGTGAAGGGCGCTTTGTTGCGGATTTGAGGTGGTTGGACAATGGCGATGAACTGTATATTGTAGATTAAAGGTATTATTACAGTTATTCATAAATCATAATGTCTAAAACGGAGCAGGGAGGTCGGCAAACGACCACAAGCACGGCGTGTGTTGGCCATGAACTGAACCCGAGCAGAGAACTCAACGCTCAAGTGGCGTACTTCCTCAATCCCCATCGGCCCTTCGTATCTTAATAAGAACGCAATCATTTGGCACGCGACGGCCCCATAGAGGATCTGTTTAGCTTGGGATCTGCTATCCTGGCTTAGACCAATGTGTGCAGGACCATGAAGCAGCTACACGTTCATTGAAATGGCGGCGTTGTTTTCCCTTGGTGTCAGATCTGCTTCATGACGTCAATTCAAGTCTATTCTGCATGATAGATAGAATATTTCAGAATTGAATGGAGATATAAACTGACGAAGGGGCGTGGCAAACGGAAATAGAATTGAACCCGATATCGCGGGTACGATCTATGAACAGATAGATCCATGGTTCTGCTACGTCGTCCACACAAATCCTAAGCAAAGACGTTGTGCGCAGTAGGTCTACCATGTTTGGCAAAAGTATATCGGATATACAATACAGTATTATTCTAAAGTAGACGCATGCGGAAACTTCGTGTCTGCGCCATGGAACACCATGGAAAGACCAGATGTCTTACGGGATGGGCCACTAATGCCTGCTCTATAAATATGGGAAGGGTATTCCCATTTTCCCAGTCAAACTCTAGGAGCTCTTACATCTCAGGTGAAGCTAGTAAGTATGGTGGTATCTCATATAACAGTTCCATACTGATATTGTAACGGCCAACGCCGTGGTTCGAGTCTAGGTAAGTCTTTGTCCATGTCTATAGATTGTTCAAGGGTTCAACTCAACCCATGGTTCCGTGGGTTGAATGAACCCTTGTTTAACTTCTTTAGTTCTTCTACAAGCTAATATCTCCGGTAGCCAATCCAAAATATAGTACACCTACCACAACCTATCCACCAATAGTTCACACCAATAGCTATGAGACTCGACCAGCTATCAGTCATACTCTGTCTTACCGGATTGGGTGCTGCGAACTGGACCGTGCGCCCATCCAACGAAGACCTGGACTTTTGCCGAGCAAGTCGCATGCCTCGCGTCTCTGGCACGTGCTGTACATACAGCGATTGCGACGGGTGCTGGTTCTACCAGCGGTGCTGTTTCAAGACTAAGGGCTATGCAATCGGATCATGTTTGTGCGGAGTGGGTGGTCATCCGCAGGGTAGTTGCTATTGATTTGGTTAGAGACAATGGGAGCTGGGGATTGATTGTTGAAAGGGACGGACTGAAAAGCAAAATCGATGTTGGGGAAGGCTTCAAACGAATTATGTATATATCTCTGATTGAATGAGTTGTGTAATCGTGACTGGATTATTGCAATTTGTATAGTTGACTGACTGACTACGTATACATGTATAGGGTATGATAGGGCATGTAGATAAATAGATCCCTTCCGCACACACAACGAAAATAATCGGCAATATTAATTAATTAATTAACAAAGGGGAAAAGAGATAATAATAACTAACATACATATCGAACAACTGCAAAAAAGAAAAAGAAAGGAAGTCAGCCCAACGCGGGGCTCGAACCCGCAGCCTTGTGATTAAGAGTCACACGCTCTACCGATTGAGCTAGCCAGGCTTCCTTGATGAGAGGACTTCAATATAGTGCTTTATAATATAGACTGTACACATTGAATTCAATTCCTGTTCATACTTGCACGTCAAACTAAACAAAGCAATACACCTTTGCCTAGAGTAATCCGTACATAGTCAAGACACGCTTCAGTAAGAGAAGACAAAGAAATAAATGCATCAAACCTGTTCCAATCACCCATCATCACTGATCTTCACTCATTCATTCTATCCAGGAACAGTCGGATTCTGTACGCCAGTTCCCCAGAACTGGACCACTCCAGCAGGCCAGTCTCGGGGGTCACGCTCTGGGGGTTATTGAAATACTCCGCCTCCATGTCTCGAAGAATAGTTCTGCCCTCCTCAGAGTACAGCTCCTTGTCATGGGTGGCAAGGGGAACGGACCTCTCCAGTACGTGGAACGGCAGGCCCCACGGGTATTTATTCAGGTCCTGGGGAATCCGGATATGTTCCTGGAACAAACCGTTGTTCCCAGCGGCACCGGCGAAGTCGCTGCAGGTGAGTTTCTTGATCTGGAAAAAGTGGTACACGTCGTCTTCCGTTTTGAACTTGTACTTCTTCTTCCTGCTCTCGGACTCCCGCTGGATCCAATGCAGATGGCGTTCGTACGCCCAGACGGTTAAATTGACCAGATGCTGCTCGTCGGGTGGGATCTCCTCTTCGTCGGAACTGCAGTCTGGCAGGTCGATAAGGGGCCTAGGAGGTGGTGGTGAGCACGTCATAGGCTTCCCTTCGAGCTCCTCTATCATCTTCCCGAGCGTGTCTATCGCTGTACGAACGTTGTCTAGTCGCTGCTCGATCAGTTCCTTGATGGGCACAGAACGTAACAAGTGCGCAGGCGCGTAGATATTAGCATAGCCCTGCCGCAAAACCCCGGCATACCAAGTATCATAATGGCCCGCGGATTCTTTCTCCTCCTCCACTCGCAGCCAGTCATCCAGCTCTTCGAGGTCGTCGTCGGTGATTATGTTGCGGAAAATGGCCCTGTTGCCAACCTTCAGTTCATGGTGGATGGTCTGCACTTCCCAGCTTCGCACTGCAGAGCGCCATTCGCTCATGGCAGCGGAGTAGATGGCAAATGCAGCCTCGACATCGTTCAGATGGCTCTGAAGAGTCGATCTGGTCGTTTCCAGCCGTGCTGTTTCCACCCTGAACGGCCGATCCAACAGAGCGAATTCCTCTCGAATACTCCGCCCACACGTGAAGAATTTGTAGAACGGCCGTGTAACCTGAGAGACCAGAAAGACAGGCATATAGGCATTCCTGACATTGTACAGGCTTTTCTCGTTAAAGAAGTCAGGTTTCGAGATGTAGATACCGCATCGCACCCGTTCTGGAGCAGGCATATGCCAAGTGGGCATGTCCTGCGGCGAACTGGCCACTTTGAAGAGTTTATCCGGTGCTTCCAGATCCACCCAGTATTTAGGTGGCACGAAGAGAAACGCACTCAATGGTTCTAAGGTGTCGGCGTCGGTGCCGTTGCTTTCTGAGGGTTCGGGATCAGTTGATTCTTGTGTCATTCCTCTATTCACTTTGGAACTGTTGTATTTCAAGGTTACGTATTTTGTCAAGCGGGCTGTCGTGGAGGAGGGTTCGGATTTGGCCTTTTTGGGACGCCCTGAGGAGGGACTCGCCTGGCCAGACCGTCTGGCAGGCCTTTTGAATCCGTAATCTCCTGGAATGGAATTTCGCAGGACTTTTCTCCCGGTCGGAGGCTCGTCGGTATCAATATCCATCTTTGAATCCATGTTTCAGTGAGGGTCTGGATGGCGTAGATAATGACCAGGGGAAATACGATCCACTTATTGAGCAGCAATAAGAGAGGATGAGAGACGATGAATAGGAATAGGAACTCAAATAACTGTTGAAAGAAGGAAATGCTCTCTGCAGAGAGGGGGGGATATCCACTGATTAAAAGGAAGATAAAAGTGAGCAACGTTGAAGAAGGGGAAGAAAGCAGAGGACAGACGAAGAACGACGAGGTGGCTTCTTGCCAGGTCGGGCGAAGCAGCCACCGGAAACCTCCAGCTAACAGCAATTTCTGTAGGAAGGCAACAGATATCTTGCTTATGGACTAGACTCTACTCGCTACACTGCTGACAGGTCCCTTTATGCTGACTCGCTGTTTCTTAACGTAGACACTCACCATATCTGTCCCTCTTCCCTGCTCATATGACCTCTCAGGCTTCACATACAGTGTCCTCGTAAATCGACCTCCTTTGCCACCATCTGCAATCCCATCTCCTCCTTCCGCGAGAATATTCCAGTGCACACCACTCAAACCCCATGGTGGCCCCGGCAGCTTCGGGTCTTTCCAGAGAGGAAACTCAAGACAGACCAGCTGACCGTTCGGGGCGAGCAAATCGGCCATGCGTGATGCCCATTGAGAGCGCATGCTCGGATGGAGGGCACATAGAAACTGGAAGAGTCAGCACCAACCATGCCGGCATATCTTTAATTTGAACTCTTACAGTGTAATCATATATTAAATCAAACTTCAACCCCCCCTCCCAATCGGACTTGAAAAAGTCCCCTTGAAGAATAGTCACTTCACCGGGTTGGTCTTGCGTGTACACGGAAGACCCAGAGCCAAAGTTATACTCCTGTGGATTCGCCATCTCGCCCCTGGCATACTCTCTGGCAGTGGACACGCCCGTCGCGGAGACATCTAGACCGTATACGTCGAATCCATGCAGGGCGAGCATGACGACATCGTAGCCTTTGCCACATCCCTACAGCAGGCATCAGCGTACAATTCCTCCATAGCAATGATTTCTACAAATTCCAGAAAAGAGAATGGGATACCGGAACCAACGCCCTCTTCTTTCTTCCGCTCTCTGCAACTGGATGCAACAGGTCCCTCCGCTGCTCGACCAGATCAATCAATGCCGGCGAGGGCTTCGACCGATCCCAGAGATTGCTCTCATCGGAGTCCCAGAGCTTGGACCATCTGTCTGTGTAGTTTGCAACTTCGCTGCACAAGGCCAGTTAGCTGTATCGCGCTTAGAAGCCGAAGAGGTAACATACCTGGCATTGAAGAACTGCTGCAGCCGCGTCTGGCCTTCCTGGTACTGGGTGGATTCTGGCATTGTCTTGGCTAATTGCTCGACAAGATGTTATTGTTATTTAAGAGGTCTAGTTCGTACTCTGTAGGGCCCGACGACTTCTTTTTATAGGCGGCCGAAATCCACTTCGGCGTCATTGAAAAGTCAGTCGCCGAACAGTGGGTCTTCGGTGACTGAACTGCGGTTTGATTGGCAGACTCAATCATTGTCTTTACCACTTCCGGTAATAAGCGGGTCTGTCCCCAATGCGGAAGTGTTAAGGCGTCGACGATATAGTATAGTATAAGTAGCGTAGATTCAGCTCATGGTCCTTCCTGTGATTCAATACACCTGCAGTCCTGTCCCTTCCTTGAGATACACTTCCTTTGGTTTCCATCCTCTCATCTTTCATCTGAAATTAACTCACCCTGTTCGCTTGACACGTGGGTGAAAAACAAAAGTCAAAGGATATATGTAATTAAATAACACCTCCAGTGTTCTCTTTCAGGGAACAGGCACGGAAGCCCAGTCCACGAAGTCAACCAGTAGGGTTGGTATATCCCCAGGCTTCTTCGGGCTCCGGCTCCGGCTCGACCCAGAAATTCAAACTGGAATCAAATAGATTTTCTGGGGCGACCGTCTCCTGTTCTTGTACTGGACGCGAAAAGCAGGTCATATTATGTTGTCTCAATTTGGCAAGGCACTCGGGACTTTGCCAGGACCATGGCATGCAGGATGAGTTGATCGCCTCGGGTGGCACTTGATTGAAGACCGCCCAATCATCAGCCAACCACGGTAGACAAAAGTTGTATTCTTCCTGGTTAGCCAGGTCAGCAGAGTTGACTTGTGACTGATCGGACCCAGAATCTAATCCCAGACCGGCTTTGAACAGCCTCAGCCACTGCGGGTTATCTGCCGGTGTTTGGTTCCATGGATCATCGTCGCCGTACATGATACAGCGCGCTTCTTTCTGCACCATTCCGTCCGTAATGATATCGTTGGCGGCGCGGGCGTCATTCACAAACTTGGTTAGCTGCGAGGTGAGGTACTCAAATGATGTCGGCTTGGCTCTTGTTTCGGGTGCCAGTCCACCAGCCACCTTGGAAGCGCTGAAAGGCTCCATCCCTGCCGACTCCATCCCAATCAGATATGGTGGCATGGAGTTTTCGACCGCTAGAGCGACAGGCGGGTCGAGGCCTCGACATCCCCGCCAGTCTTTCATCAGAGCTCCTGATCGAAAATGCTGGGCGATGTGATCATTCCGGTCACCCCAGGCCACGAAAGTCTCGCTGCAAAAACCGCATCGCGAATTAATCCGGGTGACTTGCGACTTCCACGTCTCCATAGATGGTATTAGACTATTGATTCCATGCACAATGCGCAGGTGTTGAGCCAAATGGTCCTTGCGGTAGAACGTCCGGAATGGCGCAGGCTTCTGTTGACAGATGCTGACACGGTGGGACTCGATGTGGCTTACGGAGGGATAGGGCTCGTCACAAAAGGCGCACCGTTCGGCTCCATCTGCTTGAGCCATATATGTCGATCCGAAAGGGGAGCATGTGTAGTTTTCCAGCGACAGATGCAATGTTTTCTCGTGGCGCGTCCAGTCATGCTTCGTGCGAAACGTGTCCGTGCAGAACGTACACTGGAAGGGCCTCTGGTTTTCAGTGGTTGACTTCGAATTTCTGGATCGATTTGGTGCGTCGTTCGTACGTCGACGACGCCGACGTCGGGGCGGTTCATTCAAATAAAAGCGATTGAACGACCCGTGGGAACGATTAGAGCCGAAACTATAGGCGGATGACCCGGAGCTGCTCGACAAAGCGGACCCCGACACCTGCGAAGATACGAGAGATCCAGCGTCGCTAGCATCCAGGAGATAGCTATCCGGCAGAATTCCCGAAACAGGGGAGCCGAGACCGTTACGGTCTGCCAATTCACTCGTATCACTCCTAGCCACGGCACTCATGATCGCCTCTAGAGAGGCACCCTCGATCTCCGGAGGAGAGTTTCTCCATCTATCGAGCGGGCTTGCTGAAGTAGCCTGCTCGTCACTGGTCTGCCGAGGTCCAAGGTTGCCCAGGCTAGATGTCAAAGAAAGAGATGGCTCCCTCTTGCAGCGTCTCCTAGCGTTCGAGAACCAGGTAGACACCTGGCGAACTTTTATACCAGCTTGCCGAGCCAGGAGGGCTTTCTCTTGCGTGTTCGGATATGGGTGGTCGGTGTGTGTATCGAACCATCGCCTCAGGATGTCCGTTGCATTCCTCGACAGCTTTGATTTGGCAGGCTCTTGAGGCTCCGATCCCGATGCTCTGTCGGGAGCATGGTCTGGTACTTGCGACCAACTATAACCTGCATTTGTATCTGCAGCAATATGTGACTCATCCTCTTGTGAGAAGACAGAGTCGAAGTGAAAGAGCATGGGATCAAACGGGTCAGTGCTGTTGTCCATCAGGCGCAGCATGTCGTTCAATTCCATATCAGAGGCAACGTCCGGGGATTGGAGTCCACGTGCATGGAGAGCATCTGGCGCACCTTTAGACTCCATCGTGTACAATCGTCACAGACAACAATTGACTCCATGGCTGGGATGAAGCAAGATCCAGTTTTGCTTACGGCGAGTCACGCCCTGATGGTTTCCTGTTCAGGCATAGCGCCTGGTCACGGTCATATCGATGCTAGTCCATATTGGGACTAGTCCGGTGTCACTGGACCTCGGCGATTCCGGCCAATCAGCAGCGTGCCATCGTAGCCTTCACCTGAGTAGATACCTACATACCTACCTACCTACTAGCTAGTGGAAGTATACACGATTTCTCGCAGAATGATGCAGACTGATGGTTCTTCCCGCCTGTGTCAAGTTATTCGGATGCCTATTTTACAACTAGGGGGCCTGGCATGGCTGGGTTGCTTATGACGAAACCGTCAGTGCCAAATCTAGGTTTCAATATCGGAAGCTTCGGAGCTTGGCATACAGCACCAACCAACCTCTCTAAGAGACTCAAGATATCTCTTATACCTAGCTCTTTAGCTCTTTATTAAGTGTCAGTTCTCACCGTGAGAGCTACCAGGCCGCAGCGCTGCCTAGATCGCCTTAGCGCCTAGCGCCGGGACCGTTTCGCGCCATCGAGTCATTGACGTTTGCTGACTCCCTGAACAAGCACCATATCACAGTCTCGCCATCTTCGTCCGCCATGGCAGATACCACGGAGGACACCCCCCTCCTGCGCCCCCTGGACCCAGAGCCCATCGAACAGGATCCGCACAATGCGTCGTCCATGAACACCGCAGACCCCTCGCTGGGCTTCGTCACCGCGCTGACCTGTCTCTCCCTCGCTCTGTCCGTTCTAGTCATCGCATTCGATCGCACCGTGAGCCTCCTGGATCAATCTCATGGCAGCGGTAGCTACTACATGCCCTACGAGGTGGAAATGGCCATCACGGCGTTGTGTATCATCGTAGGTGTTCCACGTATTCCGGGGAGCCCCTGACACACCTAGAGTGCCAGCTAACTGCTGATAATCCAGAGCCTATGCACCATCTTGATCTCATTCTTGAACCTCGTTCGAGTGTACTACCACCGCCAAACCCTCTGGCTGTGGTTGAACCTGCTCGTCGATCTCTGCACTGCGTTTTACTCGCTCGCGTTCTCCGTACAGGGGCTGCTCGCGAACGCGCTGTACGTCTGCGACCAAGCTAACCAGGACTGTCGGTTTGCGCGACAGATTCAGATCTTCGAGTATCTTACGTTGAGCCTGGGATTAGCTTTGGGGTCAGTAAATAGATGACGGCCTGACCGTCTTGACGATGCATGCTAACTAATGCTTGACGACAGCCTTATCCACCTTGCTTTGTTCCTTATTCGTTGCGCATTGGCGTTTCGCACGCAGTTCTGGCGGGGGTTTCAGTTTCAGCGTTGGAAGCTGCCCGCTGGACAAGTGACGCTGGAGGTTACGATCAAGTTTCTGCGACAGGAAAGTCAGAGGGGTGATGGGGAGCAGAGTCGGAGTACTTAGTGCTGGAATTTCGACTGGATTTCAGGGTAGATATGGTACCTTGTTGTCGATTGTCGATCAAACATATTGATGGGTCTTTATTTGTTCATGTTTCTGGTCTGTGCACTTGGTCTAGACTCTCGACTCTCTAGTCAACTGTCTATAGATGGTCTGTGGAGAATGGAGATGAAGGGTTCAACTCAACCCATGAGTTGAACCCCTACGGTCGGACGTGTGATTTCTTGTCGATATCTGTTAAAATGGTACAACCTGGCTTTTGTAATACCTTGTATGTTCTTTTGTTTCTTTCGTAGATTTATATTTCTTTTTTTATTCGCCAGTTTTCCTTCAGTTTCGCGTTGGGAGGTTGTAGTGCCGTAGTATCAGCGACATAGCAGCCAGATATATACTTCTGTCCTTGGATGTTTACACAAAAGTCAATTGCTTAACTCCCACAAAAAGCCACCCCACCATTGCAATAGTATGTAAATAACCTAAACATCAGCATAAGAAACAGAATCAGATAAAAATCTCACACACCAAGCACATCCAACCTGAAAACACAGTCAGACTCGCACTGAAAAGGGTTCAACCCGCGCCGGCAAGGAAGGTTCAACCCGAACCGCCGAATCGCTGATTCGCTCGTTTTCTGATAGTTAAAAATATTACAAAAAGAAAAGAAAAAAAAAATTACAATTGAATAATAAGACCAATTAACATGCATAAGATCACCAAGTGCTGACAACTCTTCTGTCGTAATCCAAATCCGACCTGGACGAGGTTCAAGCCAATCGCGCCTGAATCTTAAGCCCTAAGGTGGATACTGTCGTCGACTCGTGCAAAATAAAATAAGAGAAGGAAGGAGATCCCTGCCTTGCACACCTAGATCGATGGATAGGAAAAGCCTCTACAGTGGAAACCGTACTGAACCAAATCTGCAGGGTTCAATCCGCTCCCCCGTGCTGTTCGGATTGAACCCTCTTGTGTCTCGATATTGTCCTGCCCAATAGAGTGATCTATTCACTATGAAATAGATCCTATAATATAGATGTAGAGTAGAGTGATGTGACTTTTATTTTTCTTACGGAATCAAAAGAGACCTATCTGTCATAAGAATCCCACAGACACAACAACCAGCCATACAAAGCCGATGGCTCAGTTACTTCTTCTGAAGCACCAGCACCGAAACATGGTGCGTGGAATCATAAACATGAAGATGCACCACCTTCAGCCCTGCCTCATCGGCCAGAGCGGTCCACTGCTTCTCCGTTCGCTCTTTGCCGCCCCCCATAAACATCATATACAGGTCGCCCATGGCGGCTTGGAACGACACGTTGGTATCCGGCAGCACGATCTCGTCTATGAGGATCTGAGAGTCGTTCGCCATCACGGGGACGATGTTCTTGAGGATCTTGACGCATTCATCGTCCGGCCAGTCGTGTAGGATGCGTCGGAAGTAGTAGAAGTAGGCCCCTATTGCGGTATAGATTAGTGGTGGCCAGGGCTGAGGAACGTAGCTCGTCAGTGGAAAGAAGTACCATGAATGGCCTGGGGCATGAAGAAATCCTGAGCCATCACTTTGATGCCATCGAGTCTGGGAACTTGCTCGACGACCTGCGGCATGTCCTGAAGAACAAGATGGCCGCCGAGACCAGGGTGTTTGTCTCTGAGATGGACGGACTGATGGCCGTAGCTACCTCCTACGTCGACAAAGAAAGGTCTATCCGACGAAGGGGGCGTGGAATCTATGAACGACCGCGCCGCGTCGTCCAAGAGCGTGAAATCTCGAAACCCGTCGCTGCACTGGGTCGATGCCATGGACATCTGTGCAGCCTGCATGTGTGTCGGGTGATCGGCCAGCCATTCGAATATTGCCTTATCGGTGTGGAAGGCCTTTTGAAACGGGGTCTCCCTTGGGTTGGTGATGTCCTGGTAGCCGGTCTCGGCAAGGAAAGCAGGGGCAGCTTGGATGGTCGGACCCATGATGTGGAACCTGACAGAGAGTTAAGAATTGATGATCTGGGAGAGGAACGACTGAGCGTACCCATGACTGGTCAGTGCATCAGTGCTCTTTTCTGCCAGGATCCGGGTCGCTTGGTTTCCTGTGAACTCTTCAATCCCGGTCCGTCGGACTAGATTGTTGGATGCGAGGTAGCGAAGGACGCGAGCTGTGGGTATGACTGTCATCAGCAATGCATGGCTCCCTAAGAACAGGTCTCGAGCGGCCTCAGAGGGACACTAACCGAGGAGGCTCGGATCGGCCTTTAGCTGGTCTGCAAGACTACTGACTGATCGAGGTGAATCGCTGCTGCTGAGAGTCTCGAAGAGCTTGAGATCGATGCCCAAGCGGGCCACGGCGAGTCGGATGGACTTGGAGCTAACATCAGTACATGACCATTGCACAATAGAAGGCAAACTACCGAATTCAGGAGATACACGGTCAAATCCAGTGGCCCTTGAACGTCCAACAGAAGCCCTTCAAGGGCATTCTGGATAGACTTCCGGGTTGCCTGGTCGGCTTCCTTGGCCAGAGCGTGAACCTGAGCGATGATGGCGTCCATAGTGAGTATGACCGAACAGGGGACAATACCTAGGATGATGATAGAGGGTCTCAATCCCAGGGGGCGTTGCAACAACCATATATAGAGTCGCCCGATGGCTTTCAGCCCGATCTATAAGAAGCGCCCGCGGAACATCCGCGGAGTATCACGAACAGCCAGGGATTCCCTTCCTCTTAGTGCCAGCTTATTCCTCCGGTTCTTTTTCCATGGGTGTCCACGGACTCTCGCCGGACCCTACTCCCTGCCATCTCTTTGTTGTCACGGGCAATAATAACTCCAGACAAGCCATGGTACGCTCGCTTGGTCCGCGGAAGGTCCAGAACGGCGCCTCTCGTCAGCGACCGGTGTCCTGCCAGTTCTGCCGCGCCAGGAAGCTGAAATGCAATCGCCAACTGCCCTGTGGAAACTGCATTAGCCGTGGCATCGCATGTCAACTGTACTCGCAGCCTGCGACCAGCGAGTCGGTTACAGACCAAGAGGTCCTGCAACGCCTGCGAAGGCTGGAAGATATCGTACTCCGGAGCCCGTGGCAAACTGCCCACGTAGCCGATGCGCTGGCCTGTACGACGCCTGCAGCTCCTCCGTACCACCAGGCTAGCACAGAAGTGAAACGCCTCGAGCAAGAGTGTATGAGTCAAGACCCTTCGGTACGGTTGAGTTGCAGTCGCACAGACAGGGGAATGAGCTTCTGACAGTAATCGCAGGAGACTATCCAACCCGACCGTGTCACCTTCAAGATCTGTTCCATCCAGCACGAGCAGGGAGCCAGAGCCCCAGTCGCTTCAGGGCATGGTGACCATTGTCGCACGGCAAATGGTAGCTTCGAGCGATCGTTTTGCCTGCCACGCTGTGATGAGGCACGAGTACTGCTCGACAAGTACGTCCGCGACATTACCTATATCCATCATGTCATCCACATTCCGACCGTGCGTGCCTTGGTAAACGTTGTCTATGAAGACCTGCGAATTCAGAAGCAGCCAAAGCCGAACCACGTGGTGTTGCTATACAGCATCGTCGCCAGCTCGATCTACTCGTGGACCGAGCAAGACGTGGACCTGCCGTTCTGTCGAAATGGACAAGATGCGACCGAGAAATCTGCTCTGTGGGTGAAGTCCGCTTTGGACTTACTGGAATACTTGCGCCGAGCGTCCTCGAAGTCCCTGGAAGAGATCCAAGCGATCATCATCATCTCCTTCGTCGTTTGTCATCTGGAAGGCCCGTCGGCTCGACACCGCGACCTGATAACGTCGGCCATTACGGCAGCCAGAGAGCTAGGGATTCACAAAATCGACCTCCCAGATCTTGATGCAACAGAGGAGAACTTGAGGGACCCTGTGGAGGCTGAGGTGTGCCGCAGGGCGTGGTGGTACCTTGTGTCGACAGATTGGTATGTCCACTTGAGAGAACGAAGCATTCGAGAAAGCCACTGATTCAATCCAGGATGTTCTCGCAATACACGGGCCCTCTGAAGGGAACATATACCGTCAATCCCAGACACATGGTCGTCAACAAGCCTCACAACGTCGACGACGCGGACCTGGTTCCCAGCTTGACAACCATCCCAGGCCAGTCCCTGAACCACCCAACCAACGTCTCCTACAATCTGCAACGCATCCAGCTCGCTGAAATATGCCGGGAGCTCACAGACAGCACGCCCCTCGCCTCCACGGGAGCAGCTGAATACGCGCATGTCCTGAAATTCGACCGTAGCATCATCGGCTTCATGGCGCAGTGGCCGCCCTTCTTCCGTCTCGAAGAAGAAGAGCAAGAAGGAGACAGGCACGAACCATCCCGACCCAGGCTCAAACACCCAGCCCACGACGACCCAGATACCGCCACCCAGCGCTACATCCTCAACTCCATCGTGCCTGCCCAGCGATGCCGGCTGCATCTCCCGTACCTGACCCGCGCCTCGCTCGACCCGGCCTACGCCTACTCGCGCGACGCCTGTCTAGACGCCGCGCGCCATATTCTGCGCGCCGAGCGCCTCATCGCCATGCAGGACTTGCCATTTGTGCGCATGCGCCAGCGCCACTCCGGGACCTTGCAGTGCACCTGTATGGCGATCATTGCGCTGCTCGCTGACACCTGCTTCTGTCGGGGGGTTGGAGGACGGGAGGAGCAACAGCGCAGAGCGGAACTCGTGGATGCGTGTGGGATTTTGGATCGGGCTAAGTCTGAGTCGCCTCTGGCGGGTCGTCTGCTGGGGTATTTCGGTCGTGTCATGCATGAACATGACCTGGGGCCGGCGAGTCAAGTGGACGAGGACCGGATGGTACATGAAGTAGTAGACAGTGCGGACGGGGGTTCGATGGAAGGACCAGAGGCACTGGATCTGTCGGATCAGTTGACGCGGTGGGAGGAGTCGCTCTGGCCTTGGGATGGAATGGATACAGAGCTGGACTGGGATGCGATTATATCGGGGCTGAATCCGTTGATTTGACTGACTGTCAAGGGGGGAGAGTGACGATATAGATATAAGGAGGGAGGAAGCATAACACATAACGTCTATTTGAGAATATTAACTAATTACTTTGCTTTTATACACTGCTCATCAGGATCTATACCCATCCATCATCGTCGAGTATAATCCTCGTCTCCATGTCCCCGGGGCTCCGTCTGCACTGTATACTCCACGTCCTTCTTGATAATCATCCTCGTACTTCCATCACTCCCCACGCTGCCTCTCTCATCGCGATCCTCCTGCGACGGCGCCCCGGACCCTGGAAAAGAAGTCACCAGCGTCTCTGCACCTTCGCTGCCGGGTGCCCCTCGCGGCACGAACGAGCCCCCCTGCGTATGCCCATAGCCATGGCGGCCGTTCGACGCACTCGCACCCCCTAGACTCTGCAGCGCAAAATCCCCCCCGCCGCCCTGGCTGCGGTTATGGCTGTTCCCCGTCGTGCCGCCGCGATGACGACCCGACCCGTGCATCGTGCCGGAGCCGTAGGGCGCACTGCGCGACCGCGAGCTCGCCTCGAGGTTATCATCGCCTGCCGTGCCGTACGCGGTCGTCACGGCGTTCATGAACGGGCGCAGGCAGAAGACCGTGCAGGCGACGAGCGAGTAGTTCATGGCGACTTGCGTCCAGACGTAGTGGGCGATCGCGTCAAAGGTCGGGTTGTGCGAGGTGATGAAGTTGTGGAAGGCTGAGAGGCGGAGCGATTCGAAGGGGATGAGACTGGAAGATGTGGTTAGATCCTGCGTATACTTGTAGGTCAAGAGCAATGAAAACGTACGGTAATCGCGCCGCGAAGGAAATCATAATCACGATCTTGTGTCTCACGGACATCTGGAGGTTGTACACAAGGCCGATGGAGAAGAGGAAGAGGAAGAATTCGGTGATGATGTCGATGGCTGTGATGAATTGCCATCGGGGGAACTGTTCTCGTTAGATTCTCTCTCTCTCTCTCTCTCTCTCTTCGAGATGCTATCTAAGGATTCCATGGAATGAATAGCGTACCAAGTTGACGCAGTGCTCCGCCGGCGTCACCCACGGCTTATTCACGGAGCAGTCGATCATGATAATGAAGATGGAGACGATGATGCTGGCCGTGCTGATGGCGAACGTCGCCCAGAGGATATTCTTGTGGCTGCGACGCGGCGTCAAGCGCGAGTAAATGGCGACGATGCAGCATCGTGACAAAAAGAGCGTGACGAGATAGAGGACGTCAGAGGCGGCGATGTGCTAGAGGGGTCAGTACTCATAATGGAATGTACATGCAGTCGTAGATGAACCGATGAACGTTAGATTAGACTAAAGGGGGACGTACATTTTGAATACTCGACACCCTCCGATCGTCCAGCAAAGTGATCGCCGTGCCGAATCCAATGGATGCGGAATAAAACACGACAATCGACTCCACTATCGCGGTGAACTGGACAGAAGGTGGGCTGTTAGTCAAGCACGGACAGACAAGCCAGCAAGTCCCCAGCCAAGAGCAACGCCGGGATAAGAACAAGCACTTACAGTTCCTCCGAGCAGAATAATGTCGTCAAACGCCAGCGGCGGACTCAGGAGTAAACGCACATACATGCGGATCATCAGGCACACCAGGGTGATGACCATGCAGATGGCCGTCGTGATGATGATGATGCCCGCATGGTGCTTACTATCGATGGTTTCGAACGGCGGGGACTGTCCCTCCGGTACTTTGATGGCCATTGCTGGCAGAAGATGCTGTTACAGGCTTTCTCTGGCGGCTATGGATTTCACATAGAGTGCGATGTATGACGAGATGCGAGGGTCAAGGCGCATGCATTCAAGCAGGCGGGCAAAAGGAAGCGAAAAAGAGAAAACGAGCGACGAAGGAAGAAGTCCAGCAGATAATATAAGTCTAATATTAAGTTGGATTGGGATCCCGGCGTAAATCAATGCGACGGATGGACCGATTGATCATACCAGGAACACAGGGGAGCACAACGAACGGAACGAACGAGTTAGCTAGCGCTTCTGTGGCGAGTGCGACGTGATAATGGCTGGATGGATCCTTCCACCATGTGTCTTCGATTAGCGGTCTTGGTCTGGGATCTAGAGATCGTGAATGCCTAGAAAACCGTACGGAGTACGGAGAAAGCACAGCCAGACCGGCGGGCTGGGACTGAAACTGAAACTGGAACTGGAACTGGATAGATAGTAGTATGGACTATGGATACAGGAACCAAAGTCCACGAGAGCCTAGCAGCTCGAGCTGGCGACGGTTGGGGCTGAAACTGGATAATAGAGTTGGCTCGAGAGCAGCGGCGATGCAACCAGAAGGGATGGGCTCAGTATAGGAGACCGGCGTTGCTAATAGCCTTAGCCTCTGCTGACCACGCCTTCCGACAGGCTGAATCAGGTGCTCCATGCTCCATTTCATCAATTAATCGATTAATCAATGTCCCGTCCAGACTCTTATTACTCCAACTCCTACTAGGTTCGGCGAGCCTCGCCGCAGTGAACTGATTTATGATTCGATCCTCCGTGTCCGTAAAACCGCCCAGCGATTTAAGATAGCGTCAAGACTGGGGCCGAACGAAAACCCTGACTCCCCGAGCATCAGCCAGCTACTAGTGAGTGACCAGGATTGTGGAACTGGCTGGAGGTCCACCGGCGGAGGTGAGGCCAGTGCAGGTGGACTGGCGGTGCGACGCGCAGCTGAGAGAATATCCATATTGGACATTGGTTTAATATAAAGTTTAGGCATGAGGCCCGCAGTCCATTCGATCAAAGAACAAATTAATTAATTAATCTACGCCGACCGGCTTAACTCGAGAGAGCATCTCACACGAGCAGCGCTCCACTTGGCCGACGGGACTTAGGGTTAGTTAGGGTTAGCCGGCCTCCTGCTCTCGTCCTCGTTGCCCTCACGTTCCATGCACGAGCAGGGGTTAGAGATTTCGAGAAGGCCCCTAAGACCCCCGGCGCGAGGATTTCCTCTTGCAGGAGCCGAAAAACATGGAGGATGGGCTCGGCATATCCATGGACACTCGGGGAATTGGGAGAAAAAGCAAACAGCCAGATCCACCGCACGCACCACGCAGTAGCACGGAGTAGTTAGTTAATCAGCATTTTGTGTCATCATGGTGACATCTTCCATGGCACGCCGTACTCAGAGTCGTGTGCACAAATAACAAAACTCGTTGTGTGCCACAACATACGCGGTCAAGCGATTGTGCAATTCAGATCAAACCGGGGCCCGAATCGCCGCGCCACTCCGTCAATAATGATGACCCCCTTCCTCGCACCTTATTTGTTTCGGCCATTGGTTAAAGGCCGGACGTGCCGCGCGTTCCGTCCCTCGAGCCAGAGCTGGCAAGATCACCGAGTCTACTCTGTAAAGGGGAGCGACCTGGTCGGTGCAACTTCTCTCGCGTCGGGGAGGACCCCCTGGGCAGCCTGGGACTGGCCACGACCAGTCGCCAAGCGGCGCCAGCTTTCTCGCCGATCCGGCGGCCATCGCGCATCGAACCAGGGAAATGCGTCGTTACGATCGGAGCTCCACTTACTGCTTCCCACCCCCCCCGACGGTGGATCCTCCTTCCCACCGACCGCCGACGAGGTTGCGCTAGGATGATACTCGGTGCGCCATCTCGGACCTCGGCCGGGACCAGTTGGGGGACGCTGTGCATGGAGGACCGGAGATATCCGTCGAATAGGATGTTTGCATGTTGCAGCGTGTGGCACATGTACATTTGGGCGTCGCAGAGTGGCGATGGGGAGCATCGATCGACATGAGATGTTTTCTGGTTGATGCTTCATGCTTGTATCGGCGGATCCGCGGTCGATCGGATAAACTTTGGCCTGATTCCATGGTTCATGCGCTGGATTGGGCCAGGATTCGGAGGATTTCAATCTCTCGCTTCGTCCGGGCGGTTTTAGCCCGTTGGTAGGGCGTAGCTCCGAATTGCCTACCATGGTTACGGCGCTGTTAGCTTTGCCTGTGGGCGGAATTCGTCAGGGGGGGAGGGGGATTGTTTTACTTTATCCCTTCTGAGGTAACGAGGTTACATCGGAGGAGTTTTTCGTCCCTCGTGGAGTTTCAGGCGGTTCTCTGACCATCGCTCTCCAGTATCTTCCGTGGTCCGGTTGCGCTTGTCCGTAGTCCGGTCCATAGTCTATTCTCTACAGCCTACACTCTATGGGGTAGTCGTACACTCTCCTAGAAGGGATAGATTCATGGAAAGCGTTGGAACGCTGGATATTAACTATTATTAAACTATTGGATGCTACTCCATACACGAACGTAATAGCACAGGCAGACACACTAACGGCCTTTTTCTCTTTTACATGTCTCGCTTCACCAGCGCCACTGGGGGAACGTACTGGTGACGCCCACGGAAGATGTAGTACAGCACCGCGATGATGATCACGCCGCAGTACATGACCACGCACCAGTTCATCGTCTCCTTGTCGACGGTCGACGTCAGGGGGAAGAAGGCGAAGACGAAGACGGGTAGCAGGAACGCCAGGGCGCCGATGTTGATGGCCATGCCAAACCGGCCCAGGGTCCAGCGATGGGGAGGCAAGGGGTGGCCCCGCAAACGCTTCAATAGCAGACAGCCGATGGTGATCACGTACGAGGACATCAGCGAACTGATGGTCAGGGTAACGATGGCCTGCAGAGCCACAGTGGACCCGATGTTGATGAGCGAGAGCAGCGACGTGACGGCGAAGGACACCATCACGGCGTTGAAGGGGATGTTCCAACCGGGAGTCACCTGGTCTTCGGTTAGCAAAGAATGTACGTAATAGGGTGGTATTTCTGGAAGAAGTGGAACAATGCAACAAACGTACGTGCGCGAAAAACCCGGAAAAGGGGAGGCCTCCGTCCCGAGCAAAGGACCACAGTTGACGGGATGCCGTGGCCACTTCGGTGATGGACGCGGCCGTCAGAGTGAGAATCAGAATAGCAGTCATGGTGTTGGTGCCCGGCAGACTCTCGGTGGCGTTGTAGAACACCTGGATGAAGGGGTAGCCGGTCGGCGAGGCCAGGATCTCGTTGATATCGCCCAGCGTGAAGCACACGGTGACCAGCATGAGGAAGCCCGAGCCGGCGTTGATCAAGACGGAAGTGATCATAGCCTTCGGCAGAGTCTCGGAGGCGTCCTTGATTTCTTCGGACATGTGCACGGCGCAATCGTATCCGATCAGCGACGTGATCGTCGTGGAGAATCCCACCAGCGTGGCCACTCCGTTGCTGCCCCAGTCACCACCGTCGTTGAACTCGGTGAACACCTGTTTCGCGCTGCGACGGGGTCCCAGGACCCAGAGGGGGATGATAATGGCGAACAGTCCGCAGACGTGGAGAATGAGAATGATGACCTCGACGAAGGGGAGCTTCTTCGCCAGGAAGGTGTTGAACAGGATCGAGAACAGCGTCAGAGCAATCACCAGCAGCGTTCCGTGCCAGCGCTCAAAGCCGTAGTTCTCGTTGTTCAACACGATCAGACCCTGGATGATGGTTCCGGCCAAGAAGGTGATGGAGACAATAGCACATTGCCATCCCATGGCACAGAGCCAACCTGAAGAGTCAGCTCAACGTCTCGAACGAACCCAGGGTAACACCCCCGACATACCGGTGATGTAGCTGAGGAATTTCTGGCAGCTGGCCGGGGCGAATTCAGATACCCAGTGGTATTGACCACCAGAGGTCGGGGCCCTGTAGGCCAGTCAGCACAAGTATGTTTTTAGATCGCATCCATTAGAAGCAGCAACATACATCGAGGCCATCTCGGCCAAACTCAAGAACACCAACAGGAAACCACAGGCGACGATGAGGAACCCCCAGATAAGACCGGCAGTACCGCCATCCGTAAGGCCCTGTTCCAGCAAGCTATATTGACCCGCATTAGCGATGTTGCACTGCGACCGACAGGAAGCCAGTAGAACGTACGTCAGAACCACTTCCCACGTGGCAATCAGCGTGCATCCAAAGCCGACGATAGAGATAAAGCGAAAGTTTCGCTGGATGGAGTCAGCGGGGCGATCCAGGAACGCAGGCCTCCCGACGGCCTCAAGATCGTGAACAATGCCGGGGGATTTTCTCATACTCGCAGGACCTGTTCTCTACCCAACGCACTCATATCGGCCTGATCGGCCGACGTACCACGATATTTGGCGGGCACATGGCTCTTGACTGCGGGCTCGTCGCCGTAGGTGGACACTTGCGCGCCCCCTTTGGACATGGTGTCGAGGTTGAACATGGCGACAGTTCAACCCAGTACGATGGATGTCGATCCAAGGAGACAAGGAGACAAGAAGAACGGAGGGGTAATGCAATGGCAATAAATTCAATTCAAAGCAATGCAAGGGATCGGGAAGGAAGCGAACGAGGAAGGATGATCTTAAATTGACAATGTAGATTAATAAAAAAAAAAAAAATTCAACAACCCCAATAAGGGAAATGAGAAATCAAGGACGAAGCCCCGTTACAGAATGCAAATAACGCCACAGCCTAGTCGTTGGAGACTCGGAGAAAGGAGAATGAGGAATAAGCGAGTTTGCCAGAGTCAGGAAGAGTCAGTCGGAGGCAGCCGGTGGAGGTCCAGTTAGTGTACTCGGAGGTCTGGACAATACGGAGTCTAGAATTACCAGGATAAGGATAGGGGGTCTGGCGAGTTCTGCAGAGAAGAACAAGAGCCGTTGGGCAACGTGGGAATCCTCAGTCTTCTTGAATGTTGTTACATGGTCGGTCTTCATGCATGATCATGTCGAGCCCTAATTTGCATCTGCCGCACCTCGACGGCACTGAAGCACATCAGCCAGACCACCCTGTCAGCACTCAGAGGAATGTAAACCAGAGATAGAATAATAGTTAACGGATGGATTGCATTGCGCAGTGACTAACAGAATCTGATCTCCACTCCGCTATGGATTTAGTGCACCTTGTTTTCTGGGGCACTGAAACCTCTTGGCGGCGTCAGCGACGGTGGGTCGCTGGTCATGCAATCCCGGCCTTTTGCTGGGCTGCACCGAATAATATTCGGCCTTTTTCTGTTCTGGGTGATACTGGATGCGAGTCGGTCTCCCCAATACAGGCAATGGACGGAGAAGGCCATCCCAACTGCTCGCTTGGTGATTTGCCCTGCTGAACCGGTCTTCCGGCCTCCCTGCATAAACAGCAGCGAAGGTCCTCTCGGCCATTAACACAGCGATGATAGATAATCTGCCTTTAAGGGTCCAATGGCCTCCGTTCAATAATTCTTTCTCGTGATGGCTTCTCCGACCGTCCTTGCGGCGGTCATTCTGCTGGCTGTGCTGCTCTATCACTACGTCATCCAGCCATACTGCCTCTCGCCACTGGCAAAGATCCCCAACGCCCATTTCACTGCGCCCATTTCCTCCGCATGGATTGAACGCCGACGTACCGCAGGAAAAGAGGTCCTGACTATCTACGACGCCCATCGCAAGCATGGCTCCGTGGTGCGACTGGGCCCCCGCGAGCTGAGCGTCAACTCCCTAAGCGGCCTAAGGACGATCTACACGGGCGCATTCGAAAAGCATCAATGGTACAACGATCTGTTCGTCAATTTTCACACCGAAAACATGGTGGGGATGCTGCACAACCAGTCCCATGCGCGCCAGAAACGCATGCTCAGCAAGACCTTCTCCAAGTCGTATCTCCAGGACTCCGCCGATCTCCGCGATATCTCGCGCATCTTGCTATCGCAGCGCCTCCTGCCCATCTTGCACCGCGTGGCCTGTAGCGGAGAGGCCATCAACGTCCTGCCGCTGTTCCAGGCCGTCGGCATGGACTTCACGTCGGCATTCCTGTTCGGCACCCGCAACAGCACCACGTACCTTTTCCAGCTACCGGAATGGCAGCACTGGCTGGACGAGTACGAGCGATTCAAGGAGATGAGCCGTGATGACCGCCGCGACGGGTTCATCGAGTCATGGTGCCTGTCGCTGTGTCGTCGCATGGAGAAGAACGACCGCCCCAACGACGTCCCCGTCGCCACGAACCCCGTCGTCTACAACCAACTGCGAGACAGCCTCGAGAAGGACCCCGACCATCGACCGCGCGAGCTGGCTATCGCCTCCGAGCTCCTCGACCATCTCGTGGCAGGCCACGAAACCACCGGCATCTCCTTCACTTACATGATGTGGGAGCTGTCGCGCCATCCGCATCTACAGGCCGAGTTGCGCCGCGAACTGCTCTCCTTGGGCCCGCAGTTCAAATTACTAGCATCTTCTGACAAGACGGACGCCCTTCTGGACATTCCGACCCCGTCAGCCATCGATTCTCTCCCGCTCCTGGACGCCATCCTTCGCGAGACCCTTCGCGTCCATTCCCCGGCCCCGGCCCCGTTGCCGCGCGCGACGCCTTATACAAAGGACGGCGTGTCTCTGGACGGATTTGATAATATCCCCGGTGGTGTCCGGATCAGCTCCTCCTCGTATAGCCTGCACCGCATCGAAGAAGTGTATCCGGACTCGGAGACGTGGCAGCCTCGCCGATGGCTGGAGCCCGAGCAGGGCAAAATCCACGACATGAGACGGCTGTTCTGGCCGTTTGGCAGCGGCGGGCGCATGTGCCTGGGAAGTAACTTTGCTCTGCAGGGTATGTTTTATCCTGTCTGGTTTGATGACTCGAATATATCGAGCCGTGCTAACTCGAATGGTATAGAGATCAAACTGGTCATGGCCGCGGTGTATACGAACTACACGACGGAGATTGTCGATGACGAGGGTATCGAGCAGGACTTTGCTTTCATTGCCCTCCCCGTGGGACGCAAGTTGATGTTGAAGTTCACCCCTGTGAAGGAGTGAATCGGAAATCTTTGGGACGAATTCATGATATTTCAACGAGGCGATGGGGCAAATTGGCCGATCGGAGATTAAAAGCGCGTTTTCAGTTACACACGATTTCACTTAGGGACATTTTATCCTACCACACTAGGCAGACGTGTCTTGCAGATTTCAAATCAGATGATCCTTTCAAACATTCAGTACAAAAAGCCCCGCTTAGATCTTATCCCGGGATGCATGTTCTTGTCTCGGAGCGGAAAGGTGAAGCATGAAGCTATAGGATGTTGAATATATGTCTCTATACAGACTTGATTTTCTAGAATTCATGTGACTTTCCCTGTTTGAATGGGGCCGCTTTAATGAGGGCGCTCAGGGAGTTGCTCACGGAGTATTTCTTATCGCCGGTCAAGGCTCAATGAGCGCCTAGGCTCAGGCACTCTGGGTCTGCACCGTGACAGTGAGATCGCTATACTCGATTAGATATGGAAGCCAACTCTGTCGTTTAATAATATCGAGCCGATCAGTGATAATAAAGAAGAGGGCTACCAAGTTGAGGATATATCGGATAATTTATATAATAACTTGGGTAGTGATTCTGCAGTTGAGCAGGGGGCTTCTATACTTATTACAACCTAGGGCAAGTAACTACGGTGGAAGCGGCCTCATAGTGCTGTTAAGCCTCAGGAAAATAGTGATAATGGTCTCCCGCTTCCTGAGATGCTAACTGAAGAATATACACAGGGGTAATCAGGGAGGATTTGGAAGAAACTAGAATAACTAGATAGATTTAAATTTAACCCCCTGTAATATAATCTTGCATAATTGAATGTTCGTTATTATAATAAAGCGTGATAAAGCATATTAATTAGCAAAAAGGTCGTAGGACATAAATATGGAATTAATCACACATTGAATACTCCAAAATACTGCGGAAAACACATAACCTATGCCAACTCGTTCGGGTTAGAAGTCTTGGACTGTTTATAGTATTTGTTATCGGATGGATATCGGACGATTATCCAACAGCTTAAATTGAATATCGTACGATCCATCCGATGCTGCTGCAGCCTAGAACCAAGTGCCTCACTCGAGAAGTGCAGTGCTGCCCCTGACAGTATTCTAAAGTCTATCAGCTCCTCCGTTCTAAGCTCCCAGATCTAAATAGGCACTTCCTAATTACCACCAGCTTAGTACTGCGCCTGTTTATCCTTATTACTAAATCCGGACAGTCTCCTTTCGCCGTTAAAGCTGTCAATTCGATTCTATTATATCCCCGAATCTATCTCGGCGGGCCAGAGGTAAAGCATATAGTATTATACTATCTTCGATTCTCGATCGAGTATCTGCGAAGGAATGATCTATTTGACCGTAACAGCTTTCTATTAAATTTCACAGGGGTGGTCCCCTATCTCTACTATGTTGAGAACTCGAGCTTTGCATTCTACGCGCTTTTAAGGGATATTTCTATAAACTTTGCGAGGATGTCGACCACTGCCCCGAAACTGTAACGCGGATATCAATATTTCTTATGACATACATCTTCGGTCGATATTATCTGCTTTAGAAAGCGATTCAGTCTTACAAATCTATAATTAAATATTCGCCCTCTATTATCTTCCTCCTCTCCCGAAAGTAGTAGCCAAAGCCTTGCGATCTTATAATAAATCCACCCTCCAGATCTACGCAATGTATATAGTTAACCACATTTATTAAGTAATATACTAAGGAGCCAGAATGCACCTTACTACTTCCTTACCTCCATTAAGGCGGAGGCAAATCCCTATAAGATCTATATCTAACGCTGCCCGTACTTCCTCTGACGCTAATAAATTCCGTGTTCGTCTCGCTTTCCGGTCACCGCGATAATTGGACCAGCATCTCTCAGCTGTATAAAATAATCCGCAGCGGAGTTTGGCTCGAGCAGTCTGTCGTGCTATACGTGGCTATCGGACCCGAAGAAGACTATACGCCGTTGAACGCCTACTTATACGACTTCTTCCGGCACGGGAATGTCCACGTCCTCGAACACGGAAACATGGTCCGTAAGGGTGATATATAATTCGTGCCGAACGACTTTTCACTCATTCTTATGACTATCGTAACGAGCTTTAAAAATTTCCTGAAGCTGAAGCCGAATACCGATGTAGATATATTGGATATACTGGGAGGCGGTGATGCGTATGAAGCGGAGCTTGAGGAGTAGGTATTCAAGGAGACAGATCCATTACTCGAGAGCTCTTCGGGTGGTCATCAGAAGACAGACCATGCAAGAAGCCACGGCTGTTAAGGGTTTTGAATGGATTCAAACTGCTTCGGGCAGAATTCATTGAGCAGTTCCAAGCCATGTGGGCCCGAATTTGGAATATTCTGTGTGGTTTTGGTGTGATACTTTGTATATTGGGAATGTTTTGGTTTAGGTCTTTTCTCACATTTTGAAAGACAATTCGCAAACTCAAGCTGGGTGACCGAAGGTGCCTTGGTAAGAATGTCATGTGCCGGACAAACGCTGGTCCATTACCCGTTCCTCCGCCGTCTCCTTCTCTCTCTTTTCCAGTCACCTTCTGTCTCACAGGTCTTCCTTTTACATTTTTGTCTTCTCGTACTCATCTGTCTATCTCTCATTGCTCTCATTTCTCACATCTATTACTTTTGCCCCTCCATTCTGCCCTTTTTTCACACGATAACCATGACTGAAAGAGAGTTCTTTGACGACAACTGGGGAAATCGGCCTATTTCTTTTTCATTTCCCCAGTCCCACTGGATCCTTGTTAAGAAGCTGAGTGACCACAACACTCAGTTGACGCTTTATTATGCCCTGGAGTATCCTGATTCTCGGGGGGCCGCCTACGGGACCTTTCTTGCCAGGAATCTGGACAGGGCGGACGAGGAGGCCATAATCCGGATCATTCTTCAGTATGCTCCTTATATCGGCCACGTAGGTGGTACAAATGGTCCTAGTACTGATGTTCTTTCAATCCAGGATTCCTTCTGCGGGTCTTGAGATTGCCAGCGCCACTGAAAGAGCCCGGCAGGCTGTTAGAACGCTCCCGCGATACGGTCGAGACATGATCGACGCTCTTTCTCTTCTCGAGCGATCCAACTCCAAATCAGGTCCGCGTCTGCTGAGTATAACGTCGGATGCCCAGGGCCAGGATGACCCTGTGCCCAGTGATTTCATCACCTGTCTTCTTCTTGAAAAGCTGCCAGGAAAACAAATGGGACCATGGTTCTGGGATCTAGACCGTGATCAGCGTGACTTCATCAGAGCTCGATTCAAAGCAGCCTGGATGTAAGACAGTTTGAATTCATCCTTTATGTTACTACCTACGGGTTTGTATATTCCAGTGAAGCTAACATGCGTATAGTGAGTGCGTCTGTGTTTCCGGCTATGACCCTATTCCTTCACCTACCAAATTTTTTTGGGACGACGCCACCGGAAGAGTGTATGCACTGAACCAATAAATTGTGATGCCTGATATCCTTGGACTAACTGAATTAGGGCGTTCTATGACTTTCTCACTGGCCTCAGGGATGATGAAAAACTCCCCTGGCAAGACTCCAATTTCATTCTTTGGGGCCTGGCAAAAGCCCCTCCTGGGTATCGGTGGACTGCTGCGGTTAAAGAGCATGAGGATATGAGCAACTGGACTTTGTGATCATTGGACTTCTATTCTGCAATGGTGCCCACCAGCGGCCGTAATTCGTTTCCTTATTTTTATTTAATGGGCCTTTCGAGCTACGTAGTTATTAGTTGTGAATCGGAACAACCTTTATCTCTAGTTAAATTCTCCATTCTCTTATAGAATAGCATTTATAGATTCGATTCGTAGGCACATATGTGTCAGTGATTGTAACCTATTATGATCTTCATGCCCTAAGGATCCTAGACTGTTTCCTCTATGCTCTCTTTAGTATTACATCTCGGATCTATCATCCCCTTCAAATATAATAAACACTCCGGCAAAGTCTGACAATCCCTTGGTTCTCAACCCTCCGTGTATTAAAAAGCTTGCATTGCGTCTTCATGCGGATACGATATAGATTCCAATAGATTTCCGCCGGTCTAGTGTAGTTTACGAGTGGGTCTAGGTTACTTACCCCTTGAGTTGTGAATGAAGGTCCGAACATGGCTAGGTAGTGGCTAGTGTTGACTTTTGTAAACAAGACCTCACCTCTCAAACGCAACAGCGGGATAGCCAATATCATCAAAATGTCTTCCCTCAAAGCAAGAGATATTCTCAGATCGGCTATTCCCAACCTGCGCACCGGAAGGTATCACACCACGTCAAACGCAATCCATGCCCTAGACTACCAGGCGGATCTCCAGCTTTGGGTGAACTTTCTGAACGATGTCTGGGACCATTCGCATCGAACAAACTGGCAAAGCCATGGCGCCGTCCTCGCCCACAGGCCAAAGGGCCATATACCCTCCATAACCTCGCCACTGAACAGCTCTGGGTTGGAAACGAGATGGGGGTCCTGGGTCGGTTCAACAAGAACGTAGGGCAGGCCGTGTCCGGGGCTTGTCGGGCCTTCGGACTCGATATCTCATTCGGGGACTATCAAGCAACGTCGGACAGATCACTGAACGGCGCAGTCCCAGACACGGTCTGCCTGACAGGCCAAGCGGAGTTGCGCATCGTGGGCGAGTTGAAGACCCCGTGGGTCTCCCAGCATAACCTGCCTTTCGCCGTCAATAGCGTCGCCGTCAATAGCGTAGCGCCCCTGAGAAGAGTACTCGGTAAAAATTCCATCATCAATTACATCAAAGAAGAAAAAGAAAAAGAAGGGGAGAAACAGCACAGAAGAGTGCAAGTGCTAATGGGTTTTCGAGTCTAGGCCAAATTGCTCGTTACATGCGCGTAGCGCATCTCCGATACGGCTTCTTGTCCACATACCAGTGGACCATCTTTCTTCGCCAAGTACAGAAGCCAAACGGGCACTGGGGACTGGAGTTCAGCGACCCAATCGAAAACTCGGCAGTTTCGGGAGAGGTGAGGGGGGAGGTGAGCCTCAGGGAGGCGTTTTGGTTCCTGGTCAACCAAGGCGCAGGTGCAAACTTTCAGGCCATGAACAACACGCCTATGGCAAGCTGGGTGGTTTAAGTTACTTCTTTCTTTCTTTCTTTTTTTTTTTTTTTTTTTTTTTTTTTTCTACCGTGTTTTTCTTCTCAAGTTCAAGGAATAGCTAAACAAATGAGCTGAGGTAATGGGTACCTCGTTGATTCTCTCGATATACTTCAAGTTGTCTTGGATGTGGAGAAGTATACGGAGTCGGCATGCCTCAGGCAGCCAGGCTGATCGGCGCCTGAGGCCAAGACGGCCCCCATCGTCAGCCGCGAAGGAACAATCTTCATTTCGTATTTCTCCATCTCATCTCATCTCATTTCTCCCTCCTTTCCCTCCCCTTCTCCCCCCTCATTTTTAGACCATCCTCAGATTCCATCCTCTAGCCCTCCACCATGCCGTCCCTCGCTCGATCCCTCCTGCTCTTCCCTCTGCTCTGCGTCTCGCCCATCCTCGCCGCCTACCAGCCCGACTACAACGTCATCTTCGGTGAAAAATGCGCCCAACCCGTCCAGGCCACGCAAGATATCATCGCTCCGATTGCTAGCGACCTCGTCCAGAAGGTCTGCAACCAATGCGACCATGACAAGATCACATACGAGCTGCTGCAGCGCTCCGAATCCAACAACTTCAACTGGGCCATTCTCCACCTCAAGGGCGTCGGCTTCGAACTCCGTGACTCCTACGTGCCCGAGAAACTATTCAACCTGGTCTGGGATTTCTGTATCAAGAAGAAGTGGCCCGCCAAGTCGCTCTGCGAGGACGACTTCACCGAGTTCCGTGACTGCGTCCTACATACCGGCATGAACGAGATGGTTGGTCCTTTTGCCGCCTACAACCAGCTCGTGCAGGATCGCTGTCGCCGTATGCCGGCCGCGGCGGCGCGTATGGTGCCGTTGGTCAAGGAGGAGGTCGACAAGTTCGTCGGTCGCGTCTGTCCGAATGGGCCCCAGGGGCGAGATCAGGGGTGAGATTGTTTCGGTCTGATTCTGAGAAGCGACCGTGCTAACGTAACGAATCTAGTGTCTTGGCTGTTTGAGCGACCGCGTCTATTTGGATTAGATTATAGAACAACCCTTGGGGATTTACTCGTTTGTACAGTATCAGAGTAGGCTCAATTGGATATATTTCTGGATTACGACTTGGAGATGTTCGATTATACCCTGGTTCTAGGATGCGACCGTGGAACGCTTGACGATACGACGCCCACCCTATGCTCGCCATGAGCGGCATGGACTTGCTTTCCTCCTTTTGAGCGATCGCATCGCGTTCTAATCATTTTCGCGAGGAATCCCGACCGGCGGATCCTCCACTTTTCTCGTCTACACCGATTATATGGTATACAGGATACATAAACACAGGGTGGAATCGCTAGACGAGCGGAACGGATAGTCGAAGATGGAGAACTACATTTATGTCAACATATGGTCAGTGTCAGTGCTCGGCAATAACAGCAGCTTGTACTTGTGCCAGTCGCTTCTACGAATATAACCATCTCACGAACCAACCACCCCCAGACCATTTATTTCGTGCATAATGGCATGGTCCCAGCCTGCGACATGCCTGAGATACTAACCGTAAACTGGACTCAACCAATCACCCAACAAGGCCGATTATTGTAAGTAGGTAAGTAGATTTGTCGACAGTGTAAGAGCATACATAGTGTCTCATAATCAAGGATTACTGATATTCATTCGCAGATACTTCGTAATGCAGATTATTATAAAGTGATCTATCCAGCTGTCATATCCCAAACCAAGCCACGATGCCATAACAAAAAGGTATCATAATAACCATGCAATCCCATTTATCGCCCAAGAACAGGCAACCCTGATCCCATTCCAACGCATCAAACCAGTGAATCAAACATAACTTGACTTGCCAAAGCCCCCTCCCCTACCCCTGGACGAGAGGAAGATCGAGCACCCGATCACCGCCGCGCAGACCACACAATTTATCAACATGAACGCTGCGTCTGCCTTGGCCGATGTGCACCGGCTCTTAAGCTTGTCCTCGCCGCCAAACGAGCACGTCTTGTCGCCATCTACCTTGACACACCCGCCGCTAAGGATCTCATTATCCCAGGTGGTCGCCGGGTCCGAGCAGTTGGCATCCTTGAGCATGACGGCATAGGCCTTGAACCTTGTTAGTATCGTATTTCACGAACTTGGCCTCGATGGAGACCTGGAGACAGAAACGTACAATTCCACCCGCCAGAAAGGCAAGACTCGCCAGACCGTCTATCGCCCATGAGATTATTCCGTCGAGGGAGGAGACGAAGAGACTGGCGGCCCCGACCAGCGAGGCCACGATCCCCAGGCCGCCTGTGAACGCGGCGTATCCGGTGACGGCAGGCGCGGATCCGATAGATTGCCCTTTGGCCAAAGTCACTGAGAGTCCGAGGACGATGACGGCGAAGATGAGCTGTTGGGATAAGTGTTAGGAGTGGGTTCTAGAGCAAGGGATGCTAGTTGAATGGAGAGATCCGGACACGTACCTGGAACGCTCGCACGATTGGCGTGATTATCTGCATTTTGAATCTAATGTTTGTGTTTTATATGGAGGGTCAATGCAGTGGAGGATCTAGAGGTTGAATGTCAGAAACAAGAAATCCAACGACACAGACCATGGGCAAAGAAGGATGTTTGGGTTTATGAGAGAAGGAGACCAGGCAAGGCTGACATCGATAGATCGACTCATTCCGTTTCCCCTGGAATTCCAGGACAAGGATGCACAGCCAATCGAAGCTCCACGTCGTGTTGGATCTTTGCATTCCTCGAGTTTCCTGTTTCACGTCGCATTCGGCCCCAGGGTGTGCAGTCACAGCCTCGCAGCTACTTGGCTTGGCGTGTCCCTTGGAATGCAACGCAAAGTCATTGGAGACTATTGGAAGTGCTACTTTATAAACAGAGCCTGGTAGGTGGACTTTTCACGTCTAATTACGCTGCACTGCTGCTGGTCCGAAGACCAAGCCTACGCCTGATTCCCGCATATCAGAAATTCAGAATAGAATCAAATATGGCCCGACCCACAAACAGGGCTGAGTTTATACGTTAGGCTGAGGCCGCCTCCTGTCGATCGTTATGGGAATTTTAATCTCCACCGTTTCAAAGCAACCCTGGCCCATGGGGCTTACTACGACAACGCCTTGCTGGCTGGCTACTAGACTAGACAAGATGTGGGCCCATTGGATCAGATTAAAAGGCTGAATTGACTGATCCCAAAGACGCACATCTCTGGCTGATGCAGTTTGGATATATCAGGCTGAGGGCTCAAAAATTTGGTTCCTACGCTGGCAGCGCACCGTAACCTCTGGCTCTGATCCATACATCGACAACTTTAGACCCTTCTTCCAGATCAGAGTCCACTACCAGATACCAGCCATACATAGCACCCGTCACGCACGAATGGTTCGGATACACTCGAACAGCCTGGCCCACGTCCAGCGGGATTGGCGGCGTCTGGTCGCTCTCCGCCTCCCACGAGACGATCGAATGCTCTTGACTGATACGCGCCAGGATCAGACGGCGCGGATCATCCTCTCTTCGCCACCGACCGATCACTCCCCACCCAGGATAGCTATGGCAGGGCTCTCTACCGAGGGCCAAGGTCCCCGCAGCCAAGAGAGCCTCGGGCTGCGCTCGCTCACCGTTGTTATACAGGCTACAGACCTCAGCGACCACCGACAAAGCCACTTCGTCGTCGGGACGTCCTCTGCATTCGGCATTCGTCTCCAACTGCTGCATGTCCAGCACCGCGTAGTTCCCGGCGTGTAGTTCGATCTTGACCCGTGCGCCCGGCAGCGGATCACGCAGCAGCTCTCGCAGCGTCTGCGCCTCCGGCGACGACGAGCCCGGATCTTGCAGTAGATTCTGCACCGACGCAGCCTGCGGCGTCGCCCCGACGCTGATCACCAGCTCCCGATCCGGCAGCAGATTCAAATGATGGCGCACCGCGTCGCGACACCCCGTAATCTCCGCCGTCAAATGCCTCATCGCCTCGTCCGGGGTGTCTCCCCCGTAGCTGAGGCTGCTGTGCGAGTACACTCCCAGCAGTCGCGCGTGGCCGCAGAGCTCCGCCTGCGCTAGGGCTTCCAGCAGCCCGTTCTTGTTCAGCGCAGTCGGCGGCAGTCCCGCGCGATGGTACCCCGTATCGACCTTGACGAAGACGCAGGCGGGGAACCGCGCCAGTGCTTGGAACTGATGCAAGAGCTGGACTTGGTCCGGGTGGTCGATCATCAGGGTAATAGTGTCTTCGCCGAGATTGCGAGCCAGCTGCGCCAGTCGCGGCACCTGCGACGGCACCAGCGGGATCCCGTAGAGGACGTTGACGCGGCGATTGCGTGTCTGGAAGTCCTTCAGCAGGGGCACGAGATGGTGGATCTCGTTGACGGTCGAGACGACCAGGTTCACGTCGAAGGACTCATCCTCGCCCATTTGTAGCTGGGTGATTTCCATCGTCTGCGTTTCGTCAATATGGCCCATACTGACTTGGATGTCTGTAGGGAAAGGATAGTGATCACCTTATGCGTCTTGACGTGCGCGCGGAATCCTACGTCCAGCGCCTTCACGGCGCGGAGCATCTTGGCGCAGTTCCGCCGGACGATGGCGGCGTCGAGAACGGCGCATGGTTTGGAGACGTGCGCGATGTCATGGCCGACGTAGATTTTCCGGAGTTCTTCTTGGGAGGGGAAATGCGACATGTTGGTGGAGAGGAGATGCGATGAGATGGAAGAGAGTGAGTCAATCCCGAGGGACCGAAATAGTGCGGGGATCTAAGATTGTGGAGTTGCAGTGGCGAACGTCAAGCAACAACCGTCTCATATTCTTAATCTTATAGGGCTTGCCTTGTTTGCACGTTTCTGCTGGAGTCATTTCATGGCTTTCATTACTTCAACTCGCCTAACTGAATACCGACGTCGGTGAGAGATGCATCGCCATCGGAAGAACCATCCGGCTGATCTTTCAGCCGCCCTGTGCATGTCTCTTCTCTTGGGCTCACATGAGCTATCCCAAAGGTGATTCTGGCTGTATAGATCGTGACAGTTATGAAGAGGGGTTTAAGAACTCGGAACCGCCGTGACTATTGCCATTGGTGGTGTATTTGTGTTCTCACCAGAGGCTGTCAGCGTTGCTGGAGACAGTCCCTAAGGAGCATGTCAAGGACATGTCCCGTTCTTTACGGAGTGCTAGGCCATGGCATACGGCCTCTCTTATTTCTGTTCTGATTATTAGCATGGCAGATATCAACACTCCATCAGCTTCTGCACTGTCTCGATGACATGAGATATGCAAGGGGCACCGATGCACGAACCCCACAAGCTCAGGTCCCTTACGGCCGGCTTCCAATCTTCCAGTAGTATCTTGTCAACATGCTAAGTGGCATTGCTTAATGAGTACTTTAAGCGGCTGGTTGAATCACAGTGCAAGGCAGGTGGCAGAAGGTTCCGGCCAAGCCTTCGGGCATGGCACATTGCATACCCTAAAGACCGGGTTTCACCCGTGGAATGAAACAATTAAACCAAGTCATGGATAGTTATGCTAATCGATATGGCATTGCACAATGGACGTAGATTTTGATGAAGAATTCATGCCCAATTATCTCTGGCAGAGTTGCCGTGCCAACTCCCCACAGCCTTTGCTCTTCTCGCGGCAGCCACCACAGCCGCGGCCGACACTTGCGACGCAGAACATGTTCTAAACTCGTTGGAGGAGGTCACCAGGGACGCCGGCCTGACAGAGATTACTGCGGAGGTGGCGGACAACGCCATCGATCATGATAGCGTGAGTACCCGACGAGACGAGCCGTTCTATCTAGAGATATTCTAAACGCCATTCCAGCCCCTGTTTAAGGACTATAGCCTCCTGGTGAACCCGAGGAGGACCTGCAATGCGACGTGGTCATCCCAGACCCCTCCAAGCAGCAGGAAGTCTGCGACAAATACGTCGAGGTTCGTTGTCCTCATCCTCTCCCCAATCCTCTGTCTGGTTCTCCCCGTTTACTCACATCCCTGCCTTTCCCCATATACAGTTCGCCAAAAAACAAAAGGAATCCGTCGAAGTAACTCTGGATGACGACTTCCTGGACTCGAACCTCAAGCGGCCCCAGGCGGGCAAAGTGCACGCCTATGCCTCGCGACTGGAAGATGCCTTTAGGGTAAGCAAGCAGAGCATGCATGGCTTGGCCGCTTAGTGCCATTCAGATCAGCGTTTGCTAATGCGACTGACAGGAATACACCCACACCATCAGCGAGGGCGTGCCGACCTGCGACCACGTTGTTGGAGACGCGTTCGGGCCCGTCCAGTTGGCTTTCCGCGCTACCGTGGTGCTCTACTCGCCTGAAACAGTGCCCGATGGTGGTCCTATCGTGCAGTAAGCTATGGGGCTATGGGTATGGGTGTCGAGTATGCAGTATTTGGGCATTTAGGCTAGTAGAGCGGTTGGAAGAATACAGAATGAGGCTTGATATCCCGGCCACATTATTCTGTAGTAGGCCAGCTCAAACCATGACATACACAACTAGATCGATCAATTAGTGTTGAAGAACAAAGGTCCTATCCACCTAGTATATCATGCTTAAATGCAAGAAAACGTAACCATGATTCTATAAGTTTATGTACATACATACACATCAGACAGACTTCATAACTCAAGTCCACTAAGCCCACGCAGACCAGCTCAACCCATCCCGGAACTCTAATCCCGTCTGAGGCCCTTCATTTGCAATCAGATATCCGTCCAGACATGTCTCGTACGCCACCTTGGGCTGCTTCTCGTAGAACGCATCATACCCTGCATCCAGCGCCTGGCGCAGGCTATGCACTGATCCGTCCGGGTGCAGAATCTCCCACGGCTTGATGCACGTGGCGCCCTGGCAGGATTTCAGCACGAGGAGAAGCGCGTCCAGTCGATTGATCAGGGCAGGCAGGGGGCGCGAGAGAAGGGTCGTGTTGTTTTTCGTGCCATAGAGGTTGTGGATCTGGTAGGGGTCCGCCTAGATGCGTTTGTTTAGCTTGTAGGCTATCGATAGAATGAGAATGAGAGCTGGGAGAGACTTACGGAGAGGTCGTAGAGTTCGTGCTCGTTGGTACACCAGACTGAGTAGTACAGGTTATAGTCGTCGCCGAGAATGCGAGCTGACTTGTATGTGTTGTTGGGTGTCTTGGTTGAGCCATTGGGTCCTGGCTCTAGTCAACACTTGCTGGGTACCTGGGATATCGGCGAGGTGAAAATAGTTGAGAGGACATACCGATGGCCGAGAAATCACCCTCGATGACTGCCTTCCCCCAGAACTCCACCGTGACATGCTCGTGCGCCACCGAATGCGACCCCTTCTTCGCCAGCGCCATCGGCGTGCCGTCGAAGTCCTCGCGTAGGGGAATCCCCGCCAGTTCGAAGAAGGTCGGCACCAGGTCGATGTGCGTCGACACGCTGTCCTCCGTCCTGCCCTCGGGGATGCCGGGGCCGCGAATATAGAACGGCACGCGGATGTCTTCTTCGAAGCCGGTGGTCTTGCCGGGAGGCATGCGGTGCTGGCCGATGTGGAAGCCATTGTCGGATGAGAAGATAATGTACGTGTTGTCGAGCTCGTCGCTCTCTTCGAGTCGGTCCAGGAGCTGGTTTACTAGCTCGTCGACGCTCTGCAAAGAGCGCAGTCGCTGGCGGTAGTAGTGGTCCTCGTAGTCGATGACGGTCTGGTTTTTGAGCGGTAGAGTCTGTAGCCAGCTGACGCCGGTGTGCTGCAGTGTGTTAGCCATAGCCCTCTACGAAGGTTACAAGACACGAAGGAATACATTAGCAGGATTGAAGCTAGGCGTCCTGGGCACCTTCGCATCGGCAAACAGATGCGCATGTCGCGGCGCCGGGATCGGTTCTCCCATGATCTTGGACGCGCCCACCTCGTCGATGTTCGAGTGCGGCGCAATGGGTGACACGGTCAGAAAGAAGGGCCGCTCGTCCTGCAGCGCGTCGTCCAGAAATCCCAGCGCCTTCTCGGTGATCACGTCCGTCGTGTACTGGCCCTCGTAGCTGCGCGGAGGCTCGTGGTTCCGCTGGTAAGTGGAGTTATAGTAGGAGTAGGTGTAGGGGTCGAGCAGGAAGTCGGAGCCATTGAATCCCTTGACGAAGGGGTCGTTGTAGGAGGAAATGCTGTGCGCGTTGAACAGCTTGCCCGTGTAGAAGGTATTGTAGCCGGCCTCTTGCAGCCAAACGGGGAACCAGTTGTCGTTGAACCCTTGCGCAACGAACTTGGGGTATCCTCCTACATGCTGTTAGCACTGCTGCTTTATTTATCCACAGCTGACAGGTCACAGATACATACCCCATGGCGGCCGAACATCCGTTACATTCGTGTTATGCGCCTGCCGCCCCGTCCAGAGACTCACGCGCGACGGACAGCACAGCGACGTCGTCACGAAATGGTTCGTAAAGTCAAGGCCCTTCTCCTTGATGCGATTCAAAATACTCGGCGTGTACGCGGGCGAATTGAGCTGCAGGTCTTGGTCGTCCGTCAACAGAAAGAGGAAATTGGGCGGTTTGGGCTTCCCTAGAGTGTGCTGGGAAATGGCCTGCGAGACAGCTAGCCCGGAGAGAGCGGTCCAGGCGGTGATCTTCATGATGGGAGAGAATCACAGGAATTGGCGTGGATGAGCTGCCAGGGGATCTCTCGGTCGAGGTCAGAGATCTTACTGTCTATATACAGCGTCGGACGGAACAAGGAGAAGTGTAGATGAGCACAAAACGGCCGGGATGATGCGATCGCAGCGGCTCCTGAGTCGGTTAGAAGAATCGCAGTTCTGCAGACCCTCCGCAGGGACGATTCATGGATATTGCGTCCGTCTGGAATGCTTTTGCAAGGCTTCCGCTACGAGAGGCCCACCGCATGATGCTATTGCCGACGATCCTGCGCGAGATCGAGTCTCTGTTTACCGTCTAGTGGACATTATTGCATCACGACGGGCCAATAATCAGCACATCGGGCAGTGATCAACAGGTTGCTGTGGATTGAATGGACTGGGTGGACCAAGTGGAGTGGATTAGAAGTTAGGGTTACGCTGGGCTGGTGACCGAAAGGGGATCCTGTGTTCACCTCGAATATATCAGTCGGTCTAGATTGACGAAGCAATACAGATATTCTATTAAAACGCTGTGCAATGAATCAAGGAGAAAAATACCCAGTAAAAAGGAACCCAACAGAGTCCGATTACGTGCTTGACTCTAAGATGAGCTCACCAGATGCACTAAAAACACTAAAAACACTAGGAAACTAGACGACCAGAGAATCCAATGGCACTAACCACATTAAAGCGTCAAGACAAGCGATTCATCGCCAGGAATCCTTCTGCACTTTCCCACTCACTCCGCAGCCTCCGGCCACGCGAAGGCTGCGATTGGGGTCGCTCTCCCACGTCACCGCGCCGTTCTGCACACGGATATACTTGTACTCGAACGTCTTGCCCACCGGCACGTTGACCGTGCCAAACCACAGCGGGTTGCTGCTCGTGTAGCGATCGGCGCTGAGCGCGATCGCGCTGGACGGGCTCCAGGATCCCAGCTCTGCGATCGACCCGACCACCTTGACGTCCTGCCCGTAGCTCGTCGTCGCCGTCACCTCGAACGTCACGGCCACCGCAGTCGGCGCCACGCAGGGCATCGACGTGCCCGGCGTGTCTCCGATGGACGGCCAGCTGGTGACCACGACGCTGGAATACGTCCCCGTCGCGGACGTCGCCGTGCACTTGGTCGGCAGCGACGTCGCCGCCGGCTCGCCCCAGGACGGCGGCATCACGGCGTTGCGACGATGGTTGGCCGTCAGCAGAGCGGCGTACGACCAGGTGAGGTCGCGCGCCGAGGTCTGTTTGCCATCTGCGCGGGTGATCTGTTCGGCCATGGAGCCGTTGGATGCGGCGTAGGTTTGCTGGACGAGTTAGCTCTGTATACTCCTTTATCATGCCCTTCTCCATGGAAAGACCAGAAGCAAACTTACAACGACGCTCATAAATCCATCCGCGTACTTCTTGACAGCAGCAACCAAGCTCTTGTACTTCGCGCTGGACTTCGCGTAGCTCCCCACGTTGGCTGAGCTGTCCAGCGCCTTGAAAAAGGGCAGCGACACGTCGGTGATGCTCAAGTCCCCCAGCTTATCCCACTGGTACAACGCATCGTACAGCTGCTCCGCCGCGGCCAGCGTCGTCAGGAACCACGGGTTGCCCCCATAGTACACATCCTCGGCGTAGCGACCTACGGCGACGGCCTCGTTGGCGCCGCGACCCGAATTGATGGGATAAATGGACCGGAACGAGTCCGTCACGGCCTTGTGGTTCGCCAGAGCGCGTGGTGAGCACGGCTGGAAGGTCACGTCGTCGCAGGCCGCGGCAGGGTCGAAGGTGTGGATGCTGCCCAGGAGCGTGTTGGCATCTTTGCCGGTGCGTCCGCCGCCGAAGTTCGCTAGGATGTATTTCCCGCTGCCGGACCAGAAGGATTGCAGATAGCATCGGACCTGGGGTGCCTGCGAGTCGCAGTAAGGGCACGACGCGCCGACGCTTTTGGCGAAAGTGCTGCCTTCGACGAGCGCGCGGTGCGAGACGGCGATGGTGAAGAAAGACGAGCCCTGTACTTCTTCCCAGAGGTCTGGCAAACCCGTCAGCTCAGTTCAGAACATTGAGCCGGGACCAGCAGGAGAGAAACTCACCGAAGCCTGTCTGGTTCCAATGTTGCGCGACGTACGACAGATCATTGCGTGTGACGGGCCAGACAATTTCCTTCGCCACGCTCGTGTAACCATTCTCCTGGAGAGCCGGTCAGACTGCCCAGAAACGCCGGAGGAAGACAAAGAAATGGAAGAAACATACAACCAACCACTGGCCCAGCCCTATCAGCGCAGTCGCCCTCAATGCCGGCCCATCGCGCTGCGGCCGGCCCCAACCGCCGGTGAAGGCGCTCTCGTCGGCATTGAACTTGGCTTCGCCGAGTCCTGCGCCGCTGGCCAGGTCGCCGGACGGGTTGGACACGCCCTGGATGCGGGCCTGCGAGGTGACAAACTGCTCGATGGTCGGCAGCAGGGCTGTATCGCCGGCACGGAACAAGTCGATCAGAGTTTTGAGGACCAGGCCTGAGTCGCGGGTCCAAGTGTAAAAGTCTAGCATCCATTAGAGGAAGTGAAGTCGAAATGCAGTATTGAGAATAACGCTTGGTATGGTATAGCCAAGGAACAGAAGATAGGTAGAGAACATACAGTCAGGATCACTCCGGCTGGGGCTTGCAATAACAACGCCAGCATGTGCACCCGGTACCCAGGCCCCGTCGGCCCCAATGTTATTCAGAATGGCAGTGCGAGAGATCTTTTCTTCCTGCTCCAGCCATGTGTCGAGGCTGGACTGTCGAGGGAAGAGAGAGAGGGCGAGGGAGGGAGAGACAAGACCTAGTAAGAAGTGTAAAGACTTCATGGTGAAGTAGAGAAGAGAAAGAAATGTGGAGAATGAGATGCAGAATAAAACAGTTTGGGATGATGGAGAAATAGAGTTAATTTATAAGCAGAGCATCAGGCGACTCGCCTCGCCTGAAGAGGCCCCGGTATACGGAGTATATATAAAAAGAGAGAGAGAGAGAGAGAGAGAGAGAGAGAGAGTGCATGAAGTATTTACAACCCGACACCAATCATGGCTGCTGTTTTCAGCCACCAATTCATGGTATTTCCGGGGAATCGCCGCCCCCTGTTGATTTTCCCCGTCTTACACGCATAAGCCTGCTTGCATGATTCTTGGCCCGGCACTAGATGTGGAACGAATCCACGTTGTCCAGAATAAACCGATAGGTGTCCGATCGGAAATCATCCTTTAGCAACTGCCCCGAGTGCGCCTTGAAGTTCATTAGCTGCTGGTCGTCCTTCCACTGCGGCCACTCCATGAAGTCGCCTCGTCGCGAGTTCGGGTCCTGGTCGTACACGAAGCTGAAATAGTACGTGTGGATGGACCGCGACGCGTAGTTGGGCAGGATGCCGTAGAAGACCTGCAAGATGTCGCTGCCATGGAACGTGCCCATGATGGGCGTGCCGTAGTCGTAAGACGACAGGTAGGACCAGCTGGGCACGTCCGGGTGCGCATCCTGGGTGTACTGGAGCAGCGCCCGACGGGTCAGCGTGAAGGTCAGATCGCCCAAGATGGCAGCCAGGCGTTTGAACTGGGGATACCAGTTGTTGAAGATGCCCGTGCGGAAGGGCGACCCGTCCTCGCTGATGCTGGAGTAAGTACCGACAAGCTCCTCCAGTTGCGCGCGCGATGCCCCGTGGAAGAAGTACTTGTGGAAGTAGTCGACCAGGTCATCGGTGGTTGTGATGTTCGACTGGAAGAGCGCAAACAGTGTGCCCTCGTCTTCCTGGTCGCCGATGATGAACGGCACCTTCGCATACTTGCCCTGTTTGCCCAGCACGTCCGGACTGTCGGTCAGCACCTTGCCGTCCGGTCGAGGCAGATACGATAGCGCGACCGAGTGGTAGCTCAGTAATCCCGGCACCGAGTTGGCCGCGTTAAGGAAGTCCGTGTAGTCCAGCCCTCGCAGGCACTCCAGCGTGTCGTCCGCCGAGCCACACCCGGCGTAGTCTACCACCTTGTCGTATACCACTTGTCCCTTGGCACTGTCCACCGGGTCTGCCGGCACGGCGCCGCCCGAGTTCATGATAGCACCGTGGAATAAGGGCTTGCCCTTGTAGTCGATGTCTCCGCCATACAGCAACATCTGATCGAACACGGAGATGGATCCGGCCGACTCGCCCCAGATGGTCACCTTCTCGGGGTCGCCGCCAAACTCGCCGATGTTATCGGCCACCCATTCCAGGGCGACACGCTGATCCAGAAGACCCAGGTTGGACGCGCCGTCGGCCAAGATCTCCTTGCCCGGCATGAAGCCAAACCCTCCCACGCGGTAGTTGATGGCCACGAACACGATGGGCATGTCCTTGTCCATCGAGCTCTGCACCAGCGGCGCGCCGTCATAAGTGAACGACGAGCCCAGCTCAAACCCGCCGCCGTAGATCCACACCAGCACGGGCAACTTGCTGTTCGCCGTGGTGCCGGCCGGCCGCCGAATATTCAAGGACAGGCAGTCCTCGCCGGCGTTGGTGACCTTCTGGAACATGGGGATATTGGCCAACATGCCCACCACCGACCCGGGGAACTCGGGGTTGTCCGTCGAGAAAAAGAATTGCGGGCAGGATTTGGCGATGCCCGTCGCCTTAACGGTGCCCAGCGAGGACTCTATCGGCTTCGGCGGCTTCAATCGCAGTGACCCGGTGGGCGGCTGCGCGAATGGCACGCCATTGAAGCTCTCGACGCGAAACCCGGCGCTTCCCACGATGGTAGCTTCGGGGTGTGCGATGGTCACTGTGGGAGCAGCGCGCTTGGCAGGCGCCGCCAGAGCCGGGGCAATGGCCAGCAAAGATAGCAAGAAAGAAGAAATGAGCATGATGGCGCCGTAGGGAGACTCGGGCGAGGTGGAGATGAAAAACAGACCCTCATCTGGAGGGGAACATGCTCGATCTATATCTGCATAGCAGATTCACTAGCCTGTTCCCCAGTGTTCCTGCCCAGGCTCATCCTTCATTTAGCCCCTCTTGTCTATGCTCTGTCTCATTTTGCAGGATCATCCATGTGGCTCCTCGGTTGGGAAAGTTAGTAGTATCATTACTTTAGTCTGCGTGCTGGATAGATGGCAATTCCAGGCAGCCAGACACATCCCGGCCCCATTATGCAGACCCATCCTTGTGAACAAGGATCCAAGGGTCAGGCGATAGGAAGGCAGGGATCGGAGCATCCTAGCATAACAGAAATGCAGCAAGTCAAGCCCGCAACATGTGAAGAACCGAGGCTGGAATCGGTTCAAGACGATGAACTTGGTCGTTTCTAGAGGTTTAGGGTACGTTTGCCCTTTCCGAGACGACCGGCAGCAAGCAGCGGATGCCCCAGATTGGCCTTCATTCTGCATGAAAGGGGCAGCTAGAATCCATCGCGCCGTCAGCATCCATAGAGGGAGAGAGAGGAGAGTTCCTCAACGCATCTCCACTCACGGTTCAAATCAATTCCCCGGGAATCCTGCGGGGTCAAACGCGGGGAAATTCCTCAGGCCTGGGCTGGGATCGTCGTGGTCCAACTTATTTGCCTCGTATCATAGACCGTGCTCGCGTGCCCAGCCAAATAGCGCCAACCTAGTCCATTTGCGCCGGGGTCAGTTCGCCGTTTGTGGCCGGCTGGTGCCTGGCACGCTTCGTCCCTCCCCTCTCCTTGTCCTGGGCGATGTGGACTCCAAAAAGTCTATCGTGATATTATAGCCATTGTACAAAAGTCTCCGGCCTACTTGGGTATAGGCAAAAGTATCGGGAAGGGACCCAAAAAGAGGAACGGGTGATCTTCGATTGTCGTTTCACTTGGCCCACCCGTTCCATCGCTCGAAATCTCCCATGTCCAGGTCAAAAAGATCCAGCATTCATCCGACGCTCTGATCATCAGCTCTTCCAGCCCGTCGGCCTTGATGTAGAAGGCCGGCACAGGTGGAAAAATTACGGCGCCGGCCCGAGTCACCTCCAGCATGTTGCGCAGGTGAATCTCACTCAACGGCGTCTCGCGCGCCACTAGAACTAAGCGTCGGCGCTCCTCCAGCATCACGTCGGCGGTGCGCGAAATCAAATCATCGCAATACCCCGCGTGGATGCCTGCTAAGGTCTTCATGCTGCAGGGTACCACGATCATGCCGTCCGTGCGATAGGAGCCGCTGGCAATTGGAGCAGCCATGTCGTTGATGTTGTGGACATGGTCCGCCAGTGCTTTCACGTTCGACGGATGATAGTCCGTCTCATATTTGATCGTTGCCTCGGCCCATTTGCTCAGAATCAGGTGAGTTTCCACGTTCAGGCGCCGTAGTGCAATGAGGAGTTTAATGCCGAGGATTGCCCCTGTCGCTCCGGTCATGGCGACCACGATGCGACGGCGCCTAGCCGGTAGGGTATTGGCGGGACGAAGCTGACTGGCGTCCATGTCGGTCAGGCTAGGAGGGATCCGAGTGGAGGAGGGCGAAGATGCGCCAGAACAGATTGAATCAAGCATGTGTTCGTGGTCGCGTTGTCGGAATTATGCGAAGTGGGTGATCTGTTACAACTCAATAGTGAGTATGAGAACGCTGACCTGTTCCAAACCGGTCAGTTCAGACAGAAGGAAGTATTTATGAAGCAGAGTGGCGCAAGGTTGTACTTTTGTTGCCGATGTCTCGACCCTTCCGAATCCTGAGCGAGCCTCCGAGCCTCCGAGCCTCCGAAGCGATTCCCAACGGGTGAGGATCTTGCGTGGTTCCCATTACAGAAGCCCCCGTTCCTGCGAGAAATCAAATAGGGGAACTGCAGCAGTCTCTCAATAAGAAAAAAAAATCCCTTGGACACGTCGGGGCCTCCAGCTCTTACCGTTCATTATTGAGTCCAGATATGAGATCGGCGACCCCTGTCGGGTCCAAAGAACCATAACCTTCTGGAAACACAGGAGAAAATCTACAACAAAAACAGAGCTTGTCAGCTGCAGAACGCCCCACACAACGGTGGAGACCCACTGGTTTTCTTGAAATAACGCCTCCAAGTACGGCGGATTTTCACCGGGATTGCCCTCCTCTCTGGCCTGATCCAGGGCGTTCCCTACGGCGTTGCGCAGAGTAATCAACGCCCGGATGTGCTGTTCCGACAGCCACTGGCCATTCTGCGAGGCCACGTTGCCTACGCTGCCCACCGACCCGGCAGCCGAGAAGACCTCGATGTCTCGTTGCTGTAGCTCGCGGCATTCCATTCGGTGTTGTTTCGGGTTTCCTCCCAGATGCATAGGAGCAGCGTCGATCTGAGCACTGTGTGCACCATCGACCAACTCCGCAGCGGCACGGTGCTCAAAGCCGTGTCGCATTTGACCAGCTCCAAGGATGATCCGGTCATGGCTCCCACATAGCCTGCCGGTCACGCCGTCGGGGATGGGCATGCTGGATGCCATGATGGCTGCGGGAGGGACGCCAAAGGCTAGGGCCCACGGGACATCTCGGCCTTCCTTCTTCCACATCTGTTGAATCTGCCAAAGGTGCTGAGGCGGGATCACCAGGCCGGTAAGATGCTTTTCGTCGTGCACCATGGCGCGTGCGATGGACCAGTTTGTCCATTTTCCATCGGGCGAATGTACGACATGCATGCCGTAGGTCTGGATATACTTGCCACCGTCGGCTTGATGAATGAGCGGGACAGGCAGTTTGGTCAAGTCGATCTGACTCTCTTCCAGAACGTTCTCCTTGCATGGACCGGACGGCATGATTGTAGGTTGGATGGGAGGTATGCTGCTGGCCGACAGCATCTTGTCAAGGATTTCACGCATGGACGCGGTAGGAGGTAGGGCCAAATGGCGAGCAAGGCGGCCGTAAAGAACCGACGGAGGACTTTCTCAGGGACCCCGGAGCCCCCAGGATGCGGAAGAGGCCGTTCTGCATGCCAAGGACATTGTTGAATAAGGGAGCCTTGTCGTTCGTCTCGCAGACAAGCCGAGTGATGGCCGCAGCCTCGAGGTTGGGGTCAACGGGCGTATCAATCTCGACGAGGTCGTCATCTGCCTTGAGGGCGTCGACGAATGAGCGAAAGCAGAGATGAGGCTGTTGTCGGTGTTGTTCAGACATGATTGAGAGTTGCTATTTGTGGTAATGAACCGATGATGCGTTTCGGTCCGTGGCCTGAAGACGAACCCTGCATGAGGAGTATTTATATAGTTAAGATATCCTTGCCGATCGGATCGGTCGGACCAGGATTAGGAAATGTAATGAACAGGATGTCTGGTTCTAGATCGATCTGAACCATGATCTCTTACATCTCGGGGGTTCGGAGCCTCGGAAGTCGAGAGATTGGGAGGTCTCTTCCTCTGATTTCCATCCTGATGATGTACATCTGAAGATTTCTGGAAACCAAATACTCTGTTCAGCCATCCTGCATTCTTGTGGCCTGCGCTGATGAAGAAATTAACAAAATTTCTGATTTGAGCTAATTCTGGACATTTCTAAAAATGTTTCCTATTCCAGTTTGACTTCAGTCAAAGAAATCTTTTCAGCGGTTATGACTATCTGGCTCATCCATTGGCGTAGTCTGACTTCAAGTGTGGAGAATGTTTGCCTTACAAACGACGGTCAAACAGCAAGCAAAGCCCGTCTTTCCCTAAGCACTTTCCTTCTGACCCCTTTTCTTCCTCTTACCGTCACGATACAATCGTGTTTATGAGAGCTTGATAGCGAAAAGCAACATACTTTCGGAGTTTCGGTACTCCTCTACGAGACACTCTACGCGTCGGTTCTTCTTCATATCGAAAATATAACCCGGCGACGTTGTTCCAGGCTTTCCTTGATCGGGCATGCCCAGAACCATAGTGGACAGACAGGCGCCTAGCCGATTCATCATGCAACCTTCCACCGCTGCGGAGCCATACCTGGATGAGCTCTTGGACAGAGCGGTTCTTTCTCGCGGCACTTCTCGATTCCCCACACCGGAGGAGATGGAGTACATGAAGGCTGTCGTGAGAGTGTCGCGTCTGTCGCATTCCATCCGTGAATTTATTGTCCGCCTTTGCCGGCACTATCTTGTGGGCCTGGTGGCGGTCGAATTCAGAATCTCGAAGGATGCGCAAATGGGATACAAGCCCACCGTATATGTGGCAACGCGCGAGGATGTGCCTTTCTGGATCCGACGAGATATGGAGGGGCTAGTCAGCAACATCCTCCACATGATCAACTTCGATGCCTATGGGTACCGTGTCCTTGTGGCTCGTGCGACGGAGATACCAGAAGAACCCGATTTGGCAGGCGGCAAGAAAGGGTGGCCAGGAACCAAGTCCGCATCGTTTCAGTGGTAGACATGCATGGCTATTTTCTTGAAATGCGGGATTTGGACGATTTGGAAGATTGGGTCGTCGCGTTGGTCATTCGGTGGGCGACGTGGGCATAGAGTCTGTCATTTTGGTTAATGTTATACTCATAATCTTGGGACACTGCGTACGATGTTGACTTCATATATTATAGATCAGCAGTTACGCCGATGGTAATGAACTATGGTTGCGACATCTGCAGACCCATATACTCCGTAAGACCGTAGTTCGGACTCCTTGGGCGCTCGGTCCCCAGGAGTGTGACTGTCGCGACTCGGGATGTTTTGTCGGGAGTTGGGGAAAGAGGGGGGAGCCACTGAACTTTTGTGCGACAGTCGAATCCCTTCCTGAACAAAACTTAAGGTGGAGCTAGGTCGCACAGAACTGATCATTCGCCATAGCACACGGACAAGCAATGCTACCCTACCGTCAGCATGTTTTACGAACCCGGCGTAACCGAACACAACCTACCACGGGATTCTTTCAAGATGAGTCCAGGACAAAGGACACAAGATGCATGGCACGATACTGCGGGTGCTAAAAAAACATCCAGGCATGTGTCATCCCGCGACCGATCGGATGGATCTTGACGCAGTGCAAGGACGGGCAAGCCAACCTGGCGCCGTACTCGCAGTTCAACAACCTTACGTTTGATCCACCGTACGTGATGTTGTTCTCGTCCAACCAAACCGCCGAGGGCAGCCGCAAGGACACCGTGCTCAACGCCGAGACGACGGGTGAGTTCGTCTGGAACCTGGCCACCTGGGAGCTTCGCGAGGCGGTTAACGCCTCGGCCCAGCAGTTCCCTTACGGCGTCGACGAGTTCGAGCAGGCGGGGGTTGCACAAGGAGCGCGCCCGATTGGTTGAGGTGCCCATGGTGCAGGAATCGCCGGTCAAGTTTGAGTGTCGCTACCACTCCACCGTGCGGCTACCGGGGAATGCCCCCATGGACACGGCGGACGTGATCATCGCGCGGGTGGTGGCGGTCCATTTCAAGGACGAGGCGTTGACAGACGGTCTCCTCGACGTGCGCGACACGTTCGACATGCACATCCCGGGGATGGGGGAGGCAATGTTCGGACTGGAGGGCAACGCACGGAAGAATTCGCGAGTGCGGAGGTCAGGGCCAGCTGCAGGGACTGGATAGTGCGGCTTGACGGATAAAATCCTAAACAGCAGTTGGTACAGAGTACGGAGGAGTGGTTAGTCGACAGTAGTGGACAGTGGACAGTGGACAGAGATCGAGATTGGAATTGGGATTATTCCCCTCACGAGGGGGCAAGAATATCTCCGGGGTTTGGGGTGGATGGGGATTAGCGGGATCCCAGACCCTGACAGGGCATTTCTGTTAGTCATAGCGCCGGGCACATGCACGGGGTCTGTACGGGGTAAGCTGGAGTGCTGGAGGGCTGGAGTCCGTTGACAACTTGACAGCTCCATTCTCTGCGACCCCCGGAAAACCCTATGAGAACGACTGCTTATGGCGGTTGGGCATCGTTGCACACCTAGCAGATACCAGATGGACGGGTGGAGTCGGATATTTATTTTCTTTATTTTATTTATTTCATTTCATTTTCATTTTCATTTCATTTCATTTCTGTATTTATTTTATTTTTTTTTTTTCAGGGCGAGGTAATAATATGCCAGGCCATAGAGATAAGAATAAGATAGGATTAGGATTGGGAATTAGGCGACGAAATGGCGCCATGGAGGCCCGCCGGTTGTCCAGGTCTCCAGGTCGGGGCCAACGGGGGTCCGAGCCCCTCGCAGCGTCGCATTTTCCGCCGAGCCCAGCGAATCCGGGGAGTCTTCGAACCACATGGCCGTAGCGCCCCAGCAGCGCCCGTGATTGGCTCCCCTCGTATCAGCCAAGGTGCAGCGTTGCACTCGAGGCCGCCAGCCAAGCCCCGTGCCAAGCCCCGTGCTTATTTCCGCCACCGCTGGTCCAGCCAATCCCGGTGTCTCCCCGACGCCTCGCACCCCGCCAATGTGCGCTAAACCGCATCGGGGTCTTCCGCTTATCAGCCAGCGGGAGTGCCATCCCCGCTTTAGGAAGGCACGAAGGGGTTGGGCCCGCCTGGACACTGGCTCTTTCTCTGTTCCGAAGGTTCGGTCTCTTTTTAGGGTTCCCTCTGATTCCTACTATGTACCCTCGTCCACCTAATCAATGGTCGTTACTCGAACAAATCACCCAGATTTCATTATTAACTCCTTCGGATACGGTCAAATAATATCCATGCCAAAGTACAACGAACACTGACGGACTGACTAGCAATCCCACGGCTACTGACGGTTACTTTCCTCCTCTTCCCTCCTCTTCCCTCTTGATAACCACTATCTCTGGTTGGTGTCCCCTCTCCGGCGCAGCTCGTCCTCGGCCTAGTCCGTCTTAGCGCTGGACGCAAACCGATAGGAACCGACCTGGCTGCCCTGGTTGATAACCCCCATTGCCCATATTAATCCTACCGCCGACGGCTGCCTCCCATTGGACATGTCCCGTGGCACGCGATAACCAGCTTGGATGCCTCTGTCCCACCGTTTCGCTACTCGCTGCTATTAAAGCCTCGCCTCTCGCCGTCCTTCGTCTGTCCCCCTCCCCCCCCTCTCTCTCTCTCTCTTTCCTTCCACAGACGACTCTTCTCCCCCCCTTCTCTCCTGTAGATCCGATTGTGTTCTTCCCGCGGATCCTTCGCCTGTTCGTCGCTTTCGGCGTCATGAATGCTTCCGACCCCAACGATGTCATGGAGGTCGCCAGATCTCATGTGGCCTCCCATGAAGTCGACGAGAAGAAATCCATCGACAAGGAGCTGGCCATCTCGCCCAGCATCCAGGAAATCCCCGCCTCCAAGGAGATCGGCGGCTCGTCCATCGCCGGCGACGATGCCCACCATGAGCTGCCCACCGAGCAGGAACTGAACGAGCTGCGTCGCGTTGCCGGGCCCATTCCCTGGACGGCATACACCGTGGCATTCGTCGAACTGTGCGAGCGTTTCTCCTACTACGGAACAACCGCCGTCTGTGCGTCTTCCCATCATCATCCCTCCCTCTTGCGTCCGCCGGCCGTAGTCGCGCTAACCATGGATTCGTCTTGCCAGTCGTCAATTTTATCCAGCGCCCTCTGCCTGAAGGCTCTACCACCGGTGCCGGGTATGACCACAGCGTGCCCGGAGCCCTGGGTATGGGTCAGCAGGCGTCCACCGGTCTGACTCTATGTAAGTCCCTCTCACGGTATCCCGCCTCTCCGAAGTGAGGGGAGCGGCAACGGAAAGCATAAATGTACTAATCAATGATTCCGGTGCAGTCAACTCCTTCTGGTCGTACGTCATGCCTCTGGTCGGTGCCTACGTGGCCGATCAACACCTGGGACGTTTCAACACCATCATGTATTCGATCGCGGCCGCCTTGCTGGGTCATACCATCCTTATCATTTCCTCCATCCCCCAGGTCATTTCTAACCCTAACGGCGCGATTGGCGCTTTCGCCATCGGTCTGGTCATCATGGGTGTGGGAACGGGCGGTTTCAAGTAAGAATCGCCCCCTCTGTACCTAGTCTGTGGGCGACGAAAACTAACTCGAGAGAATAGATCCAACATCTCCTGCTTGATCGCCGAACAGTATCGCCAGGAGCATGCCTACGTCACGACGCTGAAGTCGGGCAAGCGTGTCATCGTCGACCCGGCCGCCACCGTGTCCCGCATCTACCTGTACTTCTACATGATGATCAACATCGGGTCCATCCTGGGTCAGGTCAGCATGGTGTACGCGGAGAAGTACGTCGGATTCTGGCTGTCGTTCTTCCTGCCCACCTGTTTGTTCATGTGCTGCCCCCTGGTGCTGTTCCTGTGCCGCAACAACTACAACCACGTTAAGCCGACCGGCTCCGTCTACCTCCAGGCCTTCCGTGTCTGGAAGTTGGCCATGAAGGGACGCTGGTCGATGAACCCTGCGCGCATGTGAGTTGAAATTCCTGGCTTTCTCGCGGAGGACGAAAAAGGATGCTAACTTCGACAACCTCCAGTTTCATCAAGAACCCTACGCCTTTCTGGGAGCCCGTCAAGCCCTCTGCGCTGGGCCCCAACAAGCCCGCATGGATGGTCTTCGACGACGAGTGGGTCGACGAGGTTGCTCGTGGACTTAAGGCCTGCACGGTGTTCCTGTGGTATCCCCTTTACTGTACGTTCTCTCTTTCTCGATTGCTGCGTCCCATTCCCGATGGAAACGCTAATTGAACGATGAACAGGGCTGGCATACAACCAGATGTTGAACAACCTGACGTCGCAAGCTGCCACCATGCGACTGGGCGGCGTCCCCAACGACATCATCAACAACCTGAACCCCCTGTCGCTGATTATCGCGATCCCCATCATGGACCAAATCATCTATCCCGGTCTGCGCCGCATTGGTATCAAGTTCACCCCGTTGAAGCGTATCACCGCCGGATTCATGATGGCCGCGCTGTCCATGGTGGCGGCGACCGTGACGCAGTATTATATCTACGAGCTGGGCGAGTGTGGCAAGGAGGCTAACTACTGCCTGGATGAGCTGAACAAGCACTCGCCCATCTCCGTCTGGGTGCAGGCTCTGACCTACGTGTTGGGTGGTATTTCCGAGATCTTCGCCTCCGTCACCTCGCTCGAGTACGCGTTCACCAAGGCGCCGCGCAACATGCGTTCGCTGGTGCAGGCCGTCGCGCTCTTCATGAACGCCATCTCCTCGGCCATCGGACAGGCGCTCGTCAGTCTGTCCGTGGACCCGCTGCTGGTGTGGAACTACACCGTCGTGGCCATCCTGGCCTTCGTTGGCGGCGTTGGTTTCTGGCTGAGCAACTACAAGCTGGACCAGGAGGAGGACCGTCTGAACAACCTGAAGCAGAGTCGGTACGAGGGTTCTGGCATCAAGGGGGACGAGGAGTCGGCGCACTAAATTTCTGTTTCCTTGTTCTTTTCCTTTTTGCGCTATAACCGCCAGATGTGACGAAGAATCCGATGTGAAGAATCGAGGACTATGCAAGTACGCTGGATAATTTGTAATAAAAACGGTTGAATACCAATGGACATGCGGAGTGGTGCCAGCAGTTGATCTGTTGTGTTCTCGCTAGAATCCGTAGAATGCGTAGATACGAATCCAGAATCCCGGCGTCCCCAATACCCATGGATAACCACGGATATCCGACCAGACTGCCTGTTCCTCGCGTTAGGCTTCGCCCTCCGCACAGACCGCGTTTCCCCGGAAAGACGAGACTTAAGGTTGCATTCCCCCACGGGGCCGATGTGTCAGAGAAACTGTCATGGGGAGCGCATCTTTTAATAGCTGGAATGGGGGGAAGATTATTGACTAAGGTATTACGGGGTTACATCCGGAAGAAAGTGAGAATAATGAAGGTATATTGAATCATGTGGTACCACCCATGAACACACACACACAAAAAAAAAAAAAAAAAAGGAAATATATACTCCAAATCGTACCAATCATATCATAACAGCGTTGACCTGGCCAACCAATCTACAGCACCTTCTTCGTCTCCCCGATGAACTCCATGCTCTCGTCAATCCGCCCCTTCTGCGCGAACTTGATGTCGTCCAGGTAGTTGTCCCGCGGCACCCAGGGGCCCCGGTCCGCCGTCTTGGGCAGGTTGCGCTCGGCGCTGGTCACGTACGTCGACTTGAGATTGAGCAGGCGGCGCGGCTGCAGGGTGTCTCGCTGCGCGGCATCCAGGCGCGGCACCGCGGCCTTTACGCCGCGCGCCTCCAGCTCGCGCACCAGGCGCACCAGGAAGTGCGCGGTGGCGTCGGCGCCCAGCGTCCACGAGGCGTTGGTGTAGCCGATCACGTACACCGTGTTCGGCAGGTCCTGCATCATCATCCCGCGCCACAGGTACTTCTCGTTGATGTGCTGCGGGATCCCGTCCACGGTCAACGACGCCCCGCCCGCGATCCGCAGGCGCAACCCCGTCGCCGTCACGATGATGTCCGCCTCCAGCTTCTCGCCCGAGTCCAGCTCGATCCCGTCCGCCGTCACCTGCCGGATCGTGTCGGTTTTGACGCTGGCCCGCCCCGTGTGCAGGCTCTGGAAGAAGTCGCCGTCCGGCGACACGCACAGCCGCTGGTCCCAGGGGTTGTAGCGCGGCTTGAAGTGCGGGTCGAAGGGGACGTCGGCGGGCAGCTGGCTCATGACCCGGCGGCGGAGGATGAAGCGGGCGATGGAGGGCAGCGCTTGGCAGAAGAGGAAGAACCAGCGCGAGGTGAGCATCCAGCTGATGCGCTGCAGGCGGCGGAAGAGGCCAGTAGGCAGGAGGTAGCTGAGCAAGGGCCGGCGCTTGTTGGGCAGCGACAGGATGTAGGTCGGACTGCGCTGCAGCATGGTGACGTGCGCGGCCTTCTCGGCCATGTTGGGCAGGAGCGTGATGGCGGTGGCGCCGCTGCCGATGATGACCACCTTCTTGTCCTTGTAGTCGAGGTCCTCGGGCCAGAACTGCGGGTGGATGGTCTGGCCCTGGAAGGCCTCGAGGTTGGGGATGTCGGCCTCCAGCGGCCGGTGGTAGTCGTAGTAGCCGGTGCCGAAGACCAGGAACCGCGTCGTGAGGGACTGCGTCTGCCCGTCGTGGTCAACGCTCAGCGACCAGTTTTGGTCCGCCGACGACCAGTCCGCCCCGAGCAGCTGGTGCTGGTAGCGGATCTTCTTCTCGATGCCGTGTTTCTCGGCCGCGTTGCGCAGGTATTTGTGGAGCAGCCGGCCGTCAGCAATAGGACACCCTTGGTCCCAGGGGTGCCACTCGAACCCGAAGGTGAACAGATCCGAGTCGGAGCGGATGCCGGGATACCGGAAGAGATCCCAGGTCCCGCCGAGATCATTGCGAGCCTCTAGGATGGCATATCGCATGTTGGGGTATTGGGACTGCAGCCGGTAGGCGGCGTTGATGCCGGAGATGCCGGCACCGACGATGATGACGTCAAAGTCTTCCATGGTTCGTCCAGAAATAAAAACAGTGAAGACTCAGGGATGAAGCGATAGAGACCAGCACCGATGAGGAGACAAAGGCATTTTTATACAAGAATGGGCCATGACGGGCAACTTAAGATTGGGTGCAGGAACCGGCACATGCCTCGGTATCCCAGAAGGGAAAGGGCTGCGAGGTGGAGAGTCTGGGGGAGACCGAGGAAAAAGGCAAAAAAGGGGGGGACGAATGATTATTATACCCAGAATGTGGACTGACAATCAACCCAAAAAGCGAGCAAGCGCGGAGCCGCGGGAGCAAGAGAAAACCGAAAGGCGACGATCGCCCGGGGGAGAATCTCCACGTGCCCATCATTGCCCGATGCGGTATGCGTTGCGACCCCCGGTGTCACATGTTGCCGCCAACCCTACTTTCGCTTTCGCTTTCGCTTTCTCCCGGTCGAGGTCCTATACTTTGCCGAACACCCATACAGACATACATACATACATACATATGTATATATATATATATGCTTTCGTGATACCCGCCCTCCCGTCACACTGTCGCACATGTCCCACCCTGCACCAACCTTCCTGCCTTCGTGTCATCCTTCAACATGCTGTCCATCACTGAAACACTAGACTTCGTGCCGGCACTGGTCTCCATCTCCCTGACCGTCGCCTGGGCTATTTTCTCCGGCCTGTGGCGCTCGTCTGCCCATCCTCCAACCTTGCTCCTCCATGTAGGTTACGCTGCCTTCCGCAAGGCAACGGCCCGTCTCTCCGTGGCACAGATGCAGGCTGTCCTGCCGCCCACCAACCGGGTCTATGAGCGCTACATGCGAAGCTCGCGCATCGCCCCGGACACCGTAACCCTGCCACACGGTGCCCTGGGCCATTGGATTGGGTCTCGCGGCGTTCCTCCGGCGTCTTCCCCGGACACCAAAGTCCTGGTGTGGTTCCACGGCGGCGGGTTTGCCCTACCTGCCAACGTTGGCTACTTCCACTTCTTCGCGCGCCTGATTGCCGACGCCCGGCGCGCGAACAAGTCCCTGGCCGTCTTCAGTCTCACCTACACCCTGGCACCGCAGGCCACATACCCGACGCAGCTGCGTCAGGCCGTCGAGGCGGTGCGCTACGTGCTGGACCAGGGCTACGCGCCCGCCCAGATCCTTCTAGGCGGAGACTCCGCCGGCGGAAATCTCGTCGGCGGCGTGCTCTCGCATCTGGCGCATACGCATCCAGCAATTGATCCCGTGGCGCTCCACGAGGACGCTCGGCTGGGCGGCGCCATCATGATCGCCCCCTGGGTCAGCATGAATACCGACTACACGGGCCAAGAGATCGACTCGCGCGGCGATCTGATTACCCCCGCAGTAGCCGGCCCCTGGGCCGGTGGGTACCTCGGCACCGCGACGCGGGACTTCTACACGGATCTGTCGACCGCGCCGACGGATTGGTTTACCACCTTCCCCGTGGAGAGGGTGCTGGTGTGTGCCGGTGGCAGCGAAATTCTACTGTCCATTATCAAGGAGTTTGTAGAGAAGTTCCGGGAGGGTTTCGAGCGGGTGGACTTCTTCATCGGAGAACGAGAGGGCCACGTGGCGCCGATTTATAATCTGTATCTGGGGGATCAGACAGAGACGACCCAGGGGAAGAGGGTGAAGAGCTGGTTGAGGGAAATCTTATAGTTTATAGGCCGAAACATTGATGTAAATATTTTCTTGCGTATATGATGGATATAGTTAGAGGCTCAGCTTCGGGTTATATTATGGACTATGGGAATATACCTACATGAACAGATCATATACGTAGAAATTTCATCTCCTGATTACATTACTCGCGTGAACCGACATTATTGCTTCCTTTGCTACCTAAGTAGTAGTATATACCAAGTCACCAACTATTTACTTTATTACTCTTAACGGCAGAATCACATGAAACGAAGATATTCTAATCAATACAAATCATAAAGCTCATAACTTCTATATACATAAATTCAAGATTACAATGCTTGCGCTTTCTGCAACTCGCGCAGCACCTTCAGATCCTTCGAGCCGATACTCCGCATAGTTTCCTGCAGCCATGAAGGGAAAGCGCGCATCATCGAAATCGGCGTATAATAGTTGGGCAAGATGATCTGGCCGCTGCGCTGCGTCAAGATCTGCTTGACCACGGCTCCCGACACCATTTCGGGCGTCATCATCGGCTGGCGGAATTGCTTTCCGGCATCAGTCAACTGCTTCGTCATAGGGGTGTGCACCCAGAGCGGATGGACGATGCTGTTTCATGAGTTAGTATTTTCATTTCTAGCGCCGAGAAGAGCCATGATAACGACGGAAAACTCACCTAGTGCGCACCTTCGGCGCTTTATACCACAGCCGCAGTTCCTGGCTCAGTCCCTCATGGAAGGCCAGCGCGCTGGCCTTCGAGCAGCAGTAATCGACAATCTCACCCTGCGCAGCGAAGCTGGCCATGCTGGCGATGGTGATGATGTGACCATGATTCTGCTTTATCATGCTGGGCAGAAACTCGCGGACCATGAGGAAGTGCGAGATAGTATTGACCTCGAACGTCTGGCGGATCTTGGCCTCGGGCTTGTCGAGGATCGTGCCGTCAATGCCAACGCCGGCGTTGTTCACCAATACGGTAGGATCGCCATGCTCCGATCGGATCTTGCCGGCTACGGCAGCGATGCTATCGGAGGAGGTGATGTCGGCCTTGTAGAAGGTGACATTGGCCGCTGAAGAGATCCGTTAGTTTGAATTCATTTCCGGAGAGAAGAAGTAGATACTCACGTAGTTTGGAGGTGGGCTCCTGGATGTCCAAGATCACGATGCGCACGCCCGTCGGCGCAAGGTCGTCCACGACCTGCTTGCCGATGCCGCTAGATCCACCGGTAATGAGAATCAGCTCCCGCGCAGGCTGCCAGGGCCCGGCCCCCTGCCAGTTATTCGCTACCCATCGCGACAGAGCGCGATTGGTCTGGCGCACGACGCCCAACCCGACCAACACGGCGAGCGCTTTAGGTACGACGGGATGCAGCAGAACGTTCTGCGCCTCGGGGGGTAGATGCGACAGAGCCGTCTGGCTCCATTGGCGGAAAAGTTGAATGGATTGATCAAGAGACATGGTTAAAGTTGGTTTGTTAGTGAGGAGCATCGATGGATGGGCGAAGGCAGATAGATATACATGGATAATCTTGCAGAGTTCACGATGGCCGAGGTTCTCTCACATGGTGGGCCTGCACGTTTCCGAGCTTGCGAGACTTGACCCGGAAGAGGCTCGGGATTGACACCATAGTGTAGTGAGTGGCACCTCACATTTCGGTTCTTGCGTTCCACAGGCGCATCCCGATAAAAAGAGCCAAGTCGCCCGGCGCTGGTTTGCGGCGACCGAGTGAAGTCGGAGCAGCCCACTTTACCCGAGAGGGCAAGGGTTGCGAGTGTCGATCGGCGCTAAGAGCAAAGGAACCGTTGGATCATTTAAATGGGGGTGGGGGAGGAAGGTGGCGACTGGCGAGGAACATCTCCAGACTTTGCGAAAGTTGAAAGCGGAAAGTTGAAGGTTGACGAAGGCCGGGGAAGTCACATGGCTGCGGCCTGAACTCTCGCACTCGTTGCCTTTCTCGACTTAACGTTACTCCTTTTCCCATCCTCCATCCTCCACCATTCCTCATTCTTTCTCCATTCATTACCCATCATCCTTCATCCTCCTCCCCCATCCATCATCCATGGTTGCTCTAGAACATCCCCTCAACACGAACCCCCGCATGTTGATCGACGGTCTTGCACATCCCTGCGTCATGCATTCCAGGCACATGTTCTCCCGCCCGGCTTGTCGGCGAATACTCTATTTTCCCTCTCCCTGATATGGAATACATCCTGATAGATTCTGATTACATCTTTATTCTCTCCACTGCTTCCTCATCCCCAGCCGAGGTCAACGCTGGCGATCCGTGGGGCCCGAAGGCAACCATTAATGGGGTCATCTGAATATGCTGATTCTAACCAAGTCCGTCTCATAAATTAGACCGGGGATATTAGAAGTGGCTCCTTCCCCTCACTTTTACCCCGGATTTCGGTTTCCTGGGCTCATCTGTCTACTGGTTTTGCAATCATGGATTCGCTGCTGTTTCTTCTGACTTTCTCTCTGCTCGAAGCCTATCTTCTGCAGCGGTCGGTCTTCTTCGACCTTGCTTTTCGCACTCTCTGTCTGGCCTCTGTCGGCCTGAATTTGGTCCTTCTGGGGATCTGGAACATCATTATCTATCCTTATTTTGTGACCCCTCTACGCCATTTGCCTACCTTGAGCGTAAGTCCTCCCCCTTCAGTTATGATTTCCAGCATGAATTCTTACACAATATAGGGCAATTTCAATCATGCCCGCATTATCTTTGATGACCCTCGCGGTCGCCTGCCATTGCAATGGATGAAATCCATCCCCAATGAGGGCCTCATCCATTTTCGGGACACCCTAAACCGAAGCCACCTGTTGGTCACTAACCACCAATCTCTGCTTGATATCATGAGCACGCACACATACGACTTTGAGAAGCCCTGGCGCGCCCGTGACTTCCTAGCCCGCATCATCGGTTTCGGCCTGATTTTGTCCGAGGGTGGTGCCCATAAGAAACAACGCAAGGCGCTGACCCCCTCGTTCAACGTCAAGAACATCCGTGCCCTATACTCCCTGATGTGGGAGAAGACGGGCCTTCTGATGGACGAGATTGAAAATGAGATGCGACTGAATCCGTTCGAGGGGGGTAACCCCGACAGTGGCGAGGGGAAGATTGAGATGAGTGTTTGGGCCAGGTACGTACAATTATGATTATTACTTTTGATGCGGCAACCCTTGCATCCGAACGAAGCGATCTTAGATCCCAGCTAATCTGAAACAGTCGTCTCACTCTCGACATTATCGGCCCCGCCGCCATGGGCCGCGATTTTCGCTCACTGCAAAATCCCGAAAACAAGGTCGCAGACAGCTTCCTGGCCATCCTAGAGCCTACCCGGGAGAAAATGGCCTTCTTGGCCATCAACTTCGTGTTGCCGCAGTGGTTCACTCGCCGTATTCCTTGGCGCCTAAATCGCCTCGTCGATCAGGAGACGGGATTTCTGCGCAATCTCTGCAAGGACATCGTGCATGAAAAGCGCGCGGCCATCACGGCCAGTGGTGCTACGGCAAAAGAACTGGAGGCCGACATCCTAGGATCGATGATGTTGGGTGGCGATTTCACGGACGACGAGCTGGTAGATCAGATGCTGACCTTTTTGGCGGCGGGTGTACGTCCCTTACCTCTTCATGTACAAGAGATTCGGTTCACTGACTTACTATAAAACGAATAGCATGAGACCACCGCCAGCGCCTTCACCTGGGCCTGCTATCTGCTCACCTTGCACCCAGAATACCAAGTCCGTCTGCGGGAGGAAATTCGCCAGAAAATCCCCTCGGGTTCTCACCCCATAACCTGGTCGGACCTGGAATCCATGCCCCTTCTCAACGGGGTCTGTCAGGAGGTTCTCCGCTTGTACCCGACGGTCCCTGTGACACTGCGCGAATCCATCCGCGACACTACTTTGGCCGGCAAACACGTTCCGAAAGGCACACGTATCATTGTCTGTCCCTATGCCATCAATCGATCCCCAGAGTTCTGGGGTAATGACGGCGAGACGTTCCGGCCCGAGCGCTGGATCGATACAGACAAGAACGGCCAAAGCGTCGTTAATCACACGGGCGGCGCGTCGACCAACTTCGCCCAGATTACTTTCTTACATGGTCAGCGTGCCTGTATCGGCAAAGATTTCGCGCGCGCGGAGTTACGCTGTGCAGTGGCCGGTGTCGTTGGTAGATTCCGGTTCGAGATGCAGGACCCCAAGCAGACAATCCATATTGCCGGTGCGGTGACTACGAAGCCGGTCGAGGGAATGCACTTGAGGATGACCAGAGTCGACGAGTGGTGATTTCCCTTTCAACGGTATGGATAGTATATTATCGATTTGTAATGACTGTATGACATTTTGGCTAGGTAATGTATGGAATGATGCAATTTGACTTTTCTGACATGACATACATCGTATTCTCTTTGTTCTTACACTTTAATCATCTTGGGATGCGAGGGACCATGGTGATGATGGTTATGGGTGTGGTGGCCATGTCCCAAATGCTCGCTGATGCGGTGCTTGCCGCGCTGCCCTGTTTCCTTCTCTGGTATTTTCTCTGGCTCTGCTTCTTCATCTTCCTCTTCTTCAAATGCAGGCCATCCCTCCCATCCATCCTCCCACACTTTCATTGTCTTCTCTTGCCTCTCCGCATGCGACAGCTTTGCATTTGACATGATCTTCTCCCATCTCGTCATGTCTGCGTCGTCCAGCAAGCATTCATCTAGTAGTTTCGTAATCGATTCCGTATCGATCCCTTCCCCGATGAACACAATCTCCTGTCGCCGATCTCCCCATCGACCCTGGAAATCGGCCTCTATCGACTTCCGCACGTCCTCATCTTCGGGCCACGCTTCGTCCGCGACTTCAGCGAACCAAGGCCCGCCGCACCCGACGGTCAGCATGCCGCCTGCTTGGCTCCATTCGCCGAACTGATCCGGGCGTGTGGCTAGCCAGTAAAAGCCTTTGGAGCGCAGGATGGGCCCAAGGACGGGGTCAGCACGCTTATTTGAGAGGATCTTTTGGGGGTCTTGTTGGTTGAAGTCCGCCATTTCTTGGTCGGAGGCGTCTGACAAAGCGTCACTCTCTTCTTCGCTCTCTCCCTCATCATCGTCGTCGTCCTCTTCTTCCTCTTCCTCTTCCCCCTCCCCTGAGTTCTGCAGCAGGATGAACTTGTCATGCAAGAGGGAGAATAGTCGGCGCGGATGGAACGGTCGCCGAGCCGTGTATACGAAGTTGTTGATGCCATATCTAGGACCTGTCAGTTCTGCCGGCGTGAATGCTCAATGCTGAAAGAACATACTCCACCGTTTCCGGCACAGGTGCCATTCTCTCCCCGTTGGCCGTCTCCCTTCTCGTCATCTCATGGAGACTGCGCAACCAGCCCGCTCCCGACGCTGCCTTGAGGAAATCAAACCGCCCGGTGTCCAGGATCTCGTTGACGTCAACGCGCGAGTAATTCGTCTCGAGCACTTTGGCGGCGGGGTTGAGCACCTTCAGCAGGGATCTGATGCGCTCGCGCGTCTTCTTGTCCACCGTCTCGACCTTGTTGATGATGATCACGTCGGCGAACTCGATCTGGTCCACCATCAGGTCAGATATCGTGCGCTCGTCCTCCGGGATGATCTCTTCGCCGTATCGGTCGGAGAGGAATTCCGCTGTGTCGAAGTTCGTGAGCAGGTTGAAGGCATCAATGACCGTGACAGTGGTGTCGAGTTTGGCGAGCGTATGGAGACCGCCAAGTTCGACACTGTTGCAGACAAGCTGATGTTAGACTTTCCCTTAGGAGATGTGATTGACGGGAGAAAAATGAAAGCGTACATTTGATTCAAGACCTTCCGGCCCTCTTCATCCGCCATGTCGGCCTCCAGCATCGCAGAACTGAACTCCGCTGTAAACGTCTCGGCCACCTGCATGGGCTCGCTGATCCCCGTGCTCTCGATGACCACGTACTGCACGTCGTCCTGGCGTGTCAGCTGCGCCAGTTCCGAGAGGAGATCCCCGCGCAGCGTGCAGCAGATACATCCATTCTGCAGCTGAATGAGGTTCTCCTTTGTTTGCGAGACGTGGTGGTTTTTAATGAGAGTGGCGTCGATGTTCAGACTGTTTGCCAGATCCGTCAGTCACAAATCGTCATGAAGATAGAACAGGATCAGGTGAAAGTGACTCTGCATACCTGCTCATGTCATTTACAATCACCGCAATCTTAAACCCATGGTCCGACTGCAGGATATGTTCTAAGAGAGTGGTTTTCCCACTTCCCTGTCCAGCACATCAGTTCCTCTTTCCACTCGATCCAACCAGGCGAGTAGAATACAAACTTACCAAGAACCCGGACAACAGCGTCACAGGCAGCTGTTTCGTCTTCTTCCCAGTAGCCACCTCACTGCTAATGGGAAAACCGATCGTCTCAGGGCCCGAATTGATAGTCATCTTTGCACCGGTGAATCCAATGTAACCAGGAATTGAAGGCAGAAGAGTATGAGACAAAAACCTTGGGAGCAAGCCATCCTGGTTCGGTCTTATATACTTCTATACAAAGGCTTGTCCGCAAGGTTTTACCTCATGACGACCATTGATAATCGCATTAGTGATTGGTGCAGGGCCCTGGCTTCCCCAAGGTCCTTGCGATATCTGCGTGTAGGCTTGCGCACAAGGTACGCGCCCCAGGGTCCTCAGTATGCACGGTTTGGGAAACGATGGTGTCATCAGTAAGTTGAAACGGATTATTGGATGTTGTACTTTGCTGGTTAATGGGGGAGATGTGATTGGGTCAAAAACTGCGAGAACTCGTGCATTCTGTTCGAGAATGTCTAGCTAAGAGCTGCTTGCCTGGCACTCCACACCAACATCCCCCTGAATCCCGTCGCAAATAATCACCGACGGACTGCCCGCCGGACTGGTGATGTCGATGTCGTTTAGGCGGATGTCCGAGCAAACTGAATTAGGGGAGCAGATGAGATCCGCCACCACCGTGCCTTCCTTGCCCGGCGAGGTACCGTAGATGCTGTCAAAGACAATGTTGGTCACGTTGACTTGGGATGGAAACGCGGCGCACTCCTCTGCTTCAATGTTAAAGTAGCATTGATCCAGCACGATAGGGCTATCTGTGTCCTCGACACGGACGTTCTTGTACGTGATGTTATTGATGCGGCCATAGCCGACACCTTCGCCGGCCCAAGCTTTAAGACGGGCGCCGTTCTACTCTTGTTACTCTCCGTCTACGTTTCATGTGAAGCACGCGCAGCAGGAAAAAGGCTTACCTGTCCATTCAGCAAGGTCACATTCTCAATGTATGCGTGCTCAATGATGTCCAACACTCCCGGGTACTGTCCGATGCTGCCCATGCTGACTCCGTGCGTACCATTGCACCACAGGTTTTGCACGAAGATGTTCGTGGTGTTGGGCTTTGGGGAGAAGCAGTCATCGCCCACATTCACGCGGGTATTAGTGACGCGGAGACCGTCCACGTTGAGCGAGTCAAACCCATCATTATTCTTAGGCAACGCCTAAGAGGTACATAGTCAGCACATGGGCCCAGGATGCGGAGGTTACAGACAGCCATACCGAAGCATTGGTAGAGAAGGCATTGATATACACATTGTCGAACGAGACATCCTTGCTCTGCACGAAGAAATTGGTCCAACACGGTGAGTTGAGCTGCGTGATGCCTTCAACGGACACCCGGGTCGCATTTTCAGTAAGAAAGAGGATTGGTCGGTAGTACTCGTTGTCGGGATCCTGGATGGATTAGGCTCATCTGGCACTGTTGGCACATCGCTAATGCACTTACCAGAATCTCGTGGCCGGCAAAATCATTATACCATCGCTGTCCATTGCCGTTCAGTACTCCCCTCCCAAAAATCTTGATATCCTGGCCTCCTCACCGCCAGAAAGTGATGGATTTCTGGAAGTCGTAGTAGAAGTTGTTCGCTTGCCAGTAGGGCACGTCGTCGGTGAACTAAGCTTCTTGTCAGACACGATGCATTCCTTTGACCGAACAATATCCTCAATGCATACCTTTAGCTCCCCATCCAACAGCACCTCGATATTATCCAAAAAGGTCAAGTCCAGCCTCTTTCCAATCACATATTTCTCTCCATTCTTCAGGAGCAGCCTTCCACCGCGGTTCGCCCGCTTGATGCCCCACAGGAAGTCCGATGAAATATCATCCGTATCGTTGCGTGACGACCGAATGGTCACGGTGCGACGGTCTCGATGCTTGTGATGGTGCGCCCCGACGCGTCTCAACTCGGCCTGGTCACCGACGGGGATGATTCGGGCACCGGGGATGAGACCATTGACACGACGCTACTAACGACGCTGGCAAACAGCGCGGAGAGAAATAATTTCATGGTGCAAGCTGTTCCTTGGCTAGGTATGCGTGGCCTTTCTCAATCGCTGCGCGCACGGAGACTGGATTAGATCACTTTCCTCGAGTCGAGACATGCTTTTTATACAATGCGCTGCTCCGGCGAGCCTTTCTCATCATCCTTGATATCTCCGCGTTGCGCAAATATCAAGACCTGGGGTAGCTGATCAAGCTATATGGAGGAAATTTCGCCGTGGCTGTAGTTGCAATACTTCCACCAATCATGGAGTTGTGGGATGAGAGTGGATTAAGAGGGCGGAGGTTTTTTCGTGGGTAATAGTTTTACCGCCCAGATATACGGGAGGTATTCTATATAGATAGGAACCCCTTTCTGATGAGGTCTGATGAGATGAAGACGGACGAGACGGAGGCAGCAGAACATGACCAGGATGACATCTCAGGCACTCGCGGACCTCGGCATTCCCTGCGATCGACACATCGCCTCGCATTCCTTTCTTCTTCCATCCACCTGCATTCTCCCTCTCAGCTTCGGCTCAATTCAATTACGTCCGCCCCACGCTCAAAGCTCCTTCCCCGCCAGCACGAGCGCCGTGATGCAGCTGATGTTCCCCGACAACCAGGCCACTGATCGCAGGAAACTCGGCGTCTCCGACTCGGTCCACACATAACTGATGGCGTAGACTACGCGCGAGAGCGTATACCACGCTCCTATCCCGTTGATCGTTTCAGCGGGAAGGTTGGCATGAACAGCGAGGAGAACTAGAAATAGTTTTTGCCCGTTAGGATCGAACCTACCATACAACGGGGCAGAAGGTCTGTGGCAAGGAATGAGACGTACTACCGGCAACAAGCAACGGAAATCCCTCGATGGAATTGGCATGCGCTGCTTCCTGGCGTTTGAGTCGATTCAGTGTCGAGCGACTCATCTTGCCCGATTGTACCGCAGCCTCGCCATACTTGGCCAGGTCTTCGCGCGGCGCCGTGTTATGGTCGATTCCATGAATCCGCTTGGCCCCGCGGGTGCTGAGCACGCCGTACGCGAACAGGAAGTTCGCTATCAGGTAGGCAGCCGCATGGTTGGGCACTTGCTGCTGACCCGGAGCGGCGCGCAGACCCAGCGCGCTAAGAATAGAGATTGACCTAGTCTGTGGTTAGTCGGTGCAAAATTCAGGATTGCGAGGAACGTACGACATAGGGAGTAGTAGTGGTTTGCGTGGACGAGGAGAAAACAGAGTAAGAGGTGTAGGGAAAAATGGAAAATAGGTGGCCTTTAAATAGGACTCCAGGGATCGGCATGCTATGAGATCATCGCCAACCACCTGTTTAGCTTGTGATAGTCCTCTACCCCTGGTGAATCCAGATGAAGATAATTTACATAATTATGTTCCCTTTTGTCCTTTAAATTCATCAACAATTGTACAAAAAACAACAAGAATAAGAAGCAGGGAGGGTATATGAAGCACATCAACGCCGGGATGATCCCATTATGAACCAAACGCCAAAGCTATTCAACAATTTTATTCAGAAAGAGGCCAGGAAATCGTTATCCCAAAGGTCGGGCAACCCATAATCGACACTGTCAAACATAGTCGCAAAATCGAGCGGCTGCAATTCAGTTAGCAAGCAACATAGAAAGGCCTGGAACTTCCTTACCGAAAGGTTCGTCGGACCAGCAGGAGCAAGAGACGCCGAATCGAACGCCATATCAGACGAAGCGGACTCCAGTCCGGGGGTCAGCGAGGGTACCTGAAGTGACATTAGCAGGCAGGCACTAACAGCCACTACAAATAGCAGTAATCACTTACTCCAATGGAACCTTCATGGCGAGCCCGAATGTCAGCCCAGGAGGCTCCCCGGATGATTTGCTCGCAATCCCGGATAGCTCTCATGGCCACCTGCCCGGCTTTCAACTGTGGATCCTCCCCATTCATTCTGGCCTTGACGGAGGCGACGACCATGCTGAGGAAAAAGAAAGCCTTGCAACCTTTCCCTCTGGCGTTAATCCGGTTGCCGAAGGTGTCCAAGGTGTTTTCCACGGCCGCCAACAAGACGTTCTGCTGGGATCGTATCAGCTCATTCAAAGAGTTCAGCGAGCTCGGTTGACCGGGCGGCGCTTGAGCAGGCGAAAACTCCTCTGTCTGCCAACAAAGTTCCACGCTCACGGTCAGAGCGGCGTGGAAGAATTCATCCCGGAACATGCCTCCCCCCAGTTGTCCCAAATGAGGACACGCCTGGGCCTCCGGAAGACTGACCGGGGGCGGATCAAGCTGCGACAGCATCTCCAGGGCGGATTCAAGGCAGACCTTGCGTGAGAACGAGAATTTGGGGGAAAGCGACACGCTGAGAGCAAACGGTCTGTGCAGAATAAGAACGAATCGACGCATGAGGAAAATCAAGAACGATCGAGCGAATGGCAGGTTGCCTGAAGGACTAAGCGCCGACGATCCGCCGTCGGGATATAGCGCCAGTGCCTCGTTCATATGTATGACCAGTTGCTCGCCCAGGCGCAGCGCCTCGTCGTACGACAGCCCGAATTTCAGGTTGTTGATCAGCTTCGCGATTCGCACGCGGATAGCCAACGATCGAGATAACAGGACCTGAAAGCTGCTTCGCGTAAGCACGCCAGGATCCTTAGGAGCAACGTCCTCGGCCATCTCTTCAGCCAAATCAGCATCGTCGTAATTCGACGGCGGCTCGCAGTCAAACTCGTCCAGGTCGATCGAAGGAGCCATGCCTCCGTCCAACGACGACTCCAGGTCGAATTCGAGGATCGTGGCCCACAGTCGGCGGCGCATTTCCGCCCAGAACGGTGTCATCCTCCCGAAGCGCGACGGGCTTCGATGCAAGCCCATGGTCATCGCGGAGCGCATCAACGACCCGGATGAGATCCACACGACATCGCCGTCGGTTGCATCTGCTTGTCGCGCGATCATTAACAGACACTGGATCTGCAGCATGTCGAGAGTGATGGTCGAGCTCACGAAGGAGGATGCAATCCACGATTGAACGGATATGATCCATGCCGCGGCCGAACTGTGCAGCGTGTCGTTCTCATTCAATCGCGTCGTGGGCCCAAAGAAACAGCTGCTGGCAGCCATCAGCGCCAGTAACTTGGCCAGAAAAACAGGGTCCGCTGGCTTCGTGCCGGCCCAGTACGCATCGTACTGTCTGAGAAAGGTTGGGACGTGCAAGATGCGATACGTAGTCTCGAAGGTCGACAGGTACAAGCTCAGTAATTCGTCCGCCACTCTTCTGTGAGGAACCATCTCTTCCATCGAGAAAGCCTTCTCGCGATAGACACGCTGGTGATCCTGTTGTTCGCGAGAGCACACCTCCCCTCTCAGTTTCTTCAGCCGCGCGTAGTCCGAGTCCTTGGATTTGAATTTGTCCCGCCGGCCTCTCAACACAGCCCCGACGTCCTTAAACTGCAGTTGCGAATTAGTCGCCCATAGGTTTTGCACCATACCCGGCATTGGTCACTTACATATGACAGAGTCACGCCCCAATGGCAGCGACCACAGAACCTCGATTTACCATTCTTGCCCCGAAAGCAGGCCCCCTGTGGCAGATGTTTGACATCCTCAGTTATGTATTGCGCGTCAAATGACGCCCGCAGCGGCGATTCTCTCAGCCCGTCTAGACCCGAGCTTTCCGGTGTATTCATGGAGCCCGTCCTTGATAAAGCATGTTCCAGCATCTGCACGCGATGGCGCAGTTCGTATAGCTCGTCGGGTCGTCCCCTCGATTTGGCAACTCGGTTCGCCGATGATTGGTGTTTCGAATCAAAAACGAAGAGTCCGCCGTGCACCGAACTGGCGCGACTCCCCGGCGCCTGCATGCGATCCGGAGATGTGTTCCTCGCTGATCGCGATTCTGACTGCGCGGCCGCCTGGGGGCCGGAATACACGCACTGGTCAGTGGTTTTGGATTTGACGCACTGCCCGCATGGCAAAGACCGGTCGCATTTCAACTTGCGGCGTCGGCATATGGTGCAGGACAGGGCCGGTCGACGTCGTCTTGGAGGAGATTTCGGAGACGTTATGCCCATCGCATGGGCATGGAAATCGTGTTCGTCGTCCATGGATAACTGATACTTGGAAGGGATCGTTCACGCATCGAATGAGAGGGGGTGACGTCCTTGGCGGGCTTCGACGTCTAAAAGGTAAGGAAGGGGGGGGGAACAGCTTCTCAGACGCATGAATGGGCGATCATCATATCTGATCGGAAGCAGGGGGCGAGGGGGACAGATCCACACAGAAAGAAAGAGTCGGAGAGTCGGAGAGTCGGAGAGAAAGTGACAACGTAGGCAACCCTGGAAAGAAGGCGCGTGTTTACGGCCTCAGGCTCGGAGGCTGTGAGGTCATCCTGCTCTCGGACTTGCCATTTACGGCTAGCCTCGGAGCTCTTCGGACTACTGCGTTGGGCAGTCCAGGCCGAGACGAGAATACCTTCTATGTCAGTTATCTCAATCCCTACGCAGTACGCTTTCTATACAGTATCCATTAAGCACCTAGTGTCACCTCATACGCTGTGGCAGGCGCATCAGAACACCCCCGGTACAATCCGCCATCGCACCTGGCTGCAGTAGCTCTCCCACGCGCTTCCATACTTGGCCAAACACCTCTTCTCGTCTCGGAGACACCGATGGACAAGGATCACGGTCATGAATATGGCATAGGCCCATGGGAGCACGTAGGCTGTCCCACATGTGGCACACATTGCGTACGACAGAACAAGGTCCCCCAGGTAATTGGCATGGCGGACATATCCCCACCACCCTGGGCCCGTGACGTTAGTTTGATCGATTTTTTTTCCAATCAGCAGAGGATGCGTACCTGAACAGAGAAGAAGGGACTCGTGTTCTACACCATTGGCAGTCTTGTAGAAGCACTTCATGACCCTGGGCTTTACCCCGGCAATGAGACAGTTACCTTTCGTCTTGCGAGCCAGGTGTTTCTGCTCGTTCGCAGCGCTATAGATCAGATACCCGCCAATCCCAACAGCAAGAATCGCGGCAGCCGCGAGGAAATGTAAATGCACGGGTTTCCGCGCAAGAAATTGCGCCTGCAAAGTATATACTGCCGGCAAGAAGGCCGACGAGCCCCAGGCAAAGTAGAAGCCAAAGTGATCATGTTCTATGTCAATAGTGCGCAGATACCTTTCCGGGTGTCAACAAACTGGTTGACACGACAGGCAAGGTAGGGGGTTCACCTGTCTTCACGAACGAAAAAGTCTGCCACGTAAAACAAATGAAGGATGTCCACCACGATAATTGAAGACGTGATATACCCGTGGAGTCGGTACTGGTATACGGTAAAGGAAAGATCTCTACACCTTGTTAAATCCCTCGTCCATGATACAACCCGACGGTGTACACTCACATCATAACCCACGAGATCATCCCGGTCCGTCCAATGTGGAAGAACTTCATATCCCACAGCATTCCAAACCGGGGGTTCAGTTCAACTCCCATGTACAAGTCATAAAAGACAGACCCTACTCAACCAAGTCAGTGCTGAATGCAGAGCTTAGAAACTAACTCGAGTACCTGTGAACTTCCTATCCTCTGGGTGTGATGGCCAAAAGATGGCTTTGACGTAGAATAAAAAACATAGGACAACCCCATACACATTGCCTACCAAGAGCAGGGGTCCCCAGTTCGAGGCAATAATAGTCGGGTCCACGACGTTTCCGACTGAAAGGGTCACAGCCACAAGGACTGAGATGCTAAAAGCAAGAAGTCCATTGGCTCGATAGCTCAGGAGATATCCTGCAGGCGTTGCATGCGCCTTGAATATGCGTCCGGGAAGGCTGGCGTAAAGAAGACACTGGAAAATCATCCAGGCCAGGTAGCCGGCAAAAACCATACTATTCAGTCCCCGATAGAGTTTGAAGATGAAGGTGGATGGCCCTTCCGCTAGTAGAAACTTCAGCATCTGCACGGTGGATGCATCGAATAGTTCCATGGATATGCAGGGGAGCAGTGACAGCATAGGACACAGGAGACCCATAAATCCCGCTGCCAGTATGCCGGCCTTCCAAGATGCTTTGCAGCGACGGCCCCAGGCCGGCAGGCTCGGAGGTTTTGCATCGGAGCTGGGCAATATGCTGATCGACGAGCCTCTCATACTTTTCGTCAGTCCGAGGGCGTCCACGTCGGTATCTGGGCAGAGGACAATCGATCGAGAAGTAAAAAGCGCGTTGGAAACACGCGCCTATTTAAAAAGCCCTGGCCCTGCATGGCCATCATGGAGCGATCGGTGGACGGCATTATGTGAGCACCGAGGCATGTTGTCAAGATGGAGATGCTGGGCCGACGTGGCCGACGCAAGGAGTATACATAATGTAGATGCGAGACACATGACCGAGACTCGCCGCTTCCCTTCCTCCTCCGTCCTCCGCTCCGCTACCTTTTCTGCCTTTTCCTTTCCCTCCTCTACCGAGGGATTCCTTGCGATACATCAGGTATCTCGCATACACTTATATATATATACGTGGGGAAGATCATGTTGACAGTTCTTTTGCTGGCCATTGCGTTGTTCTTTCGGGAAAAAACCCTGGTCGCTCCGCAGGTCAGATACATTCTGGCATTTGCCATTCTATGCAGTGCAACCCACGCCGTCGTCTCCCCGCCTCCCTTTTTCTCCGTGTTTTTCAAATACTCCAATGCCTTCCTGTCGGGGGGCTTTGCCTTTCGCGCGATCGAGCTGCTGCTCGTCTACGATCTGCCTCACTTGAAGCGCCTGGGCAAAGCCAGCTCTTCCACCTCCTCTTCCAAGTATGTCTGGAAGTCCTTTCCGACCGCGTTAGGCGCGAAGCGGTTCTTGTGGGTCTGCGATCTCCTGGTCAATCCGCGAGCCATCGGTTGGAGTTATGGGCCCGCCCGATACCTGCCTCCCCTGCGCGACCAGCGTCAGAGCAAGAAGGCCTTCGATGACGTCAGCCCCGTAGACCAGGCCGCCGAGGGATCCACGACTACTTTCGCCAAAAGGCAATTGCAGCGCATTCTATTTGGGTATTTAATCCTGGACGCTTATCAGTCGACGTTCGGGAGAAACTATCTTCACCTCTGCGAGTCCCTCGCGACGGCCGCAGCGGCTGGTTGGGGGACTGATGTATCCGCGGAAACGAGTGAGCTTCTGGTGCGGAAATACCTTTTTGGTCCGGTCTGCTGGCTCACCTCCTATGCCTTTGTTGACGGGGTTCATGCATTGTTTGGTCTGATCGGTGTCAATGTCCTCGGAGGCATCTCTCCCAAGCTTTCCGCGGAACCATGGATGTATCCGCCGTTGTTTGGGCCGGTACGATCCCTCCTTACTTTCCGGTTGCGAGGTATCGTGCACCAATCCCCCTCCCTCCGAAGAACCCCCAGTTGCTAACCCTCGACCAACAAAGATATTTGGGGCAAATTCTGGCATGATCTCTGCCGCCGTCCCTTCCTCGCCCTGTCCATCTCCCTCATCCCCCAATCCGCGCCCCCTTACATGAAACAGCTCGTGGTCCTCTATACCTCGTTCACCCTCTCCGGTATCATCCACGCCCTCGGCTCTTATGCTGCCTCTCACAACGCGCAGGCCGCGGGCATGATGATGTTCTTTTTCTTCGTTCTACCCACCTGCATCGTCTTGCAGCAGATCATCTCTAGCGAATTGCTACCTCACTTACTTCCCCAAAATCGCATCTCTCGGGCCATGATCCTCGTCTTAGACGCGGCATTCGTCTGGGCTTGGGCAAATCTAACCTGTCCCTGGTTTATTGAATACAGTATGCTGCCGCAATCCATGGCATCGATTCCGGTACCTTTCAGTTTCTGGGGGTGGGTCAGCCGCGAGTCCACGGTCACAGCTTTGCTTCGGCAGAGTTGGTGTAAGAATCTCATTTTATAGAGTGGTTTCTTTGGTTTGTATTTCCTTGGTCCAAGCGCAATTACTTTAGATATAGATCAGCATGCATCATTTAATAACAGCATACGTGAGCGTTCATTGTCTACCGAAAGAGGAAGCATGTGGAGAACCTCCTTTTTGGAAACCTGTCAGGATAACATATGTGGCTATATGTGATTATGAACATCTAGCCTTTGGCAAATCTATGAACATTCCCAAAGCACCTCCCAAGCTCGTCAACGAGTCTACTGCGAAACTCGAAAATGTATCCTGCAACGACTATATACAGATAAAGGCTAACGCTAAACTTTTTCTATCCTCGACGCCAGAAGGGCTTCATCACTGACTTGATATAAACAAGCAAATATACCATCATATAGTTGGAAATAACAAATGCTGTGAAAATCCCGAAAAATGGCCAGATCTTGGACGAATTCAACCCGATTCCAGAAAGATACTAGATAATATCTGTCAGCGGTGCTTTCCATCTTTTACTTGAATACAGCAAGAACACTTACATCATCGCCGTAGCTATATTCACAATAGCCACATTTCCCGGAATCTTCGGGATTGTATAGATACCCCACGCCTTTCTCCTCGAGCCACGCCCCCGCATACTCGCTGCAAGTCAGGTGAGACGGGCTCTCGAAGATCGTAAGTTCACCTTCATCGCATATAACAGGCAATCCACGAAGAACAGACGTCAGGACGCCGCCAATCCAATACGTGAACGGCGTTGCATAATACATCGTGTACTTCCATAACGCGGGCATGTTTTCATGCGGTTGCAAGATGCCATTAAACAGCTCGCACATGATTATAAAGAATGGCATCAAGGTAGCTGCTACCAACGAGTCGGCACTAGATTTGTTGTCAGTTGGAACTGTTACAGGGCCATTTTTGAGGACTACAGAGACTCACCTCATCGCTGCAATCCACTGACCCCAGGACGTGGCGAAAAGGAAGAACATAAAGAACATCAAGAAAGTATACCCTGCCGCGAATCCAAGAGGAAGCCCGACAATGAAGTAATAAAGAACATAAAAGATCACGGCGCTGATGATGGCGTAAGGAATTTCGCAAACGATTTGGGAAGTGCAGAATGCAACCCATCCATAAATGCCACTGGGACCCTCGCGTGCTATCCAAATATCACGGTTCATGATGAAGCGCATTGAGATGGCATTGATAAATTCGGGTACAAGCATCAGCACGAGGAAGCACGAAAAGGCCTTTGACTGTAAGTCGGTGGAGCTGTTGCCAATCTGCAGATAGGTGAGACCGTTAATCAGGGCATGCAGGAATGAGGCATATAGGCGAGAATAGGGATATTCTGGGCTTCGCCAATACTGCCGCAGTGTCCGTTTCGTCAGCAGGGACGTCTGCCGGAAGATCGATGGAGAAGACAGCGAGTGTTGCGTGGTCGGCGCCAGGTCCGATAGCTTCTCATCCCTACTACGGATGGCGTATATCTCATTATGAACATCCTCTGCTTCGGCAGATCGATTCCACACGTCGGGCCAATCGACGTTATGTGCAGCGTCCTTCATGCCGCCGACGACAACTTCAATGAGGAAATCCGCTGCGTTAGTGACCCTTTCTAGTGGGTGACCATGCTTGGCGAAATAATTGAAGATGGAACGGCCTGATTGCCCAACTTCCCCAAAATAGTAAGTCCTTCCGCCAGGGCTGAGTGCCAAGACTCGGTCGAACTGCTCGAATTGCTCCTGATTTGCCTGGTGAATAGTGCAGAGAATAGCCAGGCCCTGATCAGCTAGCCGCCGCAGTAAGGCCACGATACTCGAAGCTCCCTGGCTATCGAGGCCACTGGTCGGCTCATCCAAGAAGAGTAAAAGCTCGGGTTTTGCGCATAGCTCCACACCGATGGTCACTCGCTTTTTCTTCTCGATATCCAAAGACCCTATAATGGCGTCTTGCAGGTCGACAAGGTCCAATGTTCCAATGACCGTATTGACGTATGACAGCTTCTCTTCCTGAGACACCCCAGTGCTCTGACGGAGAGTGGCCGAAAACTCGAACGCTTCTCGGATAGTGCTAGTATCGTCATGGATATCCATCTGTTGACAATATCCGATGCGACGATTGAACGTTTTGTCTATTGGCCACCCATCGACATACATTGTGCCGGTCAATTCACCCGAGCTTGGCCTCTGGGTAAGAGCAGTCAGCACTATTGAACGGTTAGCTTCTCGTACAGGATGGTGGGACAGTGCTAGTCATACATGTGGACTTTCCCGCTCCGGAAGCTCCTACGAGGGCAGTCAATGTCCCCGGTTTGCAGTAACCCCGAACCCCGTTCAAAAGCTTCCTTGATTCATTTCCGATTTTGACAGTTAGCTCCAGGCTATCCCATGTGAAGGTTGATTTGGTTGCTGCGAGAGCTTGCCCCGATTGCTCAATCGTGGTACTAGGCGCAGGGGCCTGCGGACTTGGCGAGATGGCATTACTTTCCTCGTCTCCAGCGTGATTCCTCTTTGACTTGGACCGTCCCCAAGAATCTTTGTGTTGAATCGGACCGGCGCTATCCGGCTCCCATTCCATTACCTCACTCAGCCAGCAAGTACCAGCAATGTAGACAACGGTGAAGAGACATAGGATTCCGAAATTGCGCCAAACGTGGCTGAAGTAGAATCCATACTTCACGGCTAGGTAGTCATCACCACTCACCACGGTGGTCCCTATTTGACTTCCTGCATAGCCGCAGGTTTGAAAGGCGACATCGGTGTAATTCGGGCCAGAGGGCACAACCGACCCTGGAGCACAGGAGAACTTTGTATTGTGGAACTCTGCAGCCATCATGGCCTCATAGGTATAAAGTGCTGGAGTTGTATACTAATAGGGGCGTTAGCATTTTAGAATTATTCGAGGTTCGGCATGTAACTCACTGCTATCCATCCAACCCAAGGGACGTCCTCCATCAACTTGTCGACTGAAAGAACATATCCACCAAAAACAATGCAGAACAAAACAGAAACACCACAGTAGCGCAGCGCAACCTCGAAGTTCGACGACGCAGCTGCAAATAACCGGAACTGGGCAGTCAAGCAGATGGTGCAAAGATAAATGAAGAGAAAGTCGATGAAGAAAGATCCAGCCTAGTGGCCAGATCGTTAGCTACCAAAACGCTCCGTGGACACTTGATGGGACAACTCACATCCGCTTTAAGACCAGCCAGGAAATAAACCACAATGAGATATAGGAATGTGATGGCGGCCCCGACCAAAAAGTCAGCGATAACCCTGGCCAAACATACCGCACTAGGCCGAACGAAGGCGAATTTCTTTTGACGACTGAGAATATCTCGTCCTTGCATGGCATCTTCCAACTCGGACATTTGAAGCCACGCCAGGAGGATGGATGAGTAGAAGATCACGCCACCCCGAGAGTACATGCCATCGGTACTCTGGGGTTGGTTATAGAACATGGACCCAACCAGCAGACCATACACCACCGCTGAAATTAGCTTAATATATAAAGGCGACATATGGCCCCTGATCTGCCAAATCTGACGTTTCGCACACAACACCACCTGTCGGAACAAGGATATTGTGTACGGGGACTTGGGCGATACAAAGCGAGACTTGTCGGTCTGCACAGCCTTTTTGAACTCCTCCACGCTTCCGCAGTCCGAAGCAGTTTGGGACCCTCTGGTGCTCTTACCGCCGAATCTTTGGTCCTCGTAATTTTGAACGTCGTACTCAATATTCTTGTATGCCGGGCTTTTCCTGAACGCCTCTTCCAACTCAACGGGTCCTTTCGGGGTGCGCTGTTCCCACCCCGGCTTGAATCGCCGTCTCTCGGGAACCGTTATACTGGTCAAAAAGTCCGAGACCGTCTGCATTTCGGCGCATTCGTAGCCCAATCCTTCAAAGTAGCCCTTCGCCTCGCGAGCCGGACCCTGGTAGATCATCCGGCCCTCGTCCAGCAATAGCACCTTGTCAACCAGCTCATAGATGGCATCCGATGCCTGGTAAAGTGTCATTAGCGTTGCCTTACCGCACGTGTCAGTCATGATTCGAAGACTGCGTGCATAGTCTAGAGCCGATGAGGCATCCAAGCCTCTCGTAGAATTATCCCAGCACATGACGGACGAGTCAGTGGCAAGAGACTCGATGATCGAAATCCGTTTACGCTCACCACCAGACACGCCTCGAATGTACTCGTTCCCAACGAGCGTGTTCATCGTATGGGACATGCCAAATACTCGCCCGTAGATTTCTAGATATCTTGGGATGCGTTCTTGATATCTTTTAGGCGACTTGCTCTGCAGCGCGAACTCCAGAGTCTGTCGCACGGTCAGAGTGGGGAAATGCACGTCGTCCTCAGGCACATATGCCACCTGGCCGCGATAATGCTTCTTAACCTCTTCTAGGCTCAAGCCGGAGTAATCGAGGGAGCCCGTCACGCCGAGGAAAGACGAATGATGGCCGGCGATGGTACGCAGGAAAGTTGAGCAACCAGCACCCGGTCTGCCCAGAACACTACGGAGTATATGAGTCTAGAGCCTTTACACAAATCTGCTTTGTCTCGAAAACTTACAGCATAATCTCGCCGCTTCTCACCACGCCCGAGAAATCGCGAATCAATTCGCGCCCGTCGTGGGGCCTTTTTTCGGCCAGCCAGGGCTTGACGGTCCATTCATACACATCCTGGAAGGTCAGGGTGCGCCACAGGGCCGTGCCTAGAGTCTTGACACTGGCATGGTCATCCCCATCCCCCCAGGTGGAGATGGACTGGAAGCAGACGCCCAGGTTGGACTTCTTCCGGCCCGCCTGGAGTTCAGCCTCGAGGAATTTGTCGAACGAGGAGTGCGGCTCGGGGTATTCCTGGGGAGGAACATGGCCGCTTATATTTGTCAGGCTGCGATGGATATTCGCGATCGCATCTCCATCCTCGTGCGACAGGTGCACTCGAGGCGCGGAGATGATATCAGCCCGACTCTCGACTTCCGGGTTGGAAGTGGGAGAAGGGGCACCGTGCAGGTGGGCATGAAGATGGGCCGGCATTTCACACGACCTTTTCAATAGTCCCTTAACCCGGAGGAAAAGCAAAGATGATTAAAGCCGGTCTGACTGCTGAAGATAGTGGAAACCCATCTCCGGGTAGACCACAGCCTTATATACTTCATTGAGTGGCTAGACCCGATCAAGGCGGGCCCTACAGATCTAAAAAGCCATGAATCAAAAAGGAAGCCAAGCTTCATGTGGTGAACCACAGGCAACAAATAAGCGAGCGAAAGGCATGGAAACTGGGTCTAACAGAAAACTGGGACGGCCAAAAGATGGAGGGGCGATACAATTTCCGTGTCTGGCAGCTCGCTAGAGATTAGAGGCTGAGTCATCCAGACGACGCTAGACCGCATTCGGCAGCCAAGGTGGACGGCTGGGGTCGCTCGAGGTACCTGTACTTCCAGAGACAGCGAAGTTCGTGCCTACACCGGAGTACCAGGTACTCGGAGGATCTACTCTGTACTCCGTCAGCTGACGGGCTTGACCCAGTCACGGGCAAGCAGAACTACTCCGTTAATCCCGCTGCTAGTCTGCTACTACCTTATGGAGTACTCTGTATGTCTGTAGGCTCAAGCAGTTCTAAAGCTCCCTAGAGGCCTTGGTTATTACCAATGCGGGCCGGTCGTTCCTCTAGCTCATCGATCTATATACATTATTAGTACTACGGAGTGTGGTATACACTTCCAGAGTAGGATGTGTATTACTATACTATCTGTTGGATGGCTATTATCCACGAGTTTCGGAATTTGCTTCCTACCATGCAGGTGCCTAGCTGCACGAACAGATGGCAGCAGGCCATCCATGAGATTCGAACATTGTGATGTGTGTCCTGTACTGTGTAGAAACTGCTCAGAGTAGATGCGGATGGAGAAGATTATGGAAGTTGACGCCCCAGGCGCCACTGCAGGCTAAACCCGATGCGGAAAAGATGTCGCCGGGGACCCACGAGGCCTGAGGCCAACGCGGTTTCCGCGCTTTCTCGTTTTCTCTTTTTCTTTCTCTTTCTCCGACGCGGTCTTTGTTGGCGTCATGCACGGTTCCTGGCTTCCTGGTGCGGTTTTCTTTTCCTCGCCTAGTCATTCCTGGTTAGAGAACTCGGTGAATTTCAAGGAAAATAAGACATTCTGGAATAGCCTATAGGTACGGCATAGGCCCGTTTATCCCGTTCTCGGGCAAATATGAACTGGGACCAAATATCTCATTAAACCTTCCATTCGTCATTCCAGAGTCTAGTCCTGCTACAGAGTAGGTGGTGCCTAGTAGTAGGGCATGAGAACCTATGGTGGGTCAGCGGCTCACTGACCAGTTCGGATGAAAGCGATGTAAAAATAATCCCTCCAGGTTCTCTCTCCAGCTCCAACCAATCAGTCCAAGAAGCTTCTTCTTTTCCAGACGGATATAGCATAGCAGCCTTTTCTCTTCTTCAATGTTCTTGCACCGATATCTCTCTTTTGTATTTTGGCGGCTCTCGTTGAATAACTCATATCAAATTTGATCTTGCGCCTCGAGAGGCCTCGAAATGGTACCTACTTTTGGTCCACTGACAGATACAAAAGGCCTGCTCTCTTCCCTTCCAAGTTTTGGCTACTGCAGCAGTGAAGCATGTATTCACCCCGGGGCTGAGGCTTGCGAACTGATGTAATGAGATAGATCATTGCCTGGCGTCAACAACGCCGTCAATCCAAGACCTTGGCTCCTTAGGAGGACACAAATCCTCAATTCAATTAGCTGATGTGGGCAACACTGGCCTAGAGGACCGTCCATCAGTCGGTTTGCTCGCCGGTTCCACCGAACTCCGACACATGGGTACGGAACAAGGACGCCAGGTGCTTTGAGAGGAGAAGTCTGCCCACGATGCTGACCCTAATGTCCTCCGGAGTGGATAACCCAGACAGGGAGGAAATCACAACAATCGCAAGGGCTATGAACAGTCTGATGTAGTTAGTTACGTATGTGAGAGATAATCAATACCTGTCCAGCGTCTCGCCAGAATGAGCATTCCTTGACGGCGAGGGCGTTGAAGCAAGGGATGCGGGCCGCAAGGGATGCGTTTATTGGCATGCGAACGCTGGAAAAGAGGCCTGCCACGCCCAAAACTAGTTGTGCTCCGCAGACGACTATTGTTCCTCAGGGCGGATCTCCAGCTGGATGGGCAGGGAAACCGTGGGCTCATCAATCCCGATGATCTCTTAATGGACAGCAACTCGTAAGATCGCTCGCTTTCCGTGGCTTGGCGCAAAGTATATTGGATCGCTGGCTTGTCCCTCTAAATACCGTACGTTGACAGTATTAAAGATATACGTAAGCTTGTCGGTCAGTCATGTCGACTGTTTCCAGTGGATGTTCATGTATCAATATGTTAGGGTGGCTTGCCTATCCCTTGGCGAGAATGGCTATAAGGACAAAGAGAACCCCCTCGCGGCTGCCACTGGGTTCAACAAGCGTTCGCATCCCCAGGCAGAAGCGATACTGTAAAGTGAAATCAGGCCTTCACGTTTAACATGGGGTTCAAAAACATCGTGGCGAGAGCCGTGACCCTAGGGCTAGGTGTGTATTCCGTTGCTCCTCGTTCTCTAAACCCCCCCCCTCCTCCAACCCCATTCGACTTACTCGGAGAGACCCATGTCAAAGCATTCATCCATTGACCTGAATGAACAGTTCCGCTGGCCCTGGCCGAAATAGTCACCTTCTCTCCGGAAGGCCAGAATGAAACCTACTTCAGCGTGACGGCGTCCTCTGGCTCGGGCCCCATTTTCTTCCAGATTCAAGCCCCCGACACCCTTCAATGGGTTAGCCTCGGCCAGGGCACCGGGATGGTGGGTGCGAACATGTTCGTGCTTTATGCAGCATCCGAAAGCAATGTGACTCTCTCGCCTCGGTCGGGAACAGGCCATACGATGCCAGAATCCAACCCGGAGGCTGAAGTTACGCTCCTGGAAGGCACCGGCATCCAGAAGGGCAAAATGACGGCCAACGTGCGTTGCGACAACTGCATGAATTTCGAGGATGATATGAGTGCGAGCAATTGGATCTGGGCCTACAGACAGGGCCAGCCTCTCAACTCACCAAACGCCTCCGAAGCGATTCGGATTCATGATAATTTTGGCAGAACCAAGTCTGACCTGACTCATGCCCTGTCCAAATCCGACAATCCTTTCTTGGGATATGACCCATCCAGTAACGCCAAGAGCTCGAGGCAGTCGGGAGGTGGTGCCGCCATGGTGGTCGCTCACGGCTTTCTTATGGCCTTTGCCTTCGTTCTCCTTTTCCCTTCCTTCGCCATCCTTGTCCCCCTCCCTATCCCTATCTCCGTTGCAAAGGTGCACGCACCTCTCCAGGCATTCACTCTGGCCGTCGCCGTCGCCGGCATGGGACTCGGCATTCGGCTCTGGGTGCGCATGGGCGTGTCCGAGCCGGACGTGCACCATATTCTCGGCCTCATTGTCTTGGGCCTTCTCATCCTCTTTCAGCCCGCCATGGGTTGGCTTCAGCACATGCATTACCGCAAGACAGGCGGGAAGAGTAGCTTTGCGTATGCACACCGGTGGCTCGGCCGCATATTGATTGTTCTTGGGATGATCAATGGCGGTCTAGGCTTTCGCTTAGCAGGCATCGGCAGCCCTGGCAGTCCGCAGCGGAGCGGCATGATTGCATATTCGGTCATCGCAGGTGTGATGGGCGTGGTGTATATTGTAGTGCACTTGGTGCTGGCACTACAGGGGAAAAGACGGCGGCCTGCTGTGGAACAAGAGGATAAAACAGAACCCAGCGGCGAGAATACAGCGGTAGAGCCAAAGGAATGACTTGCGGAGTAGGGAATCCGGGAGATGCTTGGATCATCGATTCTGATCGGGGTTGCTGGCCGATCTGCTCTGCCTTCGATCTCGGTCGCACACTTGCTTTTTTTTTGGTTACGTTTCTATTTTTATCGATCGGCGTGCTTTTTCTTTTTGGCTCAGTTTTATGACATGTATTGCCCTTCCATGGATGCGGCAGCCTTAGGTACCTTGGATGATTCAACGAGTTAATTGGGACCATAGAATAAATATTCTTTAGCTCCATGGGGACATACCTTGGTGAGCAATGCTCAGCCAATAGTCCCTGGTTTGGTGCATATCGCGGGATAAACAACTAGAAATCGAGACGAGTGGCTGCACCGAAGTTACTTGGTTACTTTGGAATTTGGCGTTTGGATGCCTCCACACGTTACCTATGACGTCGGATGCAAACCAAGCAAACTGCCCAAACTGCAGCAAACCAGGCCGCCCTCACGGCGACTCGGCCTCATCATCAACCACGCTGAAAACAATGCTACACAACGCCCTCATCCGCACCCACCACATCACGTCCCGCAAGAAGGTTTCTGCCCTGAAACGGGCCGCGGATACCTACAACTGCTTCGTGCTCCTGCGGTCGGGCGGCTGCCCTGGTATCATGTACGTCGAGGCTAGGGAGAAAGATGCTGTTGAATCATGGGTCAACACAGTACGGAATCTGCGATATAAAGATTTCCAGCTAGTAGTGCGACCCGGCGCTGTCCAGGATGAGAATCGCAGCGAAGCGAACAGCCCCAAACAGAACCGTCGTCGAGATAATGATACCCAGGAGGGCAAGAGAGCATCCGGTATAGGCCTGTTAGAGGTCGACAGCGTGAAGGAATTTGGGAATGCGATGCAGCAGCGCGGGGTATGGCATTGGTGGAGAAAAGGTATGGGGTATGCATGAGGTGATTTTATTGATCAACACATTACCTCTTGTCATACTATGCCTTGATCTAGGCCACTCCGCACACCTTCGGGTTGGGTGTGTTTGGCTGGCACACTGGCGACCGTCAAGTCACAGTTCAAAGGTTGAGACACAAAGAAAGGCCAGCTCATTGACCAAGTATAAGACGCTGTTCAATCAACATGGAAGATGTCCCGCCGCCGCACATTCCTGTGTCTCACTGCTTGCCGTTCTACGGAGTATTCTGCAGGAATACTAGGCCTTCTCTGGCTCGGTATCTACCACTCGTGGCCGAACAGCACTGGGTCGTTTTTATTGAATCTCCGAAGGTTATGTATACAAATAAATCTGGATCATTGTCTCCATCCGATCCACTCATAACCAGGTTCATCAGTCACCGGATTATTGCCAGGCAACTTGGCCAGAGGGCCATGTTGTCCTAACTCTTCCTTGGGTTCGGGCACCTCCAGAGTCTGCTCCACCGGAGTCAAAGCGCGTGTTTGTGTCTTTGTGATCGAGCAGTGTGGATCATCGAGTCCTTGCACGCCCGTACATGTTGCTATGGCTTTCTGAAGGGCAACCTGGTCTGTCCAACCGTTGATGAAGTCCCCGTGAAGCCCGTATCCTGTCAGGTCACCCATAGCGTATACCCAGTTTTCGAAGTCGGGGAACGGCTGTGTGTTGAAGAAGAACTCCAAGAAAATGGCATATATCGCCACTGGGTGGGATTGTGGACAGACGCCCTTGTTGTACTCTCCAACCATGGGATATGCCATCTGGGAGGATTGATATCAGTGTCAAGTGTTCAGTGTATGAGATCATACTCGACTTACATGGCTCTTGTGATCGGGGCTATCCAGGTTCTTCCCGTCCCAACAAGACGGCATGAATACCTGAGATCTCAACTTGGCGCAGGGTTGACGAGGAAGATGTTTGGTCTCCTCCGAGCCTCCATCTTCAGTCATGCACATGTGCGAGATTGCGCGCTGCGTCAAGTCGGAGGCATTATAGGTCCTGCGGTGTTTCTTAGCGCCCTCGTCTTCACATGCACCCAATTCAGTTCGACTGACCGAAGCATTGGGTCGCCGGCGGTCATGCGAAGCCCAGCCGGTGGTGCCAATGGGGGATGTTGATTATCGCACGACGTTGCATTCGCAGTATAATCACATACGCGGTTGAGATAATAGATGGTCTGAAGCGTTGTAAGCCTAAGCCAAGGCGTTTTGATGGCCGCCGCGAGGCCGACTCAATTGGGTATACATACATTCCCTTCGAATTCAATCAGCTCAAACCATCCGTTCCTCATGCGATGGTAGAGTTGCGGGATCCAATAGTTGCTCTTATCGATCTCCACCCCGCAAGTGGTTTCGTTGGCATTCTTTGCGGTGTCGATCGTCATGGTTCTCTGGAATGCCGTCCCCCCCGCGACGACGTGTGCATGGGCTGATGGCAATCCCGGCGAGACAATAGGATCAGACAACTGCCTCGTTAAGGGAACGCAGCTGAAAGTGAACTCGTCCGTCGCTGAGATGGCACCCACTGCCAACGCATAGATCGAGGACAGAACTGCGAAGATGAGAGCATACCCTCGGTCCAGCTTCATGGCTCCTGCCGACGGAACTATATCGACGAGTGGTCTGCCAGGGAGAGACGAAGGACAAGAATTCTGGCTTGTGCCTCCCGATGAGCAACGACCCTTTTTATGTTGACCCTTCTTACATATTTGCCTCGTCGACCTACATGCCCACACTCCAAGTCTCCAACCATGTATTGTTTACTTACTGCCAAAGATGCCGGTGGCAAATTCTATCTTCCTTGACCAGATGGGTCTATTCTATGCATCAAGAATTCGAGATATCCTAAATTTCGCTGGGCCTTTTCCTAGCCTCACGACCTTTCTCTGATGCCAGCACAATGTCTGCCCTTGCAGATTGATGATCTCGTCATACATTCTCCATGTTGATGAGAACTTATGGCTTTACTCCCAGGCCGACTTGATGCCTAATTTCCGGACTTTGTCTAGACCCTAGCCTTGCGTTGGTTCGCATCACAAATAACACAGTATATCCTAGTTACGGCAATTTGAGGCTATCATTGGTCCCTCTTGGGGATGTATCTTGGTGTCTTCTTGTTATTCGTATGGGAATATTTATAGGGCGCTTGGATGCGCACATCACACTGCCAAGAGAAGCGCTGAAATACCAAAGAGGAACCGAGAGCAAAATAGTTATGGAATAAGAGGAAGATAATGGAAAATAAAATAAAGTGGCCCAGTTACCATCTATGTAAATAAACTTGATTGATCCCAAAGGTTTTTATACAGAATCGGTGTAGACACTATGAACATGAACAAATTCCCCCAAACACCACCGTATGCGCCAGAAAGCAACCGAAACCTAAATCATTGCGGAATGGGTTATGGATTGGACTCAGAATCAGAATCGGCTTCAGTTCCTACGTCAGGAGCTGGGTAGCTGAGAAGCTTGCAGATATCCTGGGAGGTTGTTAATGCATAATACGCAAATGGAGGATCGTATCCAAGCACGTACCCTTCTCCGCCGCCGAAAATCATCGTATAAACGTCGCCATACTTCTCGATCGCGACATCCACTCTCTCTGGGCGTGCCGGGGTTGTGCTGGCACTTGGGGAGCGTTTCCGCGAGCACCTTCTGCGGCCACATGATCCATGGTTTCGGCAGTGGCCAGTCGGAAAAGTGCACCAACTTGGCCTCGGAGAGCACCTTGTCCGGATCCCAAGTCTCATAGTCATTTCCTAGGAAGTTCTTGTGGTCCTGCGTGCGGAACTCGCCGGTGATTAACCCGTACTGCCGGTGAGGAAGTACCAAGGCCGAATCGCCATATCGGTCATTCAACAATTCCATATCATATCGGCTCGGCGAGGACAGGTTCGTCAGCACCTGGCCGTGAATGGCGGGCTGCGCTGCATCCATCAGGGCCGAGAATTCACGATAAGACGGCTCGATCACGACCAGCAGAGACGATAGCTGTCTTTCTGGAAGATTCCAATACGCGCGTGGCATCGCGACCTTGGCCGAAGGGAGGAAAAATAACTCGTCCATGGACTGGAGAAGGTTCGCGTCGGAGTCGAGATGGATCACACGGTCGAACTCCGTCTCTCCGAAGGCAAGCAGTTTGGAGATGCTCTTATCCCATGGCTCGTCGGGTCCTGTGTCGGGGTGAAATAACGCAAGTCAGCACAACCAATGCTTTCACAGTACGTGTATATATACATATATAACAGGATCTTGTCTCAACTGGTCATTCACGTACCTGCCCCAGCCTTGATCATCTGCACATCGATCGGTACCAATTGTACATTGTAGGTATCATGAGCCAGGTTCAGCAGCTGGCTATCCCGATCGCGATCGCTATCGACCAGCACGTCCCAATTTTCAGGGTAAAATAAGACCCTTTGGGCTCGACTGCCGAACCTCTGCAAGGCCTCGAAGATCATCAGGGCGTTGCAGAGATAGGCACTAGACGTCGCATACTGGCTGTAGGCGTAGCGGGTCCAGTCAACCCGGTCGTAGTCGATATGCGGTAACGGTGGAGGCGGCGGTCCTTTACGCCGAAGGTACAGGACAAAGATTGAGAACAGCGCAAGAAAGGCCCAGGTTCGGAAGCGCCTCAATTGCCGCTTGACTATGGCCAGGCACGGTTCGTCGGGGATGTCGAAGAAATCATCTTCGGATTGGTTCGAGCCTCTGCGACGAGGAAAAGGGGGAGAGTTCTTGGTTCCCATCATCGAGTGTCGATTCAGTCAAAGGGAGCATCCATTTCTGGATGGGAGAGATGCCCGGAAGCCACATGTGAACGCGCGTTCGGGTTCTGTCGACAGCCCGCGGAAACTCCTGCGTAGGTAAGATCCGGCCACGTGATCGGGCGGACAAGTACGGGAATTCGCGTACATCTGATTATACTATCTATCTATCTATCTACCTATCTACCTATCTACACCCACCCTCATTAACGAACGCCATCCAGTCGTGCCTGTATAGTCTTTTCATCAAAACGTCCGTTTTCTCCAACATAATTGCGCAGAGCCTCGGACGCCATGAGACGGCGCGGTGCTTTCCGTCCGGTCAATAGTTCGAACTGCGCAATTGCTTGCTCCGAGACATTGTCGAGGCCATCGACTAGAACCCATGGGCGCCCGGTCTCGCTCCGAATACGACGCATCTGACGTAGCAACGGCGTGTCGAGAGGTTTGTATGCAAACTATTGCTCAATGTCAGTCACCCCGGTCTTCCCATGTCCTATCTTCTTCGGAGATCACTCACTTCCAATACTACGCCCCCAGTCGGGCTTCCCAGCCACTGCATGGGCATTTCAAAGTCGGCCGGAGGCTCTTCTGTATCCGGGTCCGCAGGCACACAGGAGGCAATCAGACACGGGGGGCAGTCACCTGGAGGCCATTCGTCCTGTACTGACTTCAATACATGGACCACCTCCGTGGAGCCTACTTGCGACGCAGCCCACGAATTGAAGTGGCGGGCCACGCTTTCAGCACGAGACAAGGTTCGGTTGTAGATAAAGATTTTACGGCATCCGAGACGGAGCATGGCGTAGATAGCGGCGCGACCCATGCCACCCGCGCCTATTACTAGGCCTGTCGTCTTGAGGGAACTGATGGCATTCCGTGGGGACAGATTCCGATTGATGCATGTCATGATGCCGACCCAGTCCGTATTCTCTCCATACCATCCCAGAACGGGTCCAGCTTGGTTCCGACGACTCGCTTGTTCCTGAAGTGGGAACATGGTTCCATCGGCTCGCGCCCGCAAAGGCATGATGGTGTTGATCGCTCCAATCGCCTCGGCATGCCGACTTTTCGCGGCAAGCTTTTGGGAAACCTGCACTCTCCAAGGCTGGACAACACTTGCTCCCCCAAAATGAGGGTCTCGGCCCAAGCGATCCAGTGCCGCAAGGGAGGCAGGCTCGGGAATGCTGTAAATGTGGTTCATGCCACAGTGACGGAAAGCCGCATTGTACATGACCGGGGAAAGGCTGTAGGATACACTGGCCCCGAGAATATAGAACTTCAGAGGGTCAAGTACATAACTTTGAAACAAAGCCTGAACTGCATCTTGCGAGGTAATGGAAGGATCCGTCCCGTGGTCTACAGACCGCTTGATGGCCGGATGGGTAACGGAAGTCAGGATGGAATTGAACACCTGGGATGTTCGTCCTAGGCTGCCTATATTATAGGCGATGATAGGAGGGTGGTCCCCGGTTAAGGACTGAATCTTGGTTGTGAATTTCGCAACGGCTGCGTTGTCTTCGCGCTCTGCGGCCACACGTAAAAACCGCACAAGCTGACAACCGAACTTTTCGGCATCAAGGTAAAGAGAAATGTTGTTCTCTTGTTCCCACGTCACATGAGCTGACGGTTTGAAGATGATTTGTCCTATTATTTTGGTCATCCCTCTGTTACTGATTACTCCTGCGAGTAAAGCACGGTCCGAATCTAGATCCACGACCAGATATTCCACGCCAAGTCGTAGTCCATGCTCCACAATCTCGAAATACGTGTTGCGCAGTCGTTCCAACGGCAGATCACAAGCACCGACCCCTGACGCTGACATGTCAACCGAGAAAATAATCGGGACTCGAGAGCTCCTTCGGAGCAACGAGACTTGCTTGCTGACGGTATTCGGCATGCCTGAGTTCCATCGATCAACGCAGAGCTCAATTGCATCGCCTCCAGACTCAAGCGCAGGCAGATCAACGGCACCGCTTATAAGCTCGGAGGATCGAACGAAGATAGCGTGCGTGAAAGCCCGGCGTTCCGGGGGTGTTTCGAGCAGCACAAACGGCGAATCATATCCGGAGTGGCCCAGATCTGTTCCGGTGATGAACCGGACAAAACGGGTGAAGTCTTCTTTGGCCTCCTTGAGTTTGAACGAGTAATCCACGGACCGACGGTCCGGCGCTTCTTCTTCGATTTGGGAAGATCTGCTGGAACGGTCTTCAATATTGTAGAATTCGAAATTAGAGCAGGTGCGATGCAGAGGATCCCCTTCGCACAATCGCTTGGCCGACTGGTCTTCCAGGCCGAGCAAGCTCTGTATACGGTCCATGTCGCGGACAAGGTAGACCACCGGGTTGGTGACGGATAATTGGCGAAGGTACTCTTGAACGGGACGAGTGAGACTCGCCAGCCCGCATTCGATGACACAATGCGAGCGATGATTATCCAGCATCATCTTCAGGACCTCGATATCCCGATGTTGAAACTCCTGGCTTCCATACTGCTTGAGGTACTCATGTCGCGTGAGTCCGGTGACCTGCCTGAAATAATGGTCTTCCGTGATGAAGCGTCGTTTCAGGGCTGTCGCAGCGACAAAGCCCATTGAGCGCTTGCCACAGCCGCGTATACCTACAAGTACCAGAGATGCATCAGGGTCGATCTTTCGACGAGATGCGGGTTGTTGCATGGTGCAGATGAAGTAATTGCGGGAGCTCTACAGCCTGGACTAGGCAATTGGTAGCGTAGTTGAGGTTTCGATAGAGCTGATCAAGGCCAAGTTATATGCAGCGCACCATGATAAGTGAGATCCATAGCTCAATTGCAAGGTGGGGGTGTTCTGAGGTTGAGGGGTCGAGGCTAATCGTGGTGAAGACCTCTAGAGTGAGTTGCAGCTGGGGAACGTGCACGGCTCGCAATGCGTGGGGACCAGACACCACGCCGCGGGCATACTGCAATGGGGATTGTCAAGACTCAAGCAAAACCCAGAATGGGCGATCCCATCGACCATCATCGGCTGTCGCGACGGTTGGATGCTTTGCCGCTGCTTCGATGCGCTTCTCCGCTTGCGGCTTCTGCCCTGCACCACCGCCTTCCCCCGGCGGTGCGCGGCAAAGAGCTTAGCCGGACGGCGGCATCGGCAGTTGTGCGGGAGCCTGAGGCCTCGCCGCCGTGGAAATACAGACAGGGTGTGCCTTTGGGAAATGGAAATTGGAAACCCTCCCCGCGTGCAGACTCGGCCGCCTAATGCCACGCATCTGTCTTCTGCTCCCCGACTCCCTCGTCCACTTCCCGACTTTCGCCCACTGCCTCCTTCGAAGCCGTCGTTGCCTCGGAATGGCCCCGGCCAGTTTAGTCTTCGACCTGGCTCCCTTTGCCCATCTTCCCCACGAAGAGATATGCCCTGGATCCCCGGATGGGTCTGTCTGTGGCGACAGCTATTGTCGGTCGGCCATTCTCACCTTCCGGTGGCTGCGCTTTCTTCATCTTTCCATCCTCTTCCCACTCTCGTGCATTGTCGACTATAGCTCCTCGCTTCGCCCCCATACCTCGATCCTTTCTTCATACATGACATGCCATTTCCGCTATAATTGACCCTCAATGGACGAGGGTTCCGATCCGAAGGCCCCTCGACGCAAGAGGGTCTCCAGAGCGTGTGATAGATGTCGAAGCAAGAAGGTATCGTTATTCATATGTCTCGTGCAGTTCCTAGTACTCACAATTAATTCAGGACAAATGCGACGGTCTACGTCCCTCTTGCTCCGCCTGCCAAGCCTCGGGCCAGACTTGCTCGTACGACCCGCATGCGAAAAAACGTGGATTACCGGAAGGATACGTGCGAGGACTAGAAAAGCTCTGGGCGTTGTCTATCTGCAACATTGAGGGGTTTGAAGACACCATGTTGGCTCTTTTGGGCGCTACGACCGAATCAGCCATTCGCCGAGATAAGGTCCTGGATCTCTGGGCCAACGATGGAGCATCTGAAACAATGCACGAATCCTGGAAAACCAGCCGTCTCTATGGCGCCCTGGAAAAAATGCTGTCAAACCCCGATGCTTCCCCGTCGCACGGTTCTGAAAAGCGCCCTCGTGAGGAAATTGACGATTTCTCAGACGGTGGAGGCACTTCATGGGCCCTTCGTATCGAACGCAATCCGGTTTCTGTATCACCAGGTGCTCCACGAGTGGTTGTTGAACCCTCGACAATCTCGCCTCAGGCTAAGAGAGCACGCCTCTCACACCCGGCGAGTGCTCAACCTACGTCGCTGGAGCCTGGTGCTAAAAATCCGCTTCAGCTACCACCTCAAACCCCGCAGCTTTTAGACGTTTACTTTGCTGTCACCCATTCGTGGTTCCCTATTGTCGCTAAACATAATATTCTCCGAGCATCGTACCTCTACGTTAACAGCCCTCTGTTGCTTACCAATACTGCCCCAGGATCCGGTAACCATGCCGCACTCTGGGCTATACTCAGCTACACAGCTTCGCAGTCCCAGGTGGATTTGCCGGATGGAACCCTGGAGAGGCTTGATCGGACGAAGGAGTATTATACCATTTCGCGCGCCCTGATCCCATCCGAGACAGACCAATATGAGATAGGCCACGTGCAAGCTCTCCTGCTATTAACCATGGTCAATATCGGCCTCGGAGACTGGACGGCGGCCTGGTTGCTGAGCGGCCAAGCAGTCCGCATGGCTATTTCAATGGGTCTGGGCGCTGTTGCTGACGGCCGACGATCGGACGACCTGAGACAAGGAAAAGCGGTATTTCTTGGATGCTTTGTCATCGACTCATTGCTGTCTTTCCGTATATCTAGGAGGCCATGCATGCATCCCCGAGATTTGGCGTCGGTAGGGCTCCTGGAAGAGGACGGCTTGGAAGAGTGGAATTCCTGGGCAGATGCCTTACCAACCACCGGCGTGAAACAGGGGACGAGTTCTCCCCAACGAGGTCCACTGCTTGCCCTGAGTTGCTTCAATAGGCTAGTTGAGCTAGCCAGTGTGTTGAATAAAATTGCTCGCAATGCTGGCACAGGAACCAATGCACACATTTTTGCACAGCAGCTGGTTCTGGAGCTCAAGCAATGGGATGATCGCTTGCCTCTCGGGTGTCGACTCATCGGCTCCGAAAGTATCCATCCTGAACGGCATTCCGCACTACTTCCCCATCAAAGCTATCTAGGACTGACTTACGCCGCTACCCTACTTTGGCTCTACTTACGTATCGCATCCCAAGAGCTTCGGCTACACCATTCCCAACGCCCCGCCATCGAGGGCGCGAGGAAAATCCTTTATAGGGCGCAGCTAATGTTGTCTGAACATATGGAGAACTTCCAAATGTGTGGTCTCCCGCCAGTGTTCGAGTTTGCTATATGGACAATAGCGGAGAAGGCATTCACTCTGCGCAACAAAATCGAGTCCGACATGTTCCCCTTCGGAAGATGGGCTGAAGCTCTTTCCCAACGAACAGGGGAACTCACCCCCTGGCCAGTTTACCGCACGTTAACTACAACTATCGAACAATGGTATCGGTCTAGAAGTCCACCAGGGTCCGCGTCGCCTTTCCTTGGCAATACAGGTTCAGAGCGCACATCGTTAGAAGGTCGTGGCTTCGTTGGCCACAATGGTTTCGCTGACTCGGTGGCGATGACTGCCACACATCAACGAAATTCAAACGGGAATGCGTCTACGACACCGAGAAACCTTCTTGCAACATCGGAGCCTGATTACACATCTTCCATACTGGGGATTACCATTCCTCTAGATGCGCAATATATGACGCCACAGGATACCGTGATGGACAATACGGGTCTTTCTATGCTGGATGTACCATTCCAAGATCAACCCCGACAGCAATCACCTCGTCCCGCTGATAGAACACCAACGCTCATGGACAAGCCCGACACAGCGCGAGAATTAGACGCTCTGCTACCGCCTATCCACCCCCATCCGCTCACACCCGACTCTTCAGGTCCGAATCCCATGATGCCCGCAAAAGCCACGGGCACCGATCCTCCTCGATCCTCCGGGAACAATATCAGCCTGGGTCGCCACGGGTCAGACGCGCAGGAACGATCTGTATCTAGTAGCGACGTCGATTCTATCTTCAAAGACCTTGCATATCTCGACACCACCGAGTGGGCTACAAGCCGCGAGGCAGGTCTGAAGGACTTTGGGTTTATAGATGACCATACTTTCCATGCGTTCTGCCATGACCCAGACCGGCTCGTCGGGTCTCAGCCCTTAGTCCATCCTCCATCGATCGCAGACATCTGGCCGCCTCCGGGGTTCTTTCCGGAAACCTTTCAAGGCTCCTCGGAAGATACGACGGAAGGATGAATCGCACAGCCTCGATTCACTGACGCATGACGTCTTCACGCAATTTCTTTACTAATTGTATATCCTCTTTCCGGCATACCTTGCGGTAATACAGCAGAGCTAGCTAGGATTGCCTATATAGGCACCTCTCACTTATATTTATGATACCCTTTACTCTATCTAATGCATGCTTGGCCTGCGTAACTAACCCTTTAAAAAGCCGGCTTCGAACAGTGCACATCTCTTTTTATTCATCTTCAAACTACCTATTTTCCAATCTTGGGTTCTACTTAGAGGGCAAAATAAAGCGAGCGTTTCAGCCACTCCATTATATAGATGGATATATTAAGTTATTCCTTGGGAACATTAAAGTTACTTCCCGGAGAGTTTGAGACAGTAATATATTATTAGTGAAATCATGTATTTCGGGAACATTGAGTCTCCAAAAGAGAAACGGAAACAGGCACCCGGTATTCTGGGCGCACTGCTGCACACAGTCTTCATAGGTCGTATTGATGTCATTGATACTCGAGTCATCGGCGGGCTTTGTCGGTCGAAAAAATGGTCCCAATCCGCACGTTCGGGGCATGAAAAGTTGTAGATACAGGTTCGTGAAAACATCTCTGTACAAGGGCGAAGAACCCAAACTGATAGAGGATGGGTCTCCCTCCGAAGGTTCCGCACGGACTCGATTTTTGAGGGTAACTAGAGGAATTGAGCAATGATATGGGGGATAGATCAGACATGGTATTATTATCGCCAAACGTCGGTTCCGAGCAGGACGAGTCCTGCTGGCCACCGTCCTAAATACTAAGACAAACACACCCATGAAACGAGAAACTCCGGCCTTTTAGAAAATAAAAAAAGAAGAGTCATGTCCTCGTGTATGCTGGAAAGAAAAGTCAAAGCGCTGTACATGAAATAAGATCATGGCCAAAACAAAAAACGTGTATAGATTTAAGGATTCAAAATCCATGTGTGCATGCATAAGATCCCGTTAAAGAACAGGAAGAGAGAAAGAGAGAGAGAGAGAGAGAGAGAGAGAGAGAGAGAGAAGAAGAAAGGTTAGTGGGGTATTCAGATCGAATCCAGATTCATCGGCGCCATCCAACATTCCATATGACATGGGCAATATCTCGGGCCGTGTTGACAGTATCAACTATCCTATCAATGAGACCCGAGCTTATCTGCTCGCTTTCGTCAGCAGGTGACAATGACGACCGGTCATGTCTGCTCATTTCTTCCTCGTCTTCAGCGTTCACAAACCAAGGCCTTGGATTTGTCGAATCAAACGAACGTTGGTCCGATTCCCAGTTGGGATACAAGTCGTCGCCATAGTCACCACCGTCATCGTCATCGAGGAAGAAGTCGGCCGATGGATCCGAGAAATGAAGAGTTCTGGCGGGGCTGGAAGACTTTGATGACGTCGAGAGATAGCCAGCCCACCGATCGATTATCGAGCCTCCCTGCGGCTCAGGGGTATCGCCACGGTATTTGAGAGTGGTAGAAGGTAGAGGGGCAATGGTTTTGTTTTCCGCGGCTGGGCTAGTGCGAAGAGTATTATTCTCCGCCTCTGAGGCTTGCGGAACGATTCGTTTCATCATCACAAGACCTTCATCCGCAGGGGAGCTATAGTCTGCCGGAGTTGGCCATTCTCCGTCATCCTCGTCTCCTTTGGCCTCGACAGCGATACACTGCTCGACCTTGTCGTTGAAGTGGATATGGCGTCTCTCGCTGGGTGATCCAATCCCAGATGATGAGTTCGTTGGGGTTTCCGCAAGTGAGCCTAAAGGAAGCCCACCGTAGGCCTTGAATTTGTGTTCTATTTTAGTGGGGTAGTGGTGCACAGACGAGTGATTGCGGTAGAGGGCGGCCTCCTGCGCCTTCAAAATCGCTCCAGCATGCTGTAGAAGTGTGTGTTGCGACAAGGAGCGTTGCAAGATGGTTTCAGAAGCAGTTCTCTTCTTCAAAATGGGCTTTTTTTCCATGCAAAAGGTTGGTGTCTCCAAGCAGCTTGGAGGCGGCGAGGTGGTTGGCTTTTTCCCATCCGAGCATGTTTTCAACGGGCCGTATAGCCACGTCACATCACAGTCCTTCAGCCTACAGTAGCAAGTTAGAAGGCCGACTGTTTCGAAAATAAGGCAGAAAACTCGTGCGGGGAGTTTTAACTTGAGAGAGGGAGAGAAAGAAATGACGGAACTAACCAGTTGAGGGTTTCGGGGGACACAGTCCCTAGCTCAAGTCTCATCTTCGCCCAAGTTCTCCAAGAAGCATTTTCCAACCTCACGCCGTTGTCATATACGTTTCTGCGGCCGGCCACATAGCGCCAGGAAGCCCAAATATCCTCCTCCTTCCATTCGTGGGAGAGGTAATCCACATGTCTCGAGGGCTCTTCTTCAATTGAATGGTCATCTGCCGCCGGGGTTTGAAGTCTCCAATCATGGATGTCCGCCAGCGAGCGTACTGATCGCTGCGAGGAGACATCTTCCTTGTGCACATAATCAATTGCATCGTACGGCGGAAGCTTGGGCTCCTCATCCTGTTCATCGTTGACATTGAGTGATAGACTACTGAGCGTTGTAGGCGAGGACGGGATATGGCGAGCCGCTGATTGGGTGTAATCGGGCGAGGACGGAATGGACGACGGGGTAGAAGATATGATTGGACTCGGACAGTCCTTCAAGGGGTACTCCTGTACAGGAGATTTGACGAAAGGGGTATTGGGCCCATCTAAGAAATATCTCTGGGCGATGGGACCCCGCAAAAGATCCGGCGAAAAGCGTGCATGCTCCTCTCGTGAGGAGGGAAGTACAGCAGCCATTTTATAGGGAGGGTTTCAGTATCATGCGAGGAAAAGAGCTTCAGTCCGGAGAGTTCTTCTATAGTCTCACACCAGGCAGGGTTAGAAGCAGCGCAATGACGATGATCAATCCAGGAGAAAATGCAGAAGAGGGCGAAGAACGAGCATGACGCCGGCATAAGATGCCGTTATAAGACAGCCACGACAAGCTAAAGTAGATAGGGAATAGGTAGGCGGGGAAGAAGGGGGGAGGAGGAGGAGGAGGTATATAAGAGATAAGATGCGAAGGCACTAACGGTATAGAGTTTCCCGAACAGCTCCTCTAGATTTCGTCTGCCCGTAAGAATCGGACGATTTTAATTTTTATTTTCTTCTTGAGGGGGGGGGGTCCGAGAAAAACGGCGGATGCGTCGCAATGATGAATTCGGGAGGGAAGCGGCGGAGAAGCAGGGATCAGACCAATCAAGGGCGAGGGGGGAAAAGGTCAATACATCGCTTGTGCCTTCCAGGGTTGTTATGCGCGAGACGATAAAGAGCAGAAAGGCCGGCAGGGCGGGTTACCTTGGAGGCAAACCCGGACTCGGGGTTGGCGAGTTGTGATAGGAAGGAGATCGGAAGAGACGATGGACATCTGGAGACCGGCGGTAAAGATAGGGCGACGAGGTAATAAGGAGGAATAATGATAATGATGAGAATGAGAATGATAATAGTAAGGGTAGTCTCCGGAATAGGCAGATGGGTTGCAGGCGAGAAGTTACTAGACGGACACCTACTCTGTAGGTACGTTATCGTCGTTAACTTCGCCGGCCTTTTAGTTCGGGATCGGAAGAAGAAGACTAGACTAGGTCGACGGGACTAGACTGGGTAGACTCGAACTAAGGAGCGACGATCGATAGGACAGGGTACTTTCCATTATGCGTATTCCCTGGACGCCATTTGCCACCGGACGGAAGTGATGATTGGGCGTGGAGGCGGGGGGGAAACCTTGCGCAGTCGGTTTACAGACAAGGCAGGACTGGGCCTGAGGTGTCGTCGCGGGGCCTCGACTGCTCCTGCCCGGATCAGCGAGACAACGCAATCGACGTCCATTTTCTCAATAATAAATTTAAATGGTTTCCCACGTGATTCTTTTTTTTTTTTTTATTGTTTGACTTTTTGGCTTTTCTCGTCTTTTTCCTCTTCCGTCTCTTTTTTACGTACTTTCTTTCATTGTTCCCTCAGGTCTAGATCCTCGCCGGGCCAATCACGCCCCCACCTCCACCCTCCACGCCTCGTCTTCTCTTATCATTCATTATTCTTCTTACTCACAGGTCTCCATGCACGGACGTTTGCGCCGCTGCATCGGTGGTGCATCCACTGCGGGCAGCAATCAATAACGACTGGCTTCTCTTCTCTCTCCTTCTCTCCCTCCTCTCTCAGGAGTAGGGGTAGGACCTATAGGTACTTTCCTACCATAACCTTACAGTCCCGGCCTACCTGCCTATTAGCATGACGGGCCATTCTAGAATCAGAATGCTACCTAGCCACCTCGTTCCGATGCCGTGTTCCAAAGCATACCATCTGTATTAAAACCTATATGGTTTGTTTATTATTATTTTTTTATTTACCTACTCCTTTATTCCTGGCATATCGATCTACTCACCCAGAAAGACGTCCCCGCCGCCATCCCGCCGCAGCTAACCCGGGGAGGGCCCGAGCGTTGACAGCCCCGAGTATTATTGCCTTGTCCTTGGGGATTACACTTTCGAGGGGACTAGAAGGCCCACGCCGTGCATGGAGACCCTCGGCTCGATCACTACCCATCCATCTGTCCTACTCGACTTCAGGAATGATAGCAAATAGCAAACAAGGGGAGTGGGTAACCCGGAAACGCCCTCTATACAATGCCTGTCGTTGCCCTACGGAGGACTGAGAAGCGAAGTGAGACCTTCCGAGTGGCAAGTTGAAACCTCATCATCCACCGGCTACATCTGGATAGCCAACGGCTCGAAAAGTCCCGGCCCGTGAGAGCTTCGTCGACGATCGGACCAAGAAGATGCCGAAACGGACCCCAACCCTCCAACCCTTGCTGATTTGCCAAACAGAGGGTCCGAGTCACTGTCCTCGTCCTCGCTATCTCCCCGGAACTTGCAGATCCTACCAAAGTTCCTCAGTTACAGTTTACTCTGTACTTTCGGTGGCTTTGTCTCGGCCTCCAACCTGTCCGTCTTAACCCCCGCCATGTGGACCACTGACATTAGTTACACAGAAAGTTCTCTTTTTTTTTTCCTGGCCATACTACGTGGTGTGGTCTCAGATCTCAATCCCTGCTCGCCTTTTCCCGGAATGTTCCGGGTCGGGCAGGGGCCTTCTTGTCTTCGCGCCTCGGCCTGGCCTGTTACAGGGTGCGATAACTCCCGATATGTACGCATATACATGAATTGGCTGACTCCATGTGGGCATATTATGCAGAGCTCATGCCCGGGACGACAACGTTCGCCTCCGTCATGGTTTGAAAAACCAGGCCTACGTACGACGCCAGGGGAAGAAGTGAGACATGTCTACGGTCAGTGCTCTTGCGCCGACCCGCAGCCGCTGATATGAGCGTGGGCTCTTTCATTGGCCACCATCATTTGCCAGTGGCACTACCCTACAATGATGTGACTAGGATAGAATGAAAGCGGATAATCATGAGCACACCCCGGTAGCTCATTTCACCGGACCCTTGTTTGTTTGTTTGCTTGTTTGCTTGTTCATTTTCGTCCCTTCCTTTGCCCGTCGCTGGCACAGGAGCAGTCATGACTTGCCTGGCAGATACAGTACTGTACTCTGTAGTTCTACACAAAGAGGCAATCTCTTTATTGCTATACGTCAAGGTTAACCAGGAGGGTCTAGAACAAGTTGGCATTAAATTCAATACGCGATCGTATTCAATTAGTGTGCGCTTGTCCGGCATGTCGGCGTTCAGACGTTCCAATGATAGCATTGGCAAACCTAGCATGGTCCATGACGTTTACCTCCTGTGTTTCATGGCCATGATACATCCGCCCCTTCCCCTTACCATTGGCTATAAATCACCGCATACATGCATATATGCAATCGTGCGTACGTGCGTAAATACTCCGTACTGAGGAATACGGGTTTGGGCTATGAAAGGAATCGCCACAGGTTTCAGCCCTTGTGAAGTTTGTAAAAAGCGAAGGGCAGTGGCATACGACCAAGACGTAACTTGCCAGCTTACAGAGTAGGTAGCTTCTCATCTCTTGTCGCGGGAGAACAAACCACGGTGGCTCACGTGATGGGCAGCCGTTATCGCGACTCGGCAATACTGCACCTCCGGCCCCCGCGGCGTATCGTTATCAGGTCCGCCCAAACGTGCCTGTATTACGCCCACTAAAGCCTTCTCGCCCCGCCATAGAACAACAACCTACCATCTGAACAGAGAATTCTAAAATGGCGGATACTTCACAGCCAAGTCCTGCTGAATCGCAGGCAAAGGAGGTTGTTTACTGTGGTGGTGAGTCTCTTACACAAGACGACTAACGATACCCCCTCCCCTCCCTCTTAGAAAATCGCGAAGCCGTGCTGACGTATTTTGTGGGCAGTTTGCACGTTGCCTGCAGAGGTATGGTTCCCTGCATCATGCGATTACCCCCTCTCTTGATTCTCTCCGGCGCCTAACGAAACCCCGTAATCTGGGGGCGGACGGCAGAGATCGCTGACTGGCAAACTCTAGTATTGTGAATTTGGCGGGACCGCCAAAAAATGTGAAGAATGGCTGAAAGACAGCCATCCGGATATGTACCAGCAGCTATATTCTGAAGGTATATCGCTACCGTGGAGTGGAGTGGCTGAAGAGCGGACAAAAAAAGGGAGCTAGCTAACCGAAATTCGCAGAGGCCCTCAGTTCCAACCTTTCCAATCTTTCGGTATCTGTCCGTGAGCGTGCAGCCAAGGATGCCGCGAAGAAGGAGGCAAAAGCTGCTTTGGCAGAGGCTCGCGACGCCGAGCGCAAAGCAGCCTCCAAGGTCCTCATTAAACGGGTGGAGCGCAACAAACGCAAGCATGTCAGTGTGATAACTGGCCTGGAGGTTTACGGCCTGGACAACAAGAAGGTTGCCAAGGAACTCGGCAAGAAGTTTGCGACAGGCTCTTCGGTGACGAAGTCTGCGGCTGGGACCGAAGAGATCACGGTGCAGGGCGATGTGAGCGACGACGTCAAAGACTGGCTTTTGGAGCTTTACGGGAAAGAAATACCAGAAGCAAACATTGAGATTATCGAGGACAAGAAGAAAAAGGGGGGAAGCTAATCAAAAGAAAAACGTCATAAATTGGAAATGACTGTCAAAATGCATAAGCGAGCAGCAGTCCAATATTCCTACCACGTGGGGTATCACGGCGCTATGTTACAGATAAAAATGATAGAAAACTTCAGGTATTTTTGACATGACGTTGACGGGCCAAGGGGAGAAGAGCATGGAGCAAACCTGAGCGATGTCAATCAGAGCTCCTCCAGGAATTTCAGAGGATCTCGATCCGTTGGTGGCGCGCCCAGATCGACGACGGTAGAAGTGGGTATATTGGTTGATCCAGGAAGCTGGCGATTCTGGATATCTGAATATCGATCACCCAACCCGGATGGATACGAAGACCATGGCAGGTTGCTCTCTTGCTCGCCATACGGAGGGCATGACGAGTTGAGGGCTGGTGTCGCCGTCTTGCCCAGAACCCCAAGCTCGGATGAACCAACGCTCCAACTTCGGGCGATCAAGGCGATAAAAACCGCAACGCAGCTGGTTGTCACCACGATCCAGAAAACTCGAAGGCTTCGGTTAATTCGTCTTTGGCATTCCACCTCCCTTTTTTCCCAGAAATCAATCTTGTTTCTCATCACTTCAAGCCTTTCGTTCAATGCGTCGGCTTTCATTCTTCCCGCCTTCATCCGTTTTTCTAAAGCCTCGATCTTCTGCACCTGAGGTTGGAATTCTTTGAACTCCAATATCTGCTTCCGAATTTCCTGGCCCAGAGTCGTAGTCTCCTTTTCAAAGTCATCGAAGAGTGCTGAAGTGGATTCAAACAGTTCCTGAAACGAAGCGATTGTAGAAGTGAGGGCCGCAATTTTCTCCAGTAAATTATAGTACGTATAGTCGAGTCGGCGAGTGATGTCGGTTGCGAGAGTTCCGATCAACGACAGGGCGGATCGTAAGAATCTATCAAGAGGCCGGGTCAGACAATAGTCCCGGTATATCACAGATTGAGGGCACGTACTTTTCACCATGGGTCCTCCTCTCGTTTATTAGCTCTAGATCCTCCACCGAACGGATCTCTCGCCCTCTCACCGGACTAAGCTTGCTGTTCTGGTCGATATCATCAAACAAGCTCCCTTTCCTGGTACTACCGAAGCCCGCTGTATACTCTGGTCCCCAGCCTGATCGCGTTGATTCTCTCGTGATAGGGCGGAGTAAACCGTCGTCCACGTCGCTCTCCTTTTCCCTGCTGCTTGGCCAGACCGGCAGCAGGCCTCGGGCGGCAGAAGAAGCACTCATCGGGTTTATGATTCGAGGAAGACGGCCATCGCGCGATTTGCTGTGCTTGTGCTTGTGTCTGTGTCGTGGCCTCAATCTGGGGCGATCTAAACTGCCGGGGTCAAAGACCAAATGACGAAATGGGGACTTGTCTCCGGCCGCGTCATGGTGGTCGGCACGAGTACGGTGCTCCTCCAACCCTTCGCGGTCATGATTGGGGGGCAAAGACGGTCGTTCCAGCTTGTGGGCATTGTCACCCCCGCTATTTACTGCAAACGGCTCGTCGGCGGTGGTGGGTTTCTGGTTCCCAGCAGTGGCAGAACCGTGGCTGGGAGGAAAGGGGGCCGGCGATTGCTTGGCTGGGGAAAAGACCGCAGGCAAAGATGACCGGACCGAATGTTCCATTTTTTAGACCGCTCTGCATGATGAGCAGGAAAGTATAACCTTGAGGTTTCTCCTGTATTCTACGGGTGTAGAATTGAGGAAATGATGATCGCCGAGGGTGAGAGGTTGACGGATGGCGCCGAGGTGGGCCAAGGCTGCGGTACCGCAAGTCCGACACAATATGATTCTCATTCTCATATATATATATCATAAACTTGATATCATTCATACTTTAACAATAAATATACCTAAAGTGTACGATGTATGCACATACTCTGTATATCAGAAATATCGTCTTAGTATCTTTACTTATATACGGACATGTACGCCCCTCCCTGGAGGTAAAGCACTATCGAATGAAGTACATCAGAACCATAACAGAATAAATTTAAGCAGCAAAAGACAGAGAGAAAAAGAGACTATGGCCAACCAACTCCTGTAATCGCCTGTAAATGAATCCTTGTGCATGCTGCAAACATCGATCTTCCGCCCAAGAACTAGCGACCGTGAGCTGACTGGATAGACACAAGCATTTGTGAACATAAAAAGTTGAAAGGGGGTATGTATGTTTTTTTTTCCCCCGACAGAGCCGTCTGAAAAATCCGATACGGCAGGTAAAAGTGGCGTTGGCAAAGAGAAAAACACACGAGGAGCATTCAGGAATTGAGGAGCTTGTTGCGCTTTTCCCTCCTTTTCAGTCGCTCAACTCTCTTGTGATGCATCTTCTGCGCCATTTTGTCGTATCGCTCCTTCTCCTCCTTCGCCGCCCGACGATCTCTGATCCGTTGGATATGTGCCTACAGCCCAGTCAGCGAAACCCCAAAGACCAGACTGCACCTAGCCGTACCTTTCTTTCGGCCTCCTTCTCCTCCCGCAGTTCCTTTTCGTGTTCCTTGACGGCCTCTTGATGCTTGCGTGCCTCCAGTCTCTTCGCGTATGAGGTCATACCGCTAGTAGGGCGGAAGGGCTTTTTGGTGTCATGCCAGTTTTTCCCTGCGGGTCCGAGACCGGTGCAGAATTAGCAAGTGGGGAGGGAGGCAGGAGGGAAAGGGTTTGATTGCTCACCATTTTTCCGCATGCCCTTGACGGGCTCGGACGACGACATGTCGGCGCAAGAAGGGGGGAAGCTGAGGAAGACTGGAGGGGGGAGGGGGAGGGGGAGAGAGGGGGAACAGACAGATGGGATTTTTTTTTCCCTCCCAGAGTTGGCGGCCTTTTCCAGTCGACGCTCGTCGGAAAAAGTTATCTTAGACCGATCAGATAACCGGATCTCGGCAGAAGTGGTGACCCGGACGCCTTCCGGCTGAGGGATTTGCCTGCGTCGAGTCTGACGGGTTCGCCTGCTAATTAAGTCTAAATTGTCGCAAACCCACCCGGGGCTCGACCATTGGGACACCATCCCTACAAGCGATGCGCACTTAACGTCTCTCACTTATTGAGTTCGCCGTGCCTGGATCAGAGAAACCCCTTGTCGGCACACCGCCCCTCATCCGAAAGTCACTCATAAAAGACTGCCTTTCCTCCGCCAGCTGACCGGTTCGATACAATGTTTTACCGATAGACTCCAACCCGTCCTCTCCTCCTCTCTCTATCTCGTTTCCTTTTCTTCGTCCCCGTCCTTCCTCTTGTCTTTGTTTGACTCTCTCTCTCCTCTCCCGTCGCCTCCGACTTGACCCATCCCTCCCTCCGCCTCGATGGCGACCACCGAACATGCGATAGCGATCAGTAATGAGATGTCGATGGAGTTTCCGGCCCTCCCCCCTAACCAGGGACTTGAAGCTCTGAAGGATGTAGTGTTTGGTTCGGTAAGCGGGCTCCTTTCTCCCCCCACCGGGAGCATCCTAAGTTTAACCATCGATTTCCAGGCTGCCGGCATGGCGGGCAAGGTCATAGAGTATCCTTTCGACACGGTCAAAGTACGGCTTCAATCACAACCGGATCATCTGCCTCTGCGATACTCCGGGCCGCTGGACTGTTTTCGCCAGTCGATCCAAGCCGATGGATTCCGTGGACTATATCGGGGTATAAGCGCCCCCATGGCGGGCGCGGCCATAGAGAACAGCTGCCTCTTTTGGAGCTATCGCATGATCCAAGATCTACTCAGGGCAACCTGCTACAGTTCGACAGATCCGCTACCTTACTCCGCTTTGTTATTCAGTGGGGCTGCATCGGGCTCCGTCACCTCGCTTGTGCTGACCCCCGTGGAACTCATCAAATGCAAGATGCAGGTTCCCTCGGAACGTACAGGCGGGCAAGCACCGAGGCCGTTGACCCTGATTGCGTCTATATTTCGTCAAGACGGTATCCTGGGGTTCTGGCGCGGTCAGATGGGAACCCTCATTCGCGAAACCGGCGGGGGGGGCGCCTGGTTTGGCGGCTACGAGGGAGTATCTGCACTATTCCGAGCCTACTCGGCACCACTTGCGAGAGACGAGTCATCTGAAACGGACGGGTCGCGTCTGCCGCTATATCAACAAATGATCGCCGGTGCCGCGGCAGGGATCAGCTACAACTTCCTCTTTTACCCTGCCGATACAATCAAATCGCGGATGCAGACGGAAGACATCACCCACGCCGCAGTCAACGGGAAACGCCAAAGCTTCTGGGGTGCCGCCCGGGCCCTCTGGACTCAGCAGGGGGTTCGAGCCATGTATCGAGGCTGTGGGATCACTTGCGCGCGATCGGCACCAAGCTCGGCGTTCATTTTCACCATCTACGAGGGTTTACGAAGTTATTTCGGATAACTGCTTCTGTGCACATGTCTTTTCCCTTCCGTCTCTCTCGCTCTCGGTTTCCTTCTTTCGGTTCGTTTTGCTATAAGATACCTATTGCTGTCAATTTCTTTCGACTTCTTCCTTTTTCTGTCTGCGCTTAGATATAGATAGATGTTGCTTATGTTTCCTTGCTGGATTGGATTTCCGTGGCTGGCAACTTAAGAAAAAGACGATGCGGGGAAAGCAGAACGTCGGGGCTAGCGATGTGTCGCTGTACATAGATAAATCAACAGATCACCATCCGTGCCCCTCCTTCCGCTCTTCTCTCCCTCCCGTCTTCTGTCCTCAACCCTGCCCCGGTAACTCAGTGGTAAAGCATGGCCTCCTGTGACCAGCTCCTCTCGGCAGAGGAACTGCAGACTCTATCTTCGAAGGCCATCGCGGCCAAAGCCACGGCGTATTGTGAGTTGCCATGGTGGACTGCTCGTCCCCTCCCGGGCGGTCCCGTCCCTCGCAGGAGTAACATGTTCCCAACTTCGCTAACCCGGCTGGAGGCCCTTACTCTCAATTTCGCGTCGGGGCATGCATCTTGACCCGGTCAGGCGAGTATATTCCGGGTGCCAACGTCGAAAATGCCGCTTATCCCGTGGGCACCTGCGCCGAGCGAGTGGCGTTTGGAACGGCCGTTGTAAGCAGCGAGCAAAACTTGATCCTCATTCTCCCTGCCGTTCTTCCTCCCCGACTGATTCTTGTACACAGGTCGCCGGGCATAGGGAGTTCAAGGCCCTTGCCGTCGCTACAGACATCAAGCCCGCTGCATCCCCCTGCGGCATGTGCAGACAATAGTATGATGGAAACCATCCCACCTTCCCCTCTGGTCTTTTGCATTGGTCTCCCGAGCTCTAGTTGGACTAACTGGGCTGGGATATCTTAGTATAAGCGAGTTCGCTGGTCCTTCTTTTCCTATCTACATGTACGATGGAGAGGGCAACCACAGTGTCACAACGATGAATGAGGTATGGCAATTCTTTTCCATTACTCTAATATTTTGTTGTCAGGCGAGTCTTGGGGCGCTGACTGAGGTTAATAATGGTTTCCTGCAGCTCCTCCCCAGATCTTTTGGACCTGGCGACTTCCCCGCTAAAGAAGCGTAATAGCTGGCCGTTTTGGTGAAGAGGCATCTCTCCCCCAGAATCCGAGAACGCTGGCCAAATCTTCTGTCCCCTCACTCGAGAGCACCAATCTAGCTGACGCGTCACCTTCTGGGCCATGCGACTTACTGTATGTACGTCTTTGCAGGAATACGGCAGGTGGAGATGTTCGGGAGTCCTGGGAACATTTTCGTTTTGTGCAGCAAAACTGCGACAAGGATTAATTTTAGGAAATAAACGTCTCATTTCTCCAGCTACTTGTCTAGTTTCCAGCTCATCAGAGCCGACGGCCTAGCAAATGCACCCGTTTCCTTCCACCCATTGCACGATAACGATACTTTATAAGCCAATAAAAAAAATTCTCCAAAGCTACCTTACCCTCTAACTATCTACCAAAAACAGAAAGGAAGAAAGAAGGCTGATAATGGATCCCGGCATTAAACGAAAGCGGCATTCAGCGGTATACAAAATGTGATTATACGTGTAACAATCTCAAAATCAAATCGTAGACCTAATGGGGAAGTACATAAAAATAAAAGTAGAGAGCCGTGACTGTGACTGAGATAAGGCGATCAATGCACCGACTCGTCGTCTTCGTCAGCGTCTTCAACTCCGAGAAGCTCATCTTCGTCGTCGACAACAGTAGTGTAATCGCCTCGACGAGCTGCGAAGGAACCACGGGATGCATAAGGCCTAGAATAGCCTCGGGATCTTCCCAATCCCATGCGTCCACTCACGCTCCGCCAAAGGCTTCTAGCAAGAAGCGGAAGAGCTCTTGCGACAGCAACCACTCCGGCAACAATTGCGATGGGCACGCTGACAAGGAAAGAATCCCGTGATAGTAGATTTTGAGCGGTGCCGGCATTCTCCCCAAGGCGAATCTGACCAAACTTGCCATCCCACCTGGTATATGCATAGTATCCAATTGCACCCGCTACTGCGATGGGGGTCACGATGGCAAAGAACAAACCAACGCCGCCAATGCCATGCTTCTTTTCGTACTCTTCTTCCTTGCTGGGACAGGGCTTCGAAACGACATGGTCTAGATTCTTGCCACCCTCGCATGTCGTCTGGGGAATACGTCGATACCCAGTGGGCTCCCAGTATTCGATCAAGGTAGGGTCATTCCTGCAGACAGCCATTGCGTCGGGTTTGGGAAGTCCGGGAACAAGTGCACAACTGCCATCAGACTGGGGTTCATAATTATAGTCACTGTATCCGGTTAGTTCTGTTTCCAGAAGCCAATAATGGCAAGGAACACTGACCATTCGTAATCCGATCTAGTACACGTGCAATTGCTAACAATCCGGTGAACATGAGGTTCGCGCCAATCATTCCAACATTGGGCCGACTGGTTCTTGCGGTGGTATTGTTCCACATGGCCAAATAGGCAATTTTTCTCCTGGAAAGGATGCCTGGGTTCCCAAATAGAATAGTCTGCACTCTCGCCTTGATTCTCATCCAATTGACATGTTCGAGAGCGAAGGGCGCTGAAATCAATGTTGACCGTGAACAGCGTGCTTGACTTGTCTTGCGATTCTTTACCCCAGAGGAGGAAATTCTTCGAGGTGTCCGAAGGCACGGTTGAAATATCAACAATTTGCACTTCCGCATCTGAAAACACAAATTCATCCCAGCTGCCACCCTCGTCGAGACTATAGAAAAGAGACTTGGTTTGTCTGAACTCCGGGACGATGACAATCACTGAGCCTGAGTCTCCATATTCCCACATATACCTGCCTTTCTTCACGGGTCTCCAGGAAATGCCCCCATCACTGGTCATGAAGGTATCGACATCATCACCGCCAGTTAAATGATCGCCAACGTTACCTACTCCAAGCATAAGGCCTATTGCGGAACCAGAAGAGAACGTGTCACGTTCATCCCTGCGCTCGGTATAGCCATGGAGGTGGAGTGAACAATCCGCGGTGCCTTTCCCGGCCGAAACAGTACAGCCAAAGTTCTTGCCGTCGGCGTCTTTGGCTGGGGGAGGGAGCAGCATCCATTCTGCTCCATCATTGTGAGTGATCATCGTCCTGAGTTTCTTCTTCTCGGTATTCTTGGATAGCACATCCACGTTGCTAACGACATTGACAACTGCCACCCCTTCCAGTCCTTGCATCTTCTCGAAGTCGACAAAGCCTTCGTTGTTTCTATTCACGTCACTTAAGCTCAGGACATAGAATGTGCCATTGCTATTGCTCTTTATAAGGTGTCCGTACTCGGCGCCTTCCACGTTGCTTACAGTAACATGCAGGAAAATGGCATGAGTAGAGCTCTCAAGAACAGTATAGGCAGTCTGAACAGGCACTTGGATATTAGGAGGGAACTGTGCTTCCGCAAAGGTTCGCCCGTCAACACTGGCACTTGCCACCAAAGACTCTTTTGGGTGCTCCGAGTCTCGCGATGCCACCACGATAAACTCAGACATCGTGGCGTAGTTGATGACATCCTCGATGTGGACAGTTCTGTCGGAAAAGTAGTTGGTGGTTGATAGAAGCTGAAGCCGGTTGTTCTTGTTCTCATTCTCGTACTGCTCGCAGAAGATGAGATTCTCGCTCTCTGGGCGTCCTTCTCTGTATTCGAACTCGCATTTCTGAACATAACGGAGAAGCAGCTTCCATTTATCGCCGCGATTCTCACTGAACCAGGCATCAGAATGGCAATCACCAGAACTGCAATCCACGGCACCCGTCCAAATCAGCCAGTCTTTGTAGCGAGGATGAAACGAAAGTGGGGAGATGGCGCGCCCTTGAGTCGGTGGGGCTTCTGTTTTGAAAGGCTTAAAGGAGTGCCCGCGATCTATAGTCCAGAAGCCATTCGCTTTCTCGCTGAGAAAGAAGGCCGCATCACTGTTGTAAGGGTGGAGAATGACTCTCGTAATCTTCTCTCCTTCGAGGGCTCGCTCCCAATTCTTGCCGTGATCATGCGAAACATAAAGCTCATCGTCACGGGTAAGCATGAGAACAGTTTCATCGTCTCCAGAGCTGCTTGACTGGCGTTCCATATAGTAATAGGCAAAGCTTCCTGTATCAAAGTGTTTCTTGGTTGCCAAGATGCCACCTGCCGGAGCGTTATGCGTTTCGTTGCAGGGTCGTTCGATTTCCTTGTCCAAGTTCACGCCACCATCTCGAGCACAAGCATTGCCAGGGATGAGTCTCCAGCCAGACGGTCCGAGATATGTATCACTTGGCTTCTGGCATTTGCCTTCTGGAATCTTTGGTGATCCGGGAAGTAAACAGCCCTGGCCGCCCTTGCTGGGCTTGTATTCACACTCGAAGTCATCGGCGGTGCATTTGCATGGCTTGAAGATAGGCTGGGGATCTTTGAATTTTTCATCCACAAAGCAATCCGCATTGGCCTTTCGTCGCCTGAAAAACTGCTTCTGGCCCATAAGGCAATCAGGTTCCCCGTTTTCATCCAATCTTGCCACCCACTCTTCAAAATCAGTGGCGTCACATTTCCTCTCATGCAATCCGCTGAAATCGATAGAGACGATCCTGTGCCTTTCTTTATCCATAATGTCTTTGTTGGAGGTGCCAACAAGGATGAATTTTAGGCTCGTCGAATCCGGAGTTGTCGTGACCATCTCAGGGTAGATCTCATCTTCAAGTTCGACCGACTGCCATTCCTTGCCATGATCGATCGAGAACCGAATTGTTTTAGCTCGCTTTTCTCCATCGCCGATTGCCATTACAACAGCACCTTGGTCCCCGAATTCGTACTTGTGCGGACCTTCCAGTGCAAGGCGCCAAGTCACACCAGCATCATCTGAAATGTAAAGGTTGCCTTCAGCATAGTCACCCAGGTGAGAGCCGGTATTGCCAACACCCATTACCAGGCCCGGGGCGGGACTGGAGAATACACGGCCAATGTTCGCATAAGCAGTCACAGAATGGAGATGCAGTTCTTCATCTCCGACCTTCAGAGGGCCAAATGTCTTTCCATCATCAAAACTAATTTTACTTGCGATTTTCTTGTCCTTGGGTTGTCCGACCTCTGTGGGATTCTTCACGATGTTCACTAGCACAACACCCTGTATATTGGCGATTTTCTCAAAGTCAACCGTGCCACCTGGGTCACGGTTCGTATGCTCAATGTTGCGGGTAAAGTAGGTGCCTTGTGAATTGGATGTAAAAAGAACGCCCACGCCATGCTTGGGATCGGTCAAAACATCCACCTGAAGGCTATAATTCGTGCTTTCTAACATAGTATAGGCATCTTCTTTGATGCGATGACCGTCGAACTCTGCTCGATGCCAAACTTTACTATCGACAGTCGTGTACAAGGCGAGTTCCTCGGTTCCTTTAGATTTGACGGCCGCGACAATAAACTTCTTCACTGCTGCGGTGCTGATGACACCCGAGACTGGCCGACCTCCCTGTAGCTTAACCTCCGTACCCTCGATATCACTGCCGAAGTAGTCGTCCGAGTATATAAGCCTATTAGCGTGTGAGAAGGGCACTTTCAGCCCTGGCACGACACAGATCGATCGGTCCTCGATCTCCTCTGATATATCCAAGTGTTCGGCAAACTGGGGATGTCCCATTGCCCAGGCACATCCACCGATACTTTCCCGAAGGGGCTTGACAGAAGCGAAGTCATCTGTGGTATAGTAGGACTTCACTATGCAAAACAGCCCGGCACACTCTTCAGTTTGGAATATGACCTTGCTTGAGTCTCGGCCATGGAATACCAGAGGATAATGACCCACGGCGGCGCTCCCTTCGGCTTCGAACGAGGTCCAAGTTCTGGCCCGATCAGTTGTGACCCAATGGCGTTTTCCTCGGCTTAACGCGTAGGCCTTGTTCTTATCGAATGGATGCTGTCGAATGAAAAGGTTGCCTTCCATTCTACCATCGTCACCTTTTACCACTTCCCAATTTTCGCCGCCATCAACGGTCTGGTACAAATCGCCTTCTACCGTATTAAGTAGGGCGGTTTCAGAGTCCTCGAAGTAGAATAAGGATGCAGGTTGATGGCCAATTTTGGTCGAAGTGATCTTCGGTTTATTTGACTTTTCCGTAGCGACAGGCTGCGTTAGGATTGCTAGTCCAAGGCAGCCCAGCCAGAGCCACTGTAAGATCATGGTCGTGGGCTATTCAACATTTGAAGCGATGGAGTTCTTGACGGTCGGGGGGGGATTACGATTGAGTCAGGGCGTGAAGAATTCCGAAGGGATCAGGCTGCCATGTGACCTTATCGATGACAATAAAGGTTGTGTTGTAAGAGATGGGAAAGATTTGCGGTAAGAAAGCTTGAGCTTGAGTGTTGATTATATATGCAGTGGCCTAGAGTTACCAACACTCTCACCAGCTGCGTGGCCTCATAGCTTACGGTCACGTGCTGCTATGACGCTGGTATCTAAGCTGGGCCGTTTTGACATGTTCGACATTCTCCCTCCTAGATACCTACATACCTACTACCCGATTTCTACGTCTAGTGCACAACAAGTGGGGGGGTTTGATTTTATTATTGGTTTGCTGCGTTTGCCATTAATAGATGGTTATGATAAGAAGGCCAGTATCAGTTAGCTATGTACTTCTGTCGTCGCAGGGTTTGCCACATTCTCTTCAACAAACTCCGCTCATTCACCTCCGAGTCCCATATCGGATCAAACTTGTCTGGCAACAGTTCAGTCGATTTCGAAGTAGCTAGGTCCGTACGCAGATCAGGCCGTGTCAGTGTCATTTTCAATGTCATCTCACGGTTACCAGAATATCTCCGAGAATTGGGCTTTGAGCTTGACAGCCATTGATATCGCTTGTCTTTCAAGTGCAAGGCTTTCCGTTGACTTTGAGGATGCCATGTATCCTTAGACACTTGGAGCGTGCTCGGTTCTTTCCGGGGCTCTCCACCGGTAAATGCCTGGTCCTCTTCTGGAAATGCTCCAACGGGGGAGTCCCTTATTTTCGGTTGCCTGAATTCCCTCCCTAGATGAACCAACCCTTTCAATGTTGGGAATCCAAATTCAACAGCTTCGTCGAACTTTTGCGGGGATGCTAGATAGACTCGCAACTTCAGACGGGCCTCTGGGTCCCGGTAATATTGCGCCGGCGGATCAATGCTCGAGTCAGAAGAACAAGACGCATGGTGAAATTGACTTCGAGATGGATATGTTTCGGTGTTGTGAGTTAATATTGTTATATTGGCCTTGGATGCCGTGGAGGAGTGGCCGGCGTGGTGCATGGCCGACAATGGCCTGAAGCTTGGGTCGGCTGGATAAAATGATTGGATTCTTGGGGGAAACAAGTTCCTTTCCAACGGTAAACTTGACGGCGAATCCACGACGTGTGCGTGATATTCGTCTAAAGTCAAATCGAGATCTTCCTCATCAAGCCTCTCGAAACCTGTGTAGAGAGTATCTTCCATGCCGTTATGCGGATCAACGCCTGAGATCCCGAAACAACGATTTGACGGCTGTGGAATCGAAGCTGTATCAGCCGACTCTGGCATTCGCCGCCTCGTTTCAAACCGGAAGAAAGCTTCGTCAGCAGCGTCAAGAACCTCGTTCATACAACAGAGCTTGTGAAGCCGAATCCGCTCTTCATTCGAAAAGCAGCTTTGTTGGATCTTAGGGGGAAGTGAGTGGAAGCATTGCCAGTCCGTACAAGCCGCAACGAAGGCCCCTTTTGGAATCAGTACTGGACGAGGCTTTTGTGTGTTGACTGGGTAGAGCGCCCTTTTTAAACCAGCCTTTTTACAGATGGGCTCAACCGCAGTTGCTGGACATGGCCGGTTCCAGGGAAACCGGGGTTGCTGGTAGGGCACCTTGCCGAGCTTAGATTGATGATCCAAGTCATGGCAGCGATCATCGCAAGCGAGACGCAAGTATTCAGCGTTCGAGAAAAACTGAGTAAATCGGAGACGAAATTAGCGATCACTGGAGCCATTTCCTAAAAACAAAGCCCAACCTGCCGCCATGAGTGATAGTTCATAGATCGGTTCCAGTAGCGCCGGCAATAGCGGGTTCCACTAGTCTTTTCAAACCACTCACGGACCCAAGATCAGGAAGGAGTGGTGGTGGCAGGAGAGCCCAAATTCCGCAGGTACACTTACTTTGCGACGGGCTGCTGAGGGTAAGGACTCGATGGGGAAACTCATCGTTGACGTCTTTCCCCAACGGTATCGATCAGTGAAGTTGCAAACAAGACGGCTTTCTTGGAGATCAGATGGAGCAAATGCCGGCACCATCTGCAGGACTTGCTAACTTAAAGAACAGCAGAGAAGGAGAGGATGGTGTATGGTAAGCATGCCAACCACAGCCATTACGGGATGAGGGCCAGGAGAGCAAAGGGCCTTAATATGGCGTCTCCAGGCGCAGCTGGCACTATGGGACTCATCCCCTGTTCTGAGAACCTCCAATACAATGCCGGAGAAGATGAGGAGGCGGAGTGGCGCTCTCCACTTCGGGCTTTCCTTGTGTGATTCAGGATGCAGGAACACATCGTTGGTTGGCCCGTCACTTGAGTGGGATAGATTCGATAGCCTCGTTGTGGGCCAATGGTTGTTTGCCAGAGAGACTGACAGCTCATCGTCTAGCCGCCGGCCCAGGTACTTCAGGAGGGTTCGTCATCGAATCAGACTAGTTCGTTGGATCTAACTGCCTAATCTACAGCATGTTGAGCACGTTCTGCATGGCCGGCGTGTTGGAATCCTCGCGGCGCGAGACGTATGCACGGACCTCGTGCCCGCCGAGACCCTCGCGGCTTCCCCCGCCGTCGCTTCCCCCGCGCACTTTTTCGCGCAGCGCTTCGGACCCGACGACAAACAGACTGCCCACCTCCAGCAAAACGTCCAGGGCCCCGCCGGGGGTCTTGAGCTGCTCGTCGATGTCCCAGGACTTCAAGAGGTCGTTGTACTGCGTCATATCCTTGGTCACGAGAAGACCCCCCGGCCCGTTGACGGAAAAGCGTTTGAAATGTTCCAGGAGGAGGCTGCGAACCCCTAGCGCTATCTCAGTAAGCAGCTGGCGCAGGTTGCTGCCACTGGATGGTAGTGACTGCACGGTGGCGTGATGCACACGAGCCAGGAAGCCACAGATCGAAGCGCATGTCTGAAGTTCAAGGGCATTCTTGGATCAGCTCACCAAATCATTGCACTGTAACAGGGAACGTACCGGAGTCTGTAGTTTTTCTAGCCATGCAGCATTATCCCCTTCCTTTGGGCGAAAGTCATTTTTCTTTTGGCCGGACAGGAGTTTGTTTATCCAGGCCAAGGTTGCGTCGATGGCCTTTTGCTCGATCATGTTGACTTTCTCCTCGATGCGCACCGTCAACCAGTTTGTTTTCTTCTCCATTTCCCTGCGCACAGTGATGCTTCCGGCCGCGAGCGGAATGAGTAAGGTGTTTACACACATTATCATCAAGTTGGAAATGCCGATGGCGTTTTTAACCGCCGAAAGATAGACGAAATCGGGTTCTGCCTTCCCTGATTCTTGGGACGTCGCAGTTTCCAAGGTAGCGTCGAGACAGACCTCGATATATCCTTCGCCCATCATGGAAAGAAGGAGATTTAGCAGCGCTAGCATGTCCTTGGGCGTTTCACTTGTAACACTCAACTCCAGACCCCTGCCGACTCCTTCAGCAAGCCATTTGAGCATGCGCTTAGCGTAAGCTATGCTGGGAAGACCGTCATCCTCGACTAGTTTGACATCGGTGGTTTTCGTGGCATCGCTGGACTCCCTGAGCCCTGCCACCTGAAGAAGCATTTTCCGGTGCGTCGGGGAGAATTCAGAAGATTCAAGGCGATTAATATAAGTGTCCCGAGCGGAAGATAGAAGTTCTGTGCCGGACTTAGAAAGGGAGGCCATGAAAGTTGTCGCTGCCTTTCTCCTACGGGCGTGGAAAGTGGTAAATCTGAAGAGTAGAGATGTATAGAGCTCTTCCAGAGTCCTTTTCTCCCTTTCGATGTAGGAGGATCCAACGAAATACGGCACAAACAAATCTTCTAGTTGTTGGTCAAGAACCAAGGCCGTCTGGGCGGAAATGGGATCAGGGGATTCAGTTAAACCATGAGATTTCAGGTCATCGACAAGAGCACTGATATAGCTGCGAGAACTCTGAAGGGACCTCAAGAAGGCAAGAGGCGAAATATCATTCGCCCGCTCTAAAACCATCTCGAGTCTTTGCTGGATAGACTGTTGGAAAACCCGTTGCAAAAACTTGCCGAGAACCTGCTCGTAGTAAGGGAAAGCTCGTTTTATGATAGCAGATTCTTCCTGCACCACAACCTTGACCTCATCCACTAATGACTGGAGGCTAGGTTCCACCTTTAGAAGTTCAGCATCAGGGTCTGCCAATTTCTCCCAGGATTCCGGATCACCTGCCACTTCCTCCGTGACAAGCTGGCTGCGATCAATGAAAAACTGATGCTGGTTGACGAATAATGCGATGACACTGGCGCCGCCATTGAAATCTTGGAGCACCGTCGCACAATCCCTCATGCCTTCAAAATTTGCCTTGCGATAAAAATCGTCGAACTGTTTCAGAAGGTCCTTCTCCAAGGTCTCCGAGAATTTTTCAATAATCTCCCTCGTGTTGCGTCTAACACTGTCGATCTCGTCAGTTGAACTCTGCTCTTCGGTTTCGTTTCCATGTGCTTTGCTGCTTTTCCCTCCAGATTCATCCCAACTAAGAGGATCAAGTCGTTGACTGATTCTCAGTAACTGGCGTGCAATCTGTGCCGAGCGCACCTTGGCCTCGCCAGTCCCAGATCGCCTCAGGTTCTCCAGTAGTGTTATTTCTCCCCTGTTACTGACACCCTCCCAGCACTGGAGTAGGAAGTATGCATCTAGTGCTCGACGTCTTTGCCTATCAAGCTCTTCTAACCGTCGCCCCGTTTCCACGGCCATATTTCCGGTGGCCCCGGCATGGTCCGCACTCGCGGCCTGTATCCCTGCACCATTGAGCGACGTGTCCAACTGCTGAAAAGACCCGATCGTCTGTTTCAGTTTCCTTCCCAGGGTGTTTAGATTTTGCGAGTGTTGCGCCTCTGCCCGGCGCACTGCAGCGGATAGCTCATTCTCTCTGATTTCAAGGTCGCCGGATAACTCGCCAAGCCGTTGCTGGGCGTGCTCGAAGGTACGGATGAGTGGTTTGGGGTCGAACAACTGAGTTCCACTGCTAGGCCCGATGGTGGATCGGCGGTTTGATGCTGTGGTATCGGAAAGCGTCTCGATGAATTCCTTGACAATGAAGTCACGATTCGAGAAGTCCTCCAACGTGAAGCTGGGGCCCTTGGGGAAGACGGACCGGGATGCGGAGGTAGCTTGAGAAGTCATGGACATCGTGTCCGGCATCCTTGCAATCGATGGCTGCCGCCTTTGGTCTTCATGGAGATAAGAAGTAGACAACTGGATTATAGCAGCTTCGTAAGGGGGGTCTCACATGCGTTGCAATTGCGGGATTGGAAGGAAGCTGATTACGCATACGGTAAGGTGGGCCAGAGAGGGAAACGCGTTCGAATTTATCCACCGAATTACAAAGTTCGTCGGTTACTCGTGTTGTTCATGAACTCACGGGTCCACAATAAATCTGTCTGCTACAATCTAGATTGCGTCTCTTGTATAGGAACATTAGCTGAGGGTTCACCGAAATAGGTACTCGTCGTTATCGAGGGCATTCAGAAGAAGCATACATACATGTACAGTACCTGTACCTTACCATACGTGTCCACCCGACCCGGTGTCTTACCTAGGTAGGTATGTATGTAGTACAGTACCTGTGGTATATGGGTAATAGGTAGATACATTATCTGTATTATACCAGCCACCCAGGCAACTCGTCAAGCTTCCGACACACCACAATTGTTTGCTTGTCGCGGTTAAACACTATGGTTTCACAACGCGATAGGGATCTTTTCAGAGATGATATTCGCGCTCGAGGAACAAGGCTCAGTGCCGCTGAGCGCGAGAGCCTTCTTAAACCTTACTTACCAGAACCCTCGGATCTACAACGTCGACCACCTCAACGGCAAAAGAAGGCAGCAGCCCGAAAAACCCCTATCCGCACATTCCTCAAATCTCAAATACACCATCTAGTCTACTCCATCATTCATATTGTTTTCGGAATCGCTGTGCGTTTGATTCAAGTCTACCATGCAGTCTTGGGCCGCATCTTTGCTGTGGTATATCACCACCACCGCACGCCTGAGTTGATCCGGAAGGATGTGAAAAATTTGGACCGACTGCCGGAGCATTTAAGCGTGATATTGTCGCTGCGAGCTGGAGATGATGCTCTTGCCCTATTGATGGATGAAGTAGCGGAGTTGGCTGCTTGGAGTGTCAGTGCCGGTATTCCTGTGCTGAGTGTCTACGAGAAGAGCGGTACGTTGAATCCAAGTTAAATAAGCGAAGGCAGTTCAAGGCCTCACCGAGACAAGTACGTCTAACAACTATGCAGGCATTCTAAAATCCTGCATTCCCACCTTGTACCAGGCCATCCTAGCCAAGCTATCCTCATACTACGGTTCCCCCTCGCAGCAACCAACATTGCGGCTCTTTGCTCCTCATCACCCCATGTATGAGGATGACACGTCTACCCCCAAGTATAATACGGATTCACTCACGATACTGTTGCTTTCTGCTACCGACGGCCGAGAGACCTTTGTGGACCTTACTAAAACCCTGGCTGAAATGTCCCAGAACGGCAAATTATCCCCTGAGGACATCACCATTGAACTGGTCGACGCAGAGATTAGTGAAATTACTACACAGCCATCTCAGGTTACAGCCTTGAATTCAAGAGAGAGCAGGAGGGTTCCCAATTCTGTTCCCGTGAAGCCTGAGCCAGATCTACTCCTAGTATTTGGCCCTTTCTTGAAACTGGACGGCTACCCGCCCTGGCATATTCGTCTCACGGAAATGTTTTGTACTGGGGACAATTTCAGCAGCGTAACTGGCTCTGGCGAAGCCGTCGAGTATCAAAGCTTCTGTCGGGGTCTCTGGCATTATGCAGGAGCACAAATGCGCTTTGGGCGGTGATAAATGCTTATATTTAATACATCTAGTACGAAATCAGTTTCATCAGCTTTATCGCCCTTGGCTATTAGCGCCTTTGTCAAGGGGTATAACAGAGCCATCTGACCAGGGTGAGAGGGAACGGGAACCAATATGGGTCATTGTCTTTGCTTATAGTCTACCGTAGTCATGGATGGAAATGACACTCTACTACTCAGGTGTTTTGTTTCATATGCCTCTACTTAAGAATGGCGGGTGGGCACACTCCTGCAGTTGGCGTTGATTTATAGCATTGGGCATAAACTATATGTAGAGTTTATCTCCACTATTCTATGATGTAATAGTAGACGAGTAGAACAGCACTTTGGCCTAAAAAGCATTAATCCCGAGACTTTTCAAAGCAGCAATACCCAGTTACGTCACCTAGAGGGATAAGAAAATGTATAGTTTATCATTTACCGTATCTGAGACCAGCACACCTATGTGAGACCAGCACTTTCGGTGTCCGAAAACAAGCCTCGTACACAGTCCAGGCATTTCACCACCTCTATTCCTGTTTCAGTCACATTTTCTACTGCACAGCGGGAGCAAATTTTCCTGGGTTGGCGGAAACATAGCTTTTCACCCGCGTTATCTTCAAGCAAATGAGACTCCCCGAATAAGTAACCTGAACCAGTGCAATCAACCGCTTCACACTGGCGAAGACAAATATAACAACTTCGTTGACTGCATATACTACACTCTGTATATGCTTCAATTAATTCCCTAGTTGTAGGTCTTCGGTAACAGATATGACAAGGTCGTAATAAGGACGCAGGTGTGCATGGGCCTTGCTGACACGAGTTGGGACTTGTAAACGTAGCTTTTGGCGGGATGGGAGGGGATTTTGAGATGGTTGGAAGACAGATCTGGGCAGTCGAGGAATCTGCTTGAGTCACATGGGCTGGCAGCGAGCGACTGAATAGGTCTGACACAGGTTGTGTTTGTTGTGGGCAGCAGTAGAATTGTTGGGGAACGCGTCGTTTTCGTGGAAACCACGGACAGGTTGAGAGCCCCTTCAATGATTCTGAACGACCTCGACAGTAAGTAGGATCTAAGCCATGCACGGGCAGTTGAGCGGGTTGGTCGCTGTAAAGATTTTAAAATGAATTAGCCATTCGAATTCCTGCATTCATAACAGCATACTGTTCTCCAAATACCAGAATAAAAGGTGCCAAAAGAAAAAGCAGATGATTTTAGTTAACTTACAAAGCAGTGGTTGGGAATATTATGTCAGGCTGGAAGAAATTTCTTTTTCGCTTCCTCGAGCATAGGTGGAAGCTAGAAGAGCAATTGTTCTCGGACATGGTCATGAATTAGCATGGAATTGCAAGGGGATCATCCAGGAGACCCAGAGTATATTCGGGGAGGTTAGTAGGGGAAAGGACTCCGTAGAAGGCGGTAAGGTAGAGGAAGTATTTGGGGTAAGTACTGTATCTTACCTAGGCACTACTGTACATAACCTATGTATGTAAGGTATGTGTGTATGTACATACGTACCGGCACACCTCTTGTCTTGGCAATTAACCACCTACGGGGTTAGTTTATATTAAGACGAGTGGGCTGCGCTAATCAGGAGTTGCTCATCCCCTTGTGCCACCACCTGCTCCATATCCAAGTGCCCAGCAAAGTACATAATTTCCCATCCTCTTATATCTACTGTCATGTGTGAATGTACAGTATACTTACACATACATGCGCATACACCCGATTATCGAATGCTCTTGGCCAGATTGATGATCCTTGTCTAATTTCAACCTTTCTGCAGCTGTTGCATGCATCTTAAAGCCCTTACTCACCTGCGCCGGCCGAGCTGGGAAGATCTGCGAGCACATCGATGCCCGCATAGAAAGGGCTTAAACCCTCAAAATGGACAACATTTCTGAAATTGTCGAAAGACTTGGCAGTGACGAAGATGCCGTCCGGAAGATGGCCGTCTTTAAATTGCAGAGCCTTATCGGGGATCCTTCTTTTGCAGACGTCTTCATCATGGAGGGTGGACTGACTAAATTGCGTTTACTCACTCTACATAGCAGCGGAAACACACTGGCGTATAGTTTGACCAGCTTGGCCAGACTGCTTGAGGTGGATAAAGGATGGGATTTCATAGATCAGGAGGTTGTTGACAGGGTAAGCACTCCAACATAAATACAAGACGAACGTTTAATCCACGTTACACATATCAACGTATGTGCTTACAAAATACTCTTGGTCTCTTTTAGATCGTCGAGCTTATCGTAACTCATCCCCTCGTTAATATCCTGCGTGGCGCAATGTCTATACTGGTTTCGATTGTATCACACCCCCATACTGGAGGCCGCGTGTCACAAAGTGGTACTTTCGGCTTTCACGCCCTGAACCCTGCCATCGCCGCTTATCCGCAATTTTTGGAAATGCTTGTCAGTCGGTTATCGTCGGCGGACCATGCCCTTTGCGCCAATGCGCTTCAATTAATAAATTCACTTATGCGCGAATCCATCACAAATGACGTGGAATCGCAATGGCCGAAATTCATACAAAAACTACAAGATCTAGGTGTAATCAAGGCCGTTTATGCACTCATGCAAGGCACTACCTTACAAGATCACGCACACCCTCTGATAGAGTTCCAGTCTCTTACAAAAGTGCTTCTGAGAAAGTGGCGAGATATTCCACTGGATATGGAAAATGCAGAACACAGGAGGGCGTTGAAAGGGATACACTTGGCTAGTCAACCAGAAAGGAGTCCGGAGAAAGGAACTGATGGTGTAGCCGAGGTACGGCGGTCCAAGAAGCACAACACGGACAAATGGAGGCGGCTTGGGTTTGAATCAGAAAGCCCGGTCATGCAGTTCGAAAAAACGGGCTTCTTAGGAATGATGGACCTTGCCGATTACATTAGAAGCCACCAAGATGAATTTCAAAAGATGCTCCTAGAACAGTCGACAAGGCCTATTCAAGAACGGTGTCCGATTGCTCGGGCTTCTCTATCTGTCACCTCAATCTTGTACGAGCATTTTGAAGTGGACAAATCGGACATGGAGGATGCGAAAAGCTATCTTATCCTGGAGTCTCGCTCAAACCTCGACAAGTTATTCAACCCTCTGTTGTTGCATTGGACTCGGCTCCATGTTGCCGGAATACATGCATTTTTCCGTTTGTGGAAAGCTACTGGAGCGGAACTCGAAGACTATGACAAGATCGTTGAGCTTGTTCGCATTCTTGTCGAATCTGCTGTCGGCGGGGCGTCTCGAACGAAAGACGTGCAAGATGTGGAAGAGGAACTCGCAGATTTCGATTATAATCGTCTCCGTGAGCTGCAGATGGAATTATTGGAGCTCACTTACGAAGACGTCTGGGGCCAGCATCTACGCCAGGTGCGAGAAGAATTACACAATGAGGTTCTACAATTTGTCAAGGAACAAAGGATTCGGTGTCTGTTACAAGGCAGCTGGTTCCCAAACGAAGGAGCTTCCAAGTCGGACTTAAATATGCCGAAGGGCCTCTCATGGAAATTCGTTCAGCTCTCCCACAACAGGCGGTTCTTGCATTTTGGTGATTTCGACTCTAGAGGGAATAGCAATCCAGAGCTTGACACTCTGCCAAAGAAAAGTAAGACACATCAAATTCTGCGGTAGCCTCGTTCGTTTACTAATCACCAGTTCATCTTTGCCGTTAGTCGATCTGTCAGTTGTATCCTCGGTGGTTTCCAATGTTTCAGCGCCATCCAATGAATCGTCATCTTCAACCATAAAGAGCATGCTGAAGCATCCGTCTACAAAAATCACCATCCATGGACATACGCACCCTCATCTGATGACGAGCGAATCTAGGAAGACAAGCGGCCACGATCGTTCCATGAGCAGAACAACGCAGGGCGAGACGGTGTTACTAGACCTTTGTCCTCAGTCGCCTAGTATTGCATCTGAGTGGCTCGACGGCCTGCTGATGCTTCTTAGCCAACAACCTATCACATCTGAGACCGGCAACTTGGTGAAATCCGTGAGTGATTATGGATTGAGAATACGTTTGTTGAATATTAAGTTCGACGACGCCGTCTTTGCAGGCGAAGCTCCCAGTGTTCCATCCCGTGAAGGCTTAGATGATGACTATTATTATGACCTGTTTGGAGGCAGCTAGTTGTACCCACGCGCTTGTCAAGTGCCATCCACAGGGTTATGCCGTATATAGTATACTGAATATTTATACCTCATAACTCATAAGACTCTAGGCATATTCCCCGGATAGACTCCCAGTTCATTGTCTCAGTACCACGTATTGAGGCTTGACGTTCGTATATAACTATCCCTTATCAAAGCAGTTCAATGACTTGATGAAGTGAAAAGAGGTGTAAATGGCCTAGGTACTAAGTCTGTACCTATAGGTACCTAGGCGGTAGGTCTTCTATCGACGGGAGGATTAAGTAGGTAGGTACTCTGTATAAGTACTTTGTAAGTACCGGTGGGTACTAGGTATCATACTGTACTGTACTGTATCTTATCTGCCATATAGATAAGGTAAGATTACCTGGGTACCTCTCCGGGCAGTCTCCACCAACCTCTCACCAACTGCCTACCTACCTACCTGCCGCAACCCTTGAGGACGACGCCTTGCTATCTTGATATCTTCGACAATGCGAGCGGGGCTTTCTGATCGTTTCTCTCACTGATCATGGCCGACCGTCCGACAAAACGGCAGCGCACACTAACAGGCTATTCAGCAGGTACCACCAATAAAGCCCAAGTTAAGACCAGCTTGAGTGTCTCTTCGGAAACGAAGCACGATCATGCTCCCTGGCATTCGAATTCATCTTCTTCGGTTCGAATCGGACATAGCCCAGCAGATTTTAGCGAGGAATCCTCTGCTTCTTGTATCCAATGGCCAGCTGATAAAGGGGGAGCGCAAGCACTCTCTACAACTAATCAATCACATCGCAGGCCCGAGTATACCTCAATGCTAGCCACTTCTGCAGACCAATCTTCTCGGATGCATGATACAACCACAGCTACGACGAATGAGGCTGTTGAGGAGGATATAATTGATGATTATGACTCTTGCGACGAGTTATTCACTAAACATTTTTCTGTTCAAAATCTCGCAAACAAGAGCCTTAAGCCGAAGCCACATCGCAATGAAACCTCGAATACCACGATGAGCAGAAGCAGAAGCGGTCCAGAAAGGCCCATGGCTCTCCCTAAACGTTTTGTTTTGCCGGCTGGGCCTGATGATGGAGAAAATATTCCTCGTTTCGATAGCCGAGATGGCAGCATACCTTGGGCGCAGCGATATCGGCCGCTCAATCTAGATGAACTAGCTGTCCATAAGAAAAAGGTGTCCGATGTGCGACGTTGGCTCGAAGCTTCTTTTATGGCTGTCGATGAAAGCGTATGTCTCTATAACTGTTCCAATTATCTGTCTCGAACTTTGCCGATACTCCTCACATTGCACTGTAATATCCTTACTGATGAAACAAGAGACTACTCGTTCTTCGAGGCCCTGCAGGCAGCGGTAAAACTTCCACGGTATCATTACTGTCAAAGGAATTGAATTTTGATATTCTAGAATGGAAGAATCCCCTAGTCTCTCAACTTTCCTCGAGGGAGTCCGTATCGACTTCCTCCCGATTCGATGAATTTCTTGAGCGTTGTCATGATTTCAAAAAGCTCGATTTAAATGATGAAAGAGGAGCTCAGGCTGGATCAGGCACTGATCCCGGCCTTCGTCCACGACGCATTGTTCTCATTGAGGAATTCCCCACCTTTTCGAAAGCATGGTCTTCCTCTCTCGCTGCTTTCAGGTTTTCACTGTACCGTTATCTTGCTATGGCAAAATCATCAACGCCAAAAGCTTATTGCCGAGGTGCAGAATCTGACGGGGTGCCTCCAATTGTGGTTATTGTGTCAGAAGCGCTTCTGAATTTCTCGCCTGAGACTCTCACGGTCAATCGCTTGCTCGGACCCGAAATTTGTAACCATCCCCACACGAAGATTATCGAATTCAACAGCATTGCCCCTACAATTATGTACAAGGCTCTTAAAGATGTCTTGCAGAAACATTCTCGTCACTCCAGAAAGCCTCGGTTTCCGAAGGCTGCTATGCTGCACAATGTTTCCAAGATCGGGGACATCAGAAGTGCTATCTCTTCCTTGGAGTTTCTTTGTCGGGGGACTGAGCATATCGGGAAACCAACCAAGAGACCAAAGAAACCGCAGGACTCCGAGGCACTGACGCCTACTGAAAAAGAAACCCTGAAATTGGTTACCCATAGAGAAGCCAGCCTAGGGATATTTCACGCCGTTGGAAAGATCATATATAACAAACGAGAGGACAAGAATATTACGGCAGACGCCGAAACCCTTACTCTAACTCCAACTCCCGATCATCTCATCCACCATAACCGGCTCAATGTGCCTCAAGTCTCTGTTAATGAGCTTGCCGATGCAACGGGCACCGATATTCCAACTTTCATATACGCCCTCCATGAAAACTATGTTCCATCTTGTAACGGCCCCTCTTTTACGGATAGTCTTGATGGGTGTATAAACGCATTATCCGATAGTGATGCTTTGTGCTTTAACCATGACTACGTTCATAAGTCATGGGCAGGTGCCAGGGCTGCTTTTAATAGTGCCAATGCCAGTATTGATGTGATGCGACAGCAAGATATCAGTTATCAAGTTGCTACACGGGGCCTTTTATTTGCTCTCCCTTACCCCGTGAAGCGACAAATAAAGGCTGATGGACGAGCAAGCGAGGCGCACAGATTGTCTTTTCCGACAGCATTCCGCTTATCATATGACGCCGAGGAACTGGACAGTCTTGCAAATTTGTGGCAGAAAAGGGTGCTTTATCAGTCCGAGTCAAAACCATGTTTCCTAGAAGATCACCATTCTCCTTCCGTCCTGAGAAAGCTTACGAATGATACCGACGGTAGAACCGCTGGAGATTGCAACTGCTTGCACCCGCCGATCGTGACCATGATGTCACGTAGAGATATGTTACTGTACCAGCTGCCATACATGCTCAGAATGCCTCGGAACAGGAGCTATTTTCCTGAACTTAGGAAGCTTGTGGAATTCGCCGGAATATACTCGGAGCGTCAGGATCAAGTCGATTTCCTGACTCATCGTCATTCCGGTGCTGCTCCTCGCTCGTTAGACGGGGTTTCATCAATGCTAGATACCCAGGATCTTACTTCAAGCAAAGAGTGTAGCAGCCTTCAGCTTCCACTGCCCCCAGACCAGGAAGCGGAAGGAAGCCTTCTATTGAGTGACGATGACATAGTTGATTATTAGTATTCACCTTGTTCACTTAATAATGTACATGATAAACGCTCTTACGGACACGATTCCTCTGTTTGGCTCGAAGGCAAACTATGGCCTTGCAGTGGGTTTGAATAGAAGCTGTGTTAAATAGACCGATTTCCAGTTGACAAGATAATCGGACACAACTGCTTCCTACTCTGTTGGTGGTATTTACTAGGTTACCTAGGTAATGTACCTAGTACCTCTATGTACAGTATGTACGGTATGTACAGTACAATATGTATCTTACATACATGTAAGTATGGCTCTTGTAAGGAAGATAACGCCGCTCAGTAATCTGCTGCCAGGTCTGGATGCACATACGTACCCGCCGTGAGATTCAACCCCACTCCTATTCTGTCCACTCCTCCTACTCTCTCTTGTGTGTGTGCATCTTAGAGCTCGTCGAAATCCAGAATTTTTCACAGAGAGCTACTCTCTGTGCATTCAAAAATTCTGCATCTTTCTTTCCCGGGCTTATTAGCCACCGAAATACAATGTCCGAGAACGATCACATCTCACAGAGACAAACAGTTAATACTTCAAAAGGGGGAGCTGGCAAGAAGAATTCCTTCTTTACCAATGGCCTAGCTGCAGAAGGCTCATTCGATAAGGCCGGAGATTCAGTGATCAACAATGAGGAGCGCAGAGAGGCAAAGTCAGATTTGTGCAGTTTTTGGGGCGCTGTGACACTGGTGAACTTCTCTGAATGGACCAATGTAGTTCTTATGGTCTCATTGATATTTGGCGGGTGCTGTGCTAATGTGAGTTCCATTTGATTGTATACGAAGGTACCCAATACTATTGTGCTAACGAGACAACTCAGGTATTTGCCCTGGAAGCCATTATCAAGTAAGTGTATACTCATCACACTTTGCTTCTAATTCACTGATTTGTTTCTAGAGATCAACCTTCGTCGGGTATATATGCTCTCAGATCCCTTCCGATTTGTTTCTATCTTGATGGTTGACTTCTTTTGTCCAAAGGTTCACTGATAACTTGTGCTCAGTTTATACTGACTGCATTATTTACCTGGCCTAGCTTTATCTCTCTGTCTGCTGGGTATCGGTCCTTATTCCTTGGCCCGAGAGCTATTCCTTTGCGGTCATGGTGTATATATACAGCCTTCTTCGTGACCGTCAACCTTCTCAACAACTGGGCCTTTGCTTACAAGATTTCTGTTCCATTACACATAATCCTCAGATCTGGCGGGCCGGTTGCATCTATGATTGTTGGCTATCTCTTCAACTCCAAAAGATATTCATGGGGCCAAATTATAGCAGTGGTCATGCTTACTCTGGGTGTTGTTACTGCAGCTTTGACAGATGCTCATGTTAAAGGCCAGCCCCTTGAAATCGGCGGCGAAGGCAATGATATCAAATTTACTAACGCCTTCGCCGGTTTTACTATACTGGCCCTTGCAATGATTCTCTCTGCTTTCCAAGGGATTTATGCAGATCGTTTGTATGAAAAATACGGCAGGAACCATTGGAAAGAGGCTCTGTTTTACTCGCACACGCTTTCTTTACCACTCTTCATACCAACGTATGCGCATCTCCTAGCTCAATGGGATGCCCTTTTATCATCGCCTCCTTTGCTTTCCAAAGTGGCCACGCTGATGGCTGAGGATGACCTTTCGAACTCCACCTTGCACAAAGCTGGAGATTTGGCCTCCACAGCCTTCCCTTTCGCAGCCAGCGCAGGCCAATTTCTAGGAGCTGTTCGAGACTCCCACCTAGCTCCTCTTTTGGCTTTAGTGCCAATGAGGATGTTCTACCTTCTGGTGAATGCATTGACACAATATCTCTGTATTCGTGGCGTACATTATCTCTCGGCGAAGTCGTCGTCTTTGACTGTGACTATTGTACTGAACATTCGAAAACTGCTCTCGCTTGTATTGTCTATTTATCTGTTCGGCAATGATCTTGCGCTGGGCGTGCTAGTTGGTGGATTCCTTGTGTTCTCAGGGGGTGCATTATATGGATTGGAAAGTGCGCGGATGAGGAGAAGTATCAAACGGGAATAGTTAATACTGCTCATGAAGCTCAGGCTCAGCAAAAAAAAAAACCCCCCTTCTTGGGAATCCATATCCGCTTCGAGAAATCGTCATTTTCTCTCTGCTCAAGCCCATTAACGAGAAGACCAATTGTGAGAATTGTCGCGGTTTCCGCGAGCTTGTACAGCAAGAAAAAGATCACGGACTCATCGGGGCCCGGGCAGATAGCAACTGCTTTAAAAAAAAAAAAAAAAAATAGGCCTTACAGCAGGTCTCCAATGGGCGTTGTGGTACCGATGATATCCTTAACAGACATATGTATTGTGATATAGTTACAGCGGTTGCCTGGTGTCCATAAAAATAGTGAGAGCTTTAATGAGGCACCATAGTGACCTTGTCTTGAGGGCTCGCACATTACAAGACTTCACCAACTATTCTGGCGGCCTCCTTATAGGTGTCCAAAAGCTTTTCGCACTTCTCCCTTTCTGCTTTGATACCGTCGTCCTCGTAAAGCAATTCTCCGAACAAATCTTCCTTGTAAAGCTCACTCACGAGTCTGTTTTGCACTACATCCTTGCTATGGTTTACAAGGAGATGCATAATTGCTTTGGGAACCTGGTCAGCAATCGTTTCTCTCACAATATTGAAATATGAAGATATCAACCGACGGATCAACTCCGTCTCCAACAGTTCGCGATCAGAAAGTGCCGGCTCGGAAGTTTCCTTCAAGAGTAATAAGTAATTAGTAATCTTACCCTCAAAAAAAGAAAAGGCAAGCGGTTCCACGAGTCTTACCAGTGATTGAGATTCACCGCCGTATTCGGAAAGAGGTACAAAATCTTCCTGGGGCATAACTGGGGGGCGTATTTCGGTACGTCGGATGTTTGGAATGTTGCTGGGTTCAGTTGGATGGTGAAGCTGCTTGTTATGCGTTGGAGGCTGAGAAATCGCACTAGGTGGCTGAGTACCGTCTTTGCCGAAGAAGTAATTCAAAAAGGAATCACGCGTCGAATTGGAGCTGCCAAAGACGGCGTGGGGGCTCGACTGTACACCGTTCAGGGTTGCGGCAATACCACTCTCCTGTGGCTTACTAGGATGAGGAGACTGGCTTCTTGCCGCTCTCGAAGATTGATTTTTGGACGAGACGTTTTGCAGCTTCCCGTCGGCAAGATGTTGCTCCTCGTCCTCTGGTAACGCGGATGGATTACCATTAATACCACCAAGTTCTTTCAATCGTCGTTTCTCCCGTTTCTTTCTATCCTCAGCCAACGCTGCTCGACGTTCTTCTTCTTGCTTGTTTTGAATGATAGAAGACATCGCTGCTGCTGCTCCTAGGAAGTTCGGATGGTTTGTGTTGATATAGGCCCTTTGTATGGATATCAGAGACTCCACGTATGCCGAGCAAGGTCCCAAGCGTTCGCGGAGAAGATCAGAAACAACTTCGATAAGTTTTCCTTGAAGCCGGGGAAAGCGTAGAAGCTCCTGTGAGCCACAAGTATGACATATCTTGATGAGCTCCTCATAGACAAGCTCCACACATCGTTGACTAGGAGCTTCCAGCATCTTGATTTGGGGCTTCACGAGCAAATCGAACGCAAGCTCAGGGACAAACAGACTGGGCCTGGGCCCGGTGGAATTGCGAATCGCAGTCCTTATATCGGGAACAGATAGATTGTGAATGGGGTCGATCGTTTCGAGTGAGTTTCCAAACACCGAATTAAAGATGTAATATATCCTGGCCCCTCCGCAAAGCTCCTTCGTAGAGATCTCCGACGAGGTCCCATCGATTGAAGATATAAAAGAAGAGGCAAACCGGGTCATTAACTGTAGTATCAATGACCCACGATGTTCCTTTCCACTGAACTGTTTATTACCGTAGCTGGCAAGTTCCTGTTGCGTCTGGCCCATGAGCGTATTCAAACGCGCTTTGATATCAGGCAGGCGATCTCGAATGTGGGCCATTAAAGTAGTGTTCAGGGTCTTCGCGAGATATTGTGTCCCACACCGATTGGCCATGTTCCGATATGCAGGGTGATGGCGAAAGAAATCCACTTCGGCTTGCAGAGCGTCCGACAGCGACTTTCCGGACTGAATATCTTGCTGTGATCGATTGACAACTCCGATGAACCCAAGTTTCAGAGGGTAAACACGACCAGACAAGATATCCATAGCGTTGGTGCCATGATCCATTAGATCCAACTTTGTCAATACTCCGATAGTTCTCCGGCCCATGGGGTCCACCTGTCGGGCGAGCTTGAGCGCTTCAGAGTTCACGAGATCAACATTTGCTGGGGAAACCGCTAAGATTATACTATTTGGCTTTGCGATGTATTCCAATATTAAGGCACGGGTCTGCTTTTCGATATCTGACGGCTGATCCCCAATGGGAACTTTCGTTAGACCTGGAAGGTCAACCATGGTGAGATTGAGCACATGAGGCGAAAATATTTTCAGGTTAATCGGTTGCCTATTAATGCCCTTATTGCTTCCGGCTATCCGTGCTGTCTCGGCTTCGATTTCCTGCTTCACCAGGGCAAAGTCTTCGAATTTTCGACCGGGAATATGATGAAACTCTCCCCACTCATTCTGTCCAGCCACGCTGGCAGCGGTGTGAGGTACATGAATTTCATCGCTGTCGGGTTTGTCATGACGTTCGCTAGGGATGTTTATAAGTTGCAGGATCAATGGCCGTCTGGTCACAATACCACTCCCTCTCGGCAGAAAGTCTCTTCCGACAATGTTTTCGAGAACAGATGATTTACCAGACGATTGGGAGCCTACCACGACCTAGAGTATGAGTTAGTACAGACTGACCGAACACATTGAATATTCATCGGAGGAAACTTGCAATCTGTGGCAAGTCAAGAGAGTCATTGCCAATGGTATTGAAAACAAGATCCTGTAGTTTGTTGACAGTCACGAGTAAATCTTCACTCAATGACGCCATGTTTGTTGGTAGAATGTCAAGGGCTAGAGGTCGCGAGGAAAATGGATGGTCGTATAGTAATATTATGAGAAATTTTCAGCTTTCTATTTGGCCCACAAGACAGCTGGGGAGCGAGTGTAGCAAATGGCAAGAGAAAATTGTTTTTAGACAGAGCGGCGACCTCGCGAATCCTGCATGTAGCATTGATAAAATGCACATACATTAGTGCTCGTCCTGGATCTTTTCCGCTTGGTGTTAAAGTTGGGATCCCAGTAGTCACGTGGTTCGTGGGTCTAGGGTGTTCTATTACGTAATAATCGCAAGTCCCCGGCCGGGTCTCGACAGATACATGCCCAGTATACCTCAGGACTTGGGTTGTTTCCGTCCACGTCTCTACAGCTTACTACTTACTTTGTCGCAAACAGATCAGGCTCTATATTTCACTTGAGTCAAGTGATTCTCCATGAATTTAAACACAATTTGAGTAAAATGAGTTCAAACGATACCAGGGATCTTTGTCTTCCCTTGACTCCTTCTCTTATTTTGCGTGTTCATCATATCAAATATAAGAGAGAACCTAGGCCTAATAACAGATTCCGTGTCTTGAGTTCAGTGGTACTGGGCTGCTGCTCAGAAAGGCTGGGGGGGAGGGAAGTGAAATCTTTGAACCCCATGTGCACTGTGATTTGTGTAAAACACAACCACCATGTTACCACTACCCACCTAGTTCGCAAATTCATTTTGAAAGCTGAACGTAATTGGCGGGGAAAAGGCCCTTCTTGCCATGGAACTCGCCGAACCACCAATCATCATCCGGGAATTCCTGTAGACATCATTAATTACAATTGATTGAAAGCGAGGGCTTTGGATGAGTTCAAGCCCAAAGTGCGAATGCGTGATAGAATAACACTTACGATGCTGGTAATCTGAGCGCCTTCGGGGAAGCTAAGTTCGTTGTCCTCTGCAGCCTCATAGTCGTATAATGCCGTTGCACTTGGCGAAGCGGTTGTGCTGGCGGCGGTGGGCAAGGTTGTGGTTGACTCGGTGGGTGGCACCGATTCAGCTGTGCCATCTGCATCTTGAGAATTCGGGTTGGGACTCTGTTGGTCATGTTCGACAATTTCGACGTAGTTGCTCGGAAAAAGACCTCGTTCGCCACGGACGTTAGACCCCAGCCACCAATCTCTGTCAACCATGTCGATATCTACAACATATTCTCCCTCCAGAAGTTGAATCTCATTGTCCTCCGCCTTGTCATAATCGTATTGAGCAATGGCCCGAATGCTAGCTTTGGCGTTATGGTTGTCGGGCGTAGGTTGACTTCTCTCGTGGACGGCACCATGCGAGTCATCCTGTGAGGCATTTTCGGCCGTGATGACTTGCGGTATCTCGTCTGATTGACTGACAAATGAGCTGGCGCCTTGCTCGGGCTGGGACTCGGCGCCCCCTCGGCCAACTGGCATGGCAACACGAATAGGCGATGCTTCACGTGCCGGAGGTGAACTGGGGGGGGATTCTCTCTCAGGGGGTCCAGGAACGAATCCATGATGTTCAGGATTGTGTTCGTGTTCTTCAACAGGCTCTGGCAGTTGCTCTGGCAAGTGTACGGAGCGACTTGCATCTGAGGTACGACTAGGGTCCTCCTCAACGGGTTCGACGGGCCTATGGTCTTGCCAAGTAGTGATAGGTTGTTGTGAGAAAGCCGGTGTTTCCGCTTCAATACTTTGCTCTCTGTTCACTGCCACGTCGTGAGGGGTCCTACTTCCGATGGACTTCCCGGTATGTGTAGGCTTAACAGACTCCGATGGTTGATCTGGTGAGCTCTTCCATTCCTTATTCTTGGTACCTTCTCCGTAGCCTAGAGACCCATAGGAGAAATCCTCCCCACGCTCTCTAGCTTTCTTTTCCGCCCATATTTGAGCGGGGGTCTTACCCCCTTGGTCGGCAAATGTCCTGCTTGCTCCATGGACCGCTGACGGGATTGGTTTCGGTCCGGAATCATTAGGGAGAGGGGGCTTAGTTCCAGTAAATGCCGGGGTGGTCCCAAATTTGTTCGAAATTTTGGGCTTGGGCAAGCTCGTGAGCCTTTCAGAATTCTGTTCAGTGGGTCCCTTGGTAGTAGCGATCGGGGCATTCGGTGGTGTGGTAAGTTTGTTGTCAGGTGAGGGCGATGACGGAGGACGTTGACTTGGGTGTTGGGCTTGAGAGCGAATCGCAGCGATGTCAACCTTCCCAACAGGCTCATAAGCACCTTTGACCGGCTCTGGGCGGTCATCCTGAAGATGACCGCTATCACGGGCCTGTCTCCTTATAGCTGCAATATCAACTTTCCCCACTGGTTGATATCCACCCTTAACGACGCCGCTGGAGTCATCACTGACGCGGCTGACATTTCCGCCAGTAGGCTGTTTCTCCGATTTGAGCTCATGCATATTCACTTTCGTGGGTTTATAGGCTGGTTGGACTTTTTCGAGCTGTGTTCTCGTGACAGGGGGAGCATCAGGGCCCCAGCCATCATCCGAACTTGTCCTATCTGATAGGCCGCGCAATGGCACGGTTGTTGTCCTGTTAGGGGCAATCCCACCTGACCGAGAGGGCGTAAAGACAGGCTTCGTGGGAACATGCGGGCTGGGAGCGCCAGAGATCGATCGATCGCTCTCCGAGGTGTATTTGGCACCTGACGCATCGCTGACCTTCTTCATAATCCCTTCGACTGTCAAATCGGCATCCGAGCGGGCCGTTATCTGGACGTGATAACCCTGACAAGTGCGACATTAGTATGGGCGACCGGCATTGTTGATACAAGGCTGGCTTACATGCAAGAACTTTGAGACCGCAGACAGGTGGCTTGTGAAGTATCCTTTAGTTCTCTCGGGAACACCTTCTCCACACCACGCAATAAGCACATTCTTGGGTAGTCCCGTGTTGGGATCGGTCACCTTCACAAAAGCGAACTGGACTTTGCCCTCCGAGAACTCATCGAGAAGATCCGCCAGTTCGCCCTCTTCGAAGAATTTCATCAGATAGCTGGTCTCCAAGAATAGGCCGAGAGCCAAGGAGGAGGGGGAGGCGGGGGGAAGAAATTCAGCACGCACCTCCAGAATTCTGAACTTTCAGGACACTCTCTTTGTTGCCAGCATCTGGCTGAAAGGCGTTGAAAAGGGGAGTAGAGACAGAAAAGACAGCCCATTGGCTATGTGTTGGAGAGGTTGCTGGAAGAGAAGAGCTGACCACGGTTTGGTAGCTTTTGGATATGGAGGGCCCATTCGAGGACAGGTTGAGCGTTGTCATGTCGGCAGCTGTTGGATGGGGTGATGTTGAAAATGGTAAACAAGAAAAGAAAGCGGAGAGAAAAATGTACAAAGGTGCGCTCAAGGCAACGGAGAGTTGCTTGCGATTTACACAGCTGGAGAGGGTCGATGTAAAAGACAAAACGTGTTACTACGTCTCGTCTCGCATTATGGTTTAATTAAGTCTGCCTAACGAAGTGCTCGGCGGATAGACCTTACCTAATCCGTGTCTACGTAACTAACTAACTAACTAGTTAGTTAACTAGTTATCTAGTTACTGCGTGCCTAACAGATAGGCCATGTATGTATGTATGTATGTATGTATGTATGTACAGTACAACTACCGTACTACGGAGTATTGTACGTAACTTCCACTATGAGATGAAACCCCCTGAAGCGAAAGAACATCTGTAACCAAAGCTGCTCGTTGTACGGCATAACTTAACCAGGGCCGAGGTCAAGTACTATATACTACTGTAGAGGCCTACCTCGAGTAATCGCAAGACGTTCAAACCCCTGGGGATTTATTATTGCATGATTCGCATCCGCCAGAGCTAGAATCTTGACCGCTTTCTAGGCCCAATCGATTATAGACTAGACCTGGAAGCCAAGACCATGGTGCGCAGCTCATCCAGCGCAACCTCGGACCCTGTTACAATTCTCTGCGACGAATCCCGGGGCTCCCCTCTCACCGCGATGACGCTTGAGAATGACACCGTTGAAAATGCACCCAGCAACGTTAACGTTCCGGAGGCGGGCGATTCCCCTTCAGGAGCAATTCTTTCAAGGGATAGGCAGCTGAAAACCCCTACGTACGACTACGCATATGAGAAGTCAATGAGTCACGCAGAAGCAAAACTTTTCTATCAACAGCATCAGTTTGCCTCTAGGAGCGCCGACGGTGAACCTTCTCAGCTGATGCCTCCAACCTCTTATGCCTCAGCTCTGGTGGCAGAAGATTCGGGCCGTGACATCCCAGGCAACGCTTCCGACGATCGGCTGGGACAGCAGTCGAATTTAGAACATCGGAGCTTCTATACGGATATGCAAGGTGTTGGTTTACATGAAGAGGACTATCCAAAATCCCCCACACCAGGCACGGAGCAAATTCTCAAGTCGCATGCTATGTCCCACCAGGACCCCAGTGAACAGAGAGCCAATACTTCCCAGACCGATAGCACCCGCCCTGTATACAACGGACTGGGAACAACCGAAAACATTGTGAATATTATGGCGAGCAGCAACCCTGTCGCATCAGAATTAAACGTCATTTGCCGCAAAATCAGGGGCTTGCTAGAACGACGCTCGCAGTATCTTAGGCTATCCCTGCAAAGTTCTCAGGACAATCCCAAAGACGGCCCCGGGTGGAACGTTTACCCGCCCCCTCCGGAGCCAGCCTGGGAGAATGACAAGGACACTGGCAAATTCAATGACTATACTCAAACCGAACAGAAGAGAAGAAAGATGGGCGAAGATATTGGTGAAGATTTCGATATGGGCGAATGCCTGCCTCTGCCGGGAGAATCGTCGCAGGTTTTCAAACTGGATGAAAACAGCGTGTATCAAGTATACGAAAGCGAAGCTACCGTGGATTCAGGCCGTCCGATTGTTCAGATTCCTTCGCTACGGGACTTCTACATGGACCTCGACGCGATCATAGATGTATCAACCGACGGGCCGGCAAAGAGCTTTTCTTTCAAACGACTTTCCTATCTCGAAGGAAAGTTTCAGCTACATACGCTATTGAATGAATACCAGGAGATAGCGGATAGCAAGAAGGTTCCTCATAGGGATTTTTATAACGTCCGTAAAGTGGACACGCATGTCCATCATTCGGCATGTATGAATCAAAAACACCTTCTTCGGTTCATCAAGAGCAAAATGAAGAAATCCCCCGATGAAGTCGTCTTGTTCAGAGATGGAAAGCATCTAACACTGAAAGAAGTCTTTGAAAGTATTAACCTCACCGCATACGACTTGAGTATTGATACCCTTGATATGCACGTAGGTTGCCTATCATCTCGTGGTCAACTTTTCTCGTTACTAAAAACTTGCCAGGCGCACACCGATTCCTTCCATCGTTTCGACAAGTTCAATCTAAAGTATAACCCTGTGGGCGAGTCGAGGCTCCGTGAAATCTTCCTGAAAACAGACAATTTCATCAAAGGAAGGTACCTGGCGGAGATAACAAAAGAAGTCATCTCCGACCTAGAATCAAGCAAATATCAAATGGTGGAATGGCGCATCTCAATTTACGGTAGATCTATCCAGGAATGGGACAAACTTGCAGCCTGGGTGATTGACAATAAGCTGTTTTCCCCTAATGTCCGTTGGCTTATCCAAGTCCCTCGACTTTACGACGTTTACAAGTCCAGTGGTATGATGGAAAACTTCGAGCAGGTGATTACGAATGTCTTTCAGCCGTTATTTGAAGTGACAAAGAACCCCAGCAGCCATCCGAAACTCCATATCTTCCTGCAGCGTGTTGTTGGTTTTGATAGTGTTGACGATGAGAGCAAAGCGGAGCGACGACTATATAGGAAGTATCCAATCCCAAAGGAATGGAATACAAAGCAGAACCCACCGTATAGTTATTGGATTTACTTCATGTTTGCGAATATTGCGTCTCTGAACACATGGAGAAAGCAACGTGGGTTTAACACCTTCGTGCTGAGACCGCATTGTGGTGAAGCCGGCGATCCCGATCATCTTGCGGTTGGGTTTCTTTGCTGCCACAGCATTAGCCATGGTATTCTGCTCAGAAAGGTCCCTCTACTTCAATATCTATTCTATTTGGATCAGATTGGAATCGCAATGTCGCCGCTCAGCAACAACGCCCTGTTTCTGACATATGACAAGAATCCCTGTGCTAACTTCTTCAGACGGGGCCTGAATGTATCGCTGTCCACAGACGATCCGCTACAGTTCGCTTTTACTAAAGAGCCCTTGATAGAAGAATATTCAGTGGCTGCCCAGATCTACAAGTTCAGCGCAGTGGATATGTGTGAGCTTGCAAAGCATTCAGTCGAGCAAAGTGGTTTCGAGTTAGCATTGAAGCAGAGATGGCTTGGTGCCAACTGCTCTTTGCCAGGCGTTTCTGGTAACAATGTCGCAAAGAGCAATGTTCCGGATATTCGCGAGGAATTCAGACATCACACCCTTATCGAGGAACTACAACTGTAAGTATGCCCTTAAAGTCAGGACAAAAATAGAACCCTCGCTTTCCTAACACAACATCAGCATTGAGAAATACTCCCCGGTGCCTTCGGCAGCTGCGTCGTGTCTCCCAGACACCAAGACCCATCCAAAGCACAACGTAGCGGAGCCGCCTATGACTTCCTCGTGCCACCCTAAATCCCCGGAGCTGTCAGTTAGCCCGCGCAAATCGTCCATCAGAGCTTCTCAGGCAACTGTTTGTGCGTTACCTGAAGGAGCCAGTTCTGAGGATGTGAGCGGCCAACCCGATACGTCAGGCATGAACACTCAGGCCGTTATGGCGACTCCAACACGACCAGATGCTTTTTCGGAACAGAAGATATTCCCGGGTCTTGTGCACGAGAGAGCAAGCCGAGGAAATGCTTCTAGTCAGCCGTACGATGGGAGTGTTCAGTCCAACAATGGGTACTCAAACAGTTGCTCGGATTCATCCTAGCATATAATAAATGGTCTCTCGATACAATGCGAGCTTGCTATGATACCTGGAGGACACTGCGAATTATAAAGAGCCAGATACCAGGCTTTGTTATCCAGGGGAGATTTCAGCATGTATGGCAAGCTGCCCAACAACCATACCTTTCGGGGCTATTCAAGCAGCAGAATACTCGGTTTCTGCCAATGCTAAACCCGCTTGGCGCCTATGCAGGTATATATTGTTCCAACTTCCTCCTAGGAAGCCCGCACCTATAAGCATGACAATTCGGTTGGCTTAGATTGCCCAACTTCCCCTCCTTTCACGTACACCCCATTTTTCATGATTGCCGTCCTCTTCCGGGATACATGGACGTTGGGAACCCCATTCGCGTATATACAGGCGCAATGCATGCCATCGCATGCAACCATAGCTTATTTTGTCTCTTTTCGTTATTTCTTCCTCGACAAAGAACCCTTTGGCGCCTATGCTTTTGTCATCTTGCCTGAGCTTGAGGATAGGAATGCCAGATACTTTGCTCAGCTCATGATCATAGTAGCGGGCAACGCACGGGTACCCTAGCGATAAGTAATTATATATCTGGGTCACAAATTCATCCGAGAGATAGGGCTCATCATTGTCCTCATTCATAACCGTATCGCGCACGTCATTTTTGTTTTCCCCGGCTAGCGGGTTTGAAGTTCCTAGGTCTTCGAATACGCATGTTGACATCCTCCCCGTGGGCACCGACATCCTCTCCTGCATATTATGGACTGGAATAGGCATTAGTTCAGTGCGTGTGTTATTTTTGCAGGTTCCCATCCAAAGGCCGTCGTCACCTTCCCGGTCATCGAAATGCGGTGATGCACTCCAAAGACCAGGGCTTTCGTAGGTTGTGGGGGCTGATTGAAATGAATTGCCACTTTGATATATTGTAGTCTGTGGCGATGAACTCCGAGGAAATATTAGGTCGCCTCCAAGCATGGGCGGGCTTGTGGGTGGCCCTTTCTGCACTACTTCGCTAGAGGTTCCAACATCCATTGATCCTTGGTGGCCTGCTGAGTGGCGATGGAAGGATTCTGCCCGCCGAAGCAAGTTTCCATCGGTTCCAGTCGTGGATGCTAATCTCATACCCGCTCGCTGCTTGTAGAAGCTCAGGCAATCGAATCCAGAGGACGGATCTGTGGGTGATTTTCGATGAGCATCCAGGTCCCGTAGTTGCCCAGAAAGGGACAAGGCTTCGTCATGTGGGCGGGCCTCATCTTCATCGATAGCAAAATGGTCTACAGGCTGGTAAACTTGCTCGTTTGGAAAAGCCGCCAGTGCCTGTTCTTTCAACTGCTGTTCGGCTGCCTGTGCTGCGAGAGATAGTAAGTAACTTGAGATTTCCTCATCACAACTCTCTCGAAGAGTGTGGTCATAATTGGACCTTCGTCTAAACGGCTTTTTAGATGGCACAGGAGACAAGCAATCCACTTCCGACTCGTCGGATGATCCACTACAGCTCGACGGAATAACAGGGAGGTCTGGGACTCGGAAGGAGTGTCTTCTTGTAGCATATCGCCGCTGAAGACTGAGGTATGAAAATGAAGACTCAGGCACCGTAGAGAGGCCGTGTCCATGAGAAACATTTTTCATTACGTCGACCCGTTGTGGACTTTCCAGTTCAGATTCTAAGAGGCAACTCGAGGTATGTTGTGAAATTGAAGTGCCTCTAACAGAGCGGCTTGCAGTTTCCACAAGCTGGGGCATAAACTTCCTTCTTTGGCGTGTCTTCAATTCCTCGCGTTCAGTCAATGTGTCTGACTGAGCATGGCCCTTCCATGCCTGTTCCGCTATATTCCGTATGTGCATTGCCGAAGCATTATGTCCTTGTACAGGCTGGGTTTGTAAGTGCTGGTGTTTTTGCTTTGTGCCGTATGCCGTATGCCCGCTTTCATTTATGACGGTTCTGGGAGGTAATGTATGCTGCTCTAGTTCCACAGTGGGGACATTGTGGTCTTGAGTCAAACTACCAGCTGGGTGACATCTTGGGCCACTCCTAGTATGCACTAGTGGGCGGCCTGTCGAGGTACGTGAGGATATTTCGATAGGTTCTGGTAAAAATCTTCTAGGTTTATTTGAGGAAGAAATCTCGAAGGACATTGTCCTTAAACCATGGACGTGGTGATTGATGTAAATTTGACCGGTTTCCGTTGAGAATATGCGTGATGCTTGCTTCAGGCTAGATACAGGAGAAACAGAAAGCTAGTATGGTTTGAATAACGGCGCTGTGGATGCTGTGGAAACGAGGACGTCGGTTCTGTTCTTCTCACTGCATTGTTGTGGTGGCGCCACTCATATCATCAAGTTACTAATATTTTATGTATTGGCTTGATCTGCAGTGGCGGTGGTGATAGGTAGTAAGTACATCCAGTACGGCGGCAGCCCTTGATGATTTACGGGTTTCCAGAGCACCGCATGCTGATAAATCGTGGACATATGAGCTTCAGGAATCAGAGGACCAATGGCATCAGGAGTAAGGAGGATAATGGCCAGCATAGTAGGTAAGTTACCTACCGCAGTTTAAATCCAGGATACCCACGCCAAGCTTTCCATCCGTCGCTGCCCGTGACCATCACTCCGTTTTTCCCCTATACTCTACATTGTCATATTGCTACTCTTTAGCATCCCCAATGCAACCCCCTATAAACTTTTGGGCTTTGCGACACGCAGATGACAGTAACCAGCAACTTTCACTGTGACTATCACTGGTGATGCTCCACATCACACATGCCTTGATGGTCGCATGGAGTCTGACTAGCTTGAACCGAGCCTATTCGCCTTCGAGTTCTGAGGACACTCGGCCTCTAGGTGCATTATTGGCCTTTTCCAATCCAGGGCCAGTTATTACTTCCTCTATCTGTTTCTCGGGTCATTCTTCGTTGAACATGTACCAGTAAATTGGGCTTTACATCACTACATTTGACTTGTATCTTCAGGAAGCCCCCGTCGCCGCAGCAATTTACCACAACCACGCTTTTCTCCTCCGGTTTAACGATCACAAGACCTACCCCTACAGTCCCTTAAATCAATATGTCATCACCTTCGTCTACGACGTCAGCTCCAAGCCCTACCAACTCTGATCATAGTGGAAGTGACAGTGGGTCGAGTCCTACAAGCTCGCCCCTATTGTTCTTCGTGGCCCTCGGATTTGGAGTTGTGTTTACTAATCTCTGGTATGTGTTCTGCCAACCCGTCTATAGAAAACTAAGTTCTAAAGATTCTATGTGGAAGGATCATTGTTGGTGTCAAATATTGCTTTCGCTACAATCAACGCAATCGGCAGCTACGGAATGAAGAAACCGGCGAACCTATTGATTTGGTGTCCATACCTAGGCCGCACAGGCGAAGGAGAGAGAAGAGGTTAATGACTATGGACGAAGTTAACGATCGGTTTCCGTTAACCAAATATAAAACATGGAGATCCTCGCGCGCCGATGATGGCCTTCCAACAGCAGGTGGTATATCGGCGTGGGATAGTGCATCTCAAAGTTTCAAGGACAAAGATGTCACCTTGTCAGTTGCCGCGGACATACCTTGTTCAGGCTTCAACTCGCAAGAATGTCGCCCAGATATGTCCACATCGCAGCCTGCCATTGCAGAACTCCCGGAACTCAAGCAGTCTCGTTCAGAAGACAGGACAGAAAGGGACCTACCGTTGGCAGCGCAAGAAATTCCTGATCCTATCACAGGGTCAAATACTATCATCACAAAGACATCAGGGCTTGATAACAATTCAGAATACCTCGGTCATGACATTCAAACACAGACAGGCACTTCGGCGCCCTTCGAGCTCTTGTCTGACCCTGGCGATTCATGCGCGATTTGCCTTGATGCGATTGAGGATGATGATGACATACGTGGACTGGCGTGCGGGCATGCTTTCCATGCCTCCTGTGTTGATCCTTGGTTGACTTGCCGGAAGGCTTGCTGCCCTTTGTGCAAGGCGGATTACTATGTTCCTAAGTCCCGCCCTGATCCTTCTACGCCAATATCGAATCCAGAGCGTATAGGTCACCGTACTCCTAGTCGGGCGCCGGTAGTCAATCCGCCGGAGGCTGTGTTTATGGGGGGGCGTGTGAGTGGGAATCGGGGAGGGTTTTCATTGACAATTCGGCATAATTCGCCAGGAAGAGCTAATCAATCTCGACCAGCAGCACTGCGCTTTTGGCGTTTGCAAAATCCGGAATCCACCGGGGGCGAACTCGGGGGGGAAGAGTCAAATAATCAGAGACAGAGAGCCTGGAGACCCAGGATGCTTCTCCCTCGTTCGTTTCAATTCCCTACTCTCCTACGCCCACATCAAAGACATGGTCCAAGAGAGGATCATACCTTGAACGAGCTAGAATCAGGCAACCTTCGTCGTGGCGTATCCTAGCAGAAATTATCAAACTATAAATTATCAGCTGCACGGCTATATGCTCACATCCAATATTATAAGTTGGCGGACCGTATCAATTGCTTAGCCATAATTGCTACCTTATACCTTAAGTCAGATGTAAGGCACAAATGTTATGAAATAGCAGTATATATTAACAAAAATAAGTTGTGGAAGACTGAACGCATAGACTGTAAGGGGCAGCCTGCTGTACTGGGGTCAGGCACTTGGATCCCTGAGATGGAAGTAGTGAAAGGGCGGGTAGCCTGTGATATAATTACGAAGCGCTATATATTTTAGAGGATAAGTATAAGAAGTTAAAAAAAGAATATATGTCAAGGTGCGGGCTGGCGGGTGGTAGAACTGGTGGTAGGCAGGCAGGTAGAGCACGCCAAATATTTTAGAATCTAATTAGACTAAATTTTTTTATAATATATCGGTTTAAGATAATAGTGAAGATAAATAATAATCTAGTTATTTTCTAAAATATCTTTAAATTTATCTAGGGTATATCCCTGTTCGTAATAAGATAGATATATCTAGCTATCGTGGTCTTACAGATATTCTATAAAGTTATTCTATAGTATAGTCCTATTAACGTAATCGGACAACGAACCGCCGGGACAACGAACCGCCGGCGGTCCGCTGCCTTCCTTACCGCTTCAAATCACACATATTCAACCTTTTATAATTTAATCAAAATTAAAGCTATTCGATTATATAATATCTTTATCTTAAGATAAAAGATTAGAGCTTACTTATAAGATCTTTAATAAAGGCTAATTCGCCTTTAAGCAAGCGTGCGCTGCTATTTTTAATATTAAGATAAGTATTTTTAAAGAACGATTAAAAGAAGTTAAATCTCGCGTTAAATTAGAGGCAAATTTAAGAAAGCTTTTTAATATTAATAAATTCGTTTTAAAATAAAGGATTTTAGAATTAGATTTATAAGATTATTCTTTTACTATTATAAAAATCCGTTATCTTACTTAACGTTTTATATCTTTAAAATGAAAATAGTAAAATACCGCTTATCTTAGTAATTACTAAATTAATCGATCTATTTATCGCCACGAAGCTGAATTAAAGTTAAAATATATAAAAAAGTTCGATTATTAACATATAAAATATAAAGATTCTAAGATTATAAAATAATAGTTTAAATTAGTATAAAATACTATATAAAAATATGGCATTTTTAAACAAGATATTTATAATATGGATAAGACGGGATTCTAAATAAGAGTTACTTTAACTATAAAGATTATATACGGTATAGAATCTTATAAAACGAATATAAAATCTCTATAATCTAGTAATCGCGAATAAATTACTTCTTGTCAAGGTGCGGGCTGGCGGGGGTGGTAGAGCTGATGGCAGGCAGGCGGGCAGGCAGGCTTTAGGAATTAGGATAATAGATACTGGATTGCTACAGGGTCAAGCTATATACAGGCTAATAGATAAGACGTAGTTTAAAGAGCTATAATAGGATCTCGAGGTAGCGGGAAGATAGATAATACGGTTATATAATCGCGCCAGTTAATTATTCTTAGATCCGCACCGTGATAGTACGCCCCCCTTCTATAACCGAGTTCTGTTAAGGCCGACGAGGGCCTAGCTTATTTAAATATTTATAGTAATAGTTATAGATAATCTATTCTGCGTATTTTAAATATTTAGTCGGTTCCGTGGTTAAATCTAGATATCCTATCTATTTTATAATATATATTAAATAAGAACGGCCGCGTCTAGACCTCGGCAGAGTCCAAACCCGCCCATGTCCAAACCCGTCCAAACCCGTCCACGGACGGGTTTGGGTACCCCATAGATTATCCATGGGCGGGCAGATCAAGAGGGTGTCCGCCTATTATCTAAACCTGCCCGTCCAAACCCACTTATATGGGGCAGTCGTAAGATATATAGAGTTATGTAATAATTTAAAATATTTTAAGATATTTTAGTTACGAAAAGTCCAGATTATATTAGTTTAAAGTAATAAAAATTCTAAAAAATAATAATTTCTATTTATTCTAATTTCCTAAGTTATTTAAAAGATCTAATTATCCTCTCTAATATATATTTTTAGCTAGTCCCCTCTAATAATAGAAGAACTATTTTATTATTATTATTATTATTGTTATTATTATTATTATTATTATTATTATTATTATTATTATTATTATTATTATTATTATTATTATTATTATTATTATTATTATTATTATTATTATTATTATTATTATTATTATTATTATTATTATTATTAT